>JAREIK010001332.1:963313-1563313 GCA_029783825.1 Sapria himalayana | reverse complement strand
CATAACAAAGTTATAATACCATCCAAGTAGCACAATGTTTAACATCTATAGTTTGACTATCAATGAGTCCATACTTCCATTGGTGATCTCAGCTATCAATACCAGATTTTTAGTTTATTTCTTCACTTAATCTTTTCTTTTCAGTTTTTCTTTTGAAACTAGATCATCCCCATAGCTTGCTACTTTTGAACTTTCTTCACTAGATTTCTTCTCTATAGAAGGCATGGCTTTTTGAGTGCCACAATATTGTGTTAGGATATAGTTTGAGCGTTTACTTTTTGTAACACAATTTCTATGATGATATGTGAGCCGTGACTACTGCATTTAGCTTCTAGAACTCTAAAGTCACAATGTTATTAGAAACTATGACTTTCATCACTATTTCATTATTTTCTCCACTTCCTTAGGAATCTCCAAATCTTTCATTTTTACCATGTCTTCATAATTCATTTTATCAGCAACCTATTGAAATTTTTTCTCCACCTCCTCTTCACATGTAATCTCCAATTTCTCATTTTCATTTTTTTAGTAATTTTGTATCAATAAAATGGGTGTTTTTCTTCCTTTTTCTTCATCTTTAGAGTATACTTCTTTGTATTTGTTTGAAGTCATGACTTTGAAGAATACTATAACTTCATGATAATCATCTTCATCACTTTTTTCTCCATCACATTCATACCTCCAAATTTCTTCTTTGTCTTCTCCCTCATCATTGTCTTGTCATCAATATTCTACAAAATCTTTTCATTGAAATTGAATTTATTGTTGAATTATTGTGTAGAGAAAATTATCTATTCTCCAATAATCTTCTTTATTGTTATCTGGAATATTCACCCCCTAATAATGGTTGAATTTGACATGTTCTTCATTCATTAAAGCTAAAAACTCTTTTTTTTTCATGTCAATTAAGGATTGTCCAATAGCTAAAATAATTTTCTCAAGATCAATAAAGCATATTGATCTTCTTCTATATCTAACCCAATAAAATCTATGAGAAAAATAAATATACCAAACTTAATCAATATATATTTAATAATGCTCACTAGACACTTAGTATATTGATTTTCCAATGGAGTGAGAGAGAAATTAAAGTTATTTTATTGAGCTTTAATCTTTGTGTTATTGATAAATGCATCAAGTTGATACTTTATCCTAAATTATAAAGTACCTGCTGAAATGTGTGCTCCTTAATCATATATAATATAGTAAAACTTCTTGGATCCTTCAATTTTCTCAAGAGATTTAATTAAATGATTGTACTACATTTTTCTATCATATTTATGGTTATGTATGTTTCAAACTTTCTTTTACTACTCATGACCTCCTTCATAAACTTTGCATAGTTAAGTATTTAGGATAATGCTTTGGAAAATGAAATATTAACTTATGACTTCTAAAAAATATTTAAAAATCTAGTTAATTATGTGTCTATTTTTCATTCCTAAATCTTTGTGGAAAAGGTAAATTAAAAGGAAAATTACCTTTTCCAACATTTTTTATCACATGCTACTTTCCACTACTTCAGGTAGTTTTCATTTGTTCTCTCACTTTACCTTCTCCAATAATCATAATTGGAGATGTGAGCTAGGTATTCTATCTGGTGAAACCCATAGCCTTATGAAATGTTGTGTCATTGGGCTCCATGACTTTTGAAGCAGCCATGGTGGGAGCTGAAACTTTTGTAAAAGTCATGGAGATGTTGTAGATAAGCATTTCATTGGGTTGGCCTCCATTTCACTAGGGAGCTGATAATTCTAGTTCCCCAATCTGATTTTTTATACTTTGTATTATTGCATTTATATTATCCAACTTTGTCTCAAGCTATTCCAATCACTTCTCTTAAAAATTATTTTTTTGTTTTATTTACATTAGTAGTCCCATCGACTTGTTATCTTTGGAAAATATTTCTTCTACATTTTAGTATTAGTAATTTCAACTTGAGCCTCCTTGATTATGATATCTATTTGAAATATGCCCCAAATTTCTTTGAGACTTTTCCAATATTTTGGCTCCCACTACCATAGCTCCCATAGTAGATATTTTTATGATTTCTCACATTTAGATGGTGGTGTGTATGGATATTAGGGCTGGGTTGAAATAGATTATTTTTGCATTGCAACCCATTGGCTTCCTCCACTTGATAAATCAGATTAAAAGTCATAATTTTGTGCCCTTGCAAAATAATGAGTTCTCTGACACTTATGTATTTTTCCTCATGAGCTTCCAACCTATTAATAAATACTTCCATCTTGGCTTGCATCATGGTGAGTTGGTCCAAAAATAAAACCCTAGCTTAACTTCTCCCAAGTAATGATCATTTGGAGTTTGAAAGTTATTTTTCATCAATCTTCAAACAACAAATAGGCCTCCTTGGAAGATTTATTCATAATCAAACCTCCAGGGCTACATCAATAGTGCAACTCACCATATAATTAACCTATGACATTTCCTCGACAACTTCTTAAAATAGTTCCATGTGTCATACAAATTGTCATCAGTCCATCTCTTTCTAATGGAGTTAGTTTAACTTGCTCCATAATTATGAGGTGTATTGAGGCAGTAAAAACTTTGGTAGTAAAATCTAATCTGAGTTCATCATAACTCAGAATAGAGCCTTAAGATAATATTGAAACCAACTTTGTGCCTTGTCTCTCAAAGAAAAAGGAAATAAACATAACATAATTGCGTATGTGCTAACTTCATTCATTTTAATTGTATTATATAACTCCAAGAACATAGCAACATGCTAGTTTAGATCTTTTGATATCATCCAATTGTATTAATATTGTTAAATCATCACTATTAGGCTAGGCTTCAACTCAGTTCACAACCACTAGTTGAATTTGAATCCTAAATTAATTGTATACAATCATATTCCTCCAATAATTGCAGAAGGTGCAGCAATGGTTGGGCTATTGGATAGTCTGCCCCATGCCACCTTGGGTACCTTTATTGTTGCCCATTCATTCCATAGTTTATTTCTCAGCTTTCTATTTTAAAATGGCTCTCCATATTTTGTTTATCTCTTAGTCCAAAGGTATTAGTTCAATTTCATTGTTTCAACTCATATAAGTTATGACTAAAAAATGAATATAAAATTTCAATGATTACGAGTTAAAAATAAGACATGCAACACAAATCTCACTGAAATAAAACAAGATAATATTATCGAAACTATAAAAAATAGAACTACCTCTTTTAAAGGATAGTTAATCAAGTAAAGTTGATGAACCAAACTAGAAAAAGTAATCTTTATCAAAGACACCAAATATTTAGTGTGACTTTTTTATAATACTTAATTTTATGGTTAGGCACATTTCAAAAGCTAATTGAATGAGTGTCTATCATCTAACACCATTTTTGAAGTATACAAGTTATACAAGTAATAAAGTGGATTTTTAGTCTAGATATCAATGCTATGGGGATTACACATGCATGTTAGATTAGTCAACTATAATTAATAGCTACTCTAGTAGGCATAAGAAATAAGATTCAAGCCATAAATCTTAGATAATATAATAGTTCATATTTTTATTTGTGATGAATATAATAATAGCCTTTATGATTATTCTCGATCATTGAATGAATGATGGATAATTGTGGAATGACCTCTTTTCCTACCAATGTACAAGGTGATTATCAACTATTGAACCATTTCCAATTATGGTCCCCTCATAGTTATCCTCATACCTTACCATCGACATAAACATCATCTCTACTTCATGGTCAGCCACAAGTCCTTACCATTTAGGAAACTCATTAACTATATTGAATGGTTGCTTAAAATATTTATTATTATTTTATGACCTCTAGTATCTTTCTAGATAAAAATTGTTTTAGTATTAAACACATTTGTACTTTCAGCTTTATTAGCTTCATACTCACACAATTAAGATATTCTTTCATTTCTATTTCATTGGTAGAAGTCATATGAATGAATAAAACTTATAAGACTATCACTACCAAATGAATCACATCCTTTCATACCTATCATGTGGTTTACCTGTCACTATTACTCACTATGACAAATAAATATCACACTAGGGATAAAACCCTTAGGAGAATATTTTATTTATATGTTACATCAATTAAGGATTAGTTCTCTTTAATAGATACATAATAGAGTGACATATAAAAGTATTTGTGATTTCATCTTCATTACGTACGTTCATACTCATAATAATTAAATATATCCCAATTATAAGTTTTTGCATATAGATTTATCTCGTACATCATATCACTTTCTTTCGACCATACATATAAGTATATTTCATGGCTTACCTATCATGATCTACTACTCCAATCATACACAAACTTCCTAATAGGCAGAACTCACTAATCTTAGTTGTATTTAATTAGAAAATAATTCATAACTAAACAATATCACAATAAAACATCAGATTAAAATATTAAATAAATTGTCTATCATAACAGATATATCACATCATCCATATATTCTCTTTTTTTTTACCTAAAATTGATAAGATTAACATATAAGATAAGTAAAAAAATTTTCGTATGAATCCAGGTGCCTAATTTCAACACTCAAGACCAGAAACATCTAAGCTGCAAAACCTAAATCTTTAAATCTCACTCAATTTTTCTTTAATTCACTACTAGGAATGGGTTATATAATGTACCCACCTCCTAAATTTTATGCTTGCACATTATGTCACATTTTTTCTTTTGGATCACCTTGAAAATGGAGTTGTAGAGCTCCTTGGGTCATCTTCCTCATTCCTCTCGTGGATTTCATCTATGCTTCTTAAAGTTTTTCTTATATACCAGAACATCTGGTATGGGCTTTTTAATTAGAAGTTATGATGATGAATAAAAGTCATGGCTTTAGTCATTTGGTTCTTTAACACAAAGGCATGACACTAGGTAGGAATTATGACTTCAGTCTCCTTATGCTTAATAGTTGTAATGGTGGGAAAAGTCAAGATGACTTATTTAGTCTCTGTAACACAATGTCTTAGAGTTATGTATAGTTGTAGCTTGTACATTTAGTTCATGTAAGCCATTTTTCATGGCAATTAGTATGGTTATTGCATATGTATTTTGCTTATATAACCCAAAGTTATAGCATTGAAAGATTATCAAGGCTTTGGTATCTCACTTGAGCCAAGAGTTATGGTGTTTGGATTGGCAACAACTTGAGTATAGCTCTTTGTAATATTATATATAGATGTGTCAAATGGGGTGGGTCGTTCTGGCCCAATTTTAGGTGGCCCAACCAAGCAACTAGGCCATGCCTGGCTCGGCATGGCTTCATCACAACAGCCATGCATGGCCTATTGGCTTGGCTATGATGAAACTATGCTGGGTCGGGCTCGTTTGGGCTGGGTAGGATTTTGTTTTTGCTCATTGGGCCATGTTTGGGCCTAGTTCGGGCTAATTTTAAATTTTTTGATTATTTTAATTCAGAATATTGAAAATATTATAAAATTTAAAAATTAATAATTTATTTATATACTTAAATAGTTTTAGTTAATAAACAATAGTTAATTGTTAAATTAAAATAAATAATTAATTTATTAAATTTTGTTTTATTAAATTTAATAAAATATTAAGTTTATTATAAATAAAAACTAAAATTTACAAACTAAATGTCTAATTGTGTATGAATTAATAAAACTTAAATATTAATCTAAATGCAATACATTAAAAATTAATATTCAAGCATCAAGCCTCAAACTCAAATTGTCTCAAACTCAAAGTAATATCACAAAAAATAAATAAAAATAAAGACAATGTAAATGAGTAAATCAAATATCAGACATCAGTGTCTCAATTCATTAATCGTCAATATCATCAATTGTCAAATCATCATTAATATCAATATCATACAGATCATCATCAGCGACCAACTCTTCTACTTTGGCTGTAATCCAGCATGATCCAAGATGCCCAAGCTCAATTCTTTCCTATTCTTTATGCATACTAATGCCTCAATAATATCTGGTCATAATCTCGATCTCATATCTGAAATAACATTCACCATAATAGAAAAAGCAGACTATGATGTTATGTTCTACACCGAAAGAGTCAGTAGATCCCATGTCATCTTAGATAACACAAGATAGGTAGACTCATATGATTTCCACCACTGTAATATATAAAGATTCTTATTATCAGAATGTGATAGGATTGAGTAATAATCTATATCTAAGTTCTGAGAAAGCTCGCTCCTATTCAAAAGTCTACCTAATGTTTCCCCCTCGCTACCTGAATGAAAAAGTCATCATCTCCAAATATGGTTTCCATGTCCATACTCAGAGCCTTACTATTACTACCACCATACCTAGTATCATAGTATGTGAAGAGCTTGATCAACTTCTCGTAAATGATCCTTTCATGTGGGTATTTTTTATTCATGCATGAGGATATGTATGTCAAAACATTCTCTACCCCTTCCACCTTAACTCTTGGGTACATGCAAGCAGCCAAATAATAAAGAGATGGAATGGTGGACCAGAACATCAAGTAATTAGTTTTCATCTCTACAACTATATCGCTAAGTGTTAGGTCATCTTGAAACTTCCTAAACATGCTACTAATATTGCATATGTACCTGAGCACAATGCAAGTCGGAGTATAAACTAACGAACACATGTTTGTCGTGCCATAAAAAATCTTCAGAAATTACATGAATGAAATTTTTATAGCATAGTCAGTGTCATCAATAATAAATTCATCACTCTTACTATTAACTTAGTCAGATATCGCTTGTTCGTATCCAACACATGACTCCAACATAAGGTATGTGTAATTCCAATAATGTCTCACATCTGATTGAAATTTCTTCTTCTTTAGACCCATAGACAAACAGAGACTACCAAACTCATATTGTTTTTGATGCATCCAAATATATTATAGTGAATTACACATGTTTTCTAAAGTGGGGGCACACACCTTCATCTCTACTTGTACTATCAGGTTAATGACATGACACATGCATCTAACATGGAAAATCATTCCTAATGGTTCATCTCTAATACTTCTAACAAACATGTTAATTGCTACTCTATTATTAGATGCATTATCAAATGTGATGCTAAATATTTTATTTTGAATTTTATATACTCTAAAGATTTTCATCATGCACTCAAAAATGGTCGGGCATCATGAGGACGGAGAATCTTAGAAAATCCTAATATTTTTTTTATTTAGTGTCCATTTTGAATCTACATAGTGGATGATAAGGCATGCACAAGATGTATCATTGTGATTAGTTCAGATATCAAACTTCACAGACAACACTCTACTATATTTCCTAAATTCATTAATTATTATTTCTTTTTCTAAATAACAATATTTTAGTATCTCATTCCTAAATGTGGACCTAGGAATCCTACGATATGTAGGATAAAAATATGTATGCATATATTGACTACCTTTGATCTTTCGAAAACCAAATCAGAAGACCTATCGTGGTAATCAATTTGGTCATGTCTTCCCACCCTAACTCATTGTAGAATATGAAGGATATAATCTTTGAGACTGAATTGGATCTAGCCTCAAAAAATCCACCACTGAGTTGGGTTTGCCTAGGATCTAATGCACCATGTTTTTTGGTGCATAGTTTGGCATGTCTCTCAAGGTGCCCAGTCCCACACAAACTCTTATAACTTAAAATTTTTGTACAATATTTGTACTGTGTCAATTCTTCTTCAAGACCCCTAATATTTTTTTGTTTTATTATATTAAAGTAAGTCTAAACTACTGATGTTCTTTTAGTTTTTTTAGATCTTTGTGTCGAGGCGATCGGAGAAACCATAGTTTTTGTAGACTCGGACCTTTATGTAGGTTTTTTGTTTTCTAAATTATTTCAAATGTAAAATTACTATTTGTCATTTCTTTTATTTTTTTAGATTCGACTTAGGAGTTAGGAGTCAATACTAGGAGATAGAGAGAGAGAGAGAATAGAGATAAGAAAATTTTAATTTTAGATTTAAAACTTATATAATTAATAACTAATAAATAAAAAAATACCCGTAAATCATAATGCATAAACTTTGGCATTTTGATGTTCGCACCGTAGGTGTACCGCAATTCACACCACACCCGAGTCCCAATAAAAGAAATGCCGAAAGCCCAAAATCAAATCAAGAATTCGAGAGATAGAAAACTAGAGAGGGTGAGAGAGATTTATGCTTTGAAAACATAAATCTTAGAATGAGATGGGGAGTTTTAAAGATTAAGAAATCATAATCTAAAAAATTTATTTTTTTTTTGATTTTTTTAAATTTTTTTAATTAAAAAAATAGGAAGAATCTTTAGGAATGTCGAATTCTACATCATAGACATTAGAGGCAAAATCCAACGGTTTAGATTTGAATTTTTAAATTTTTTTGTATCATTGGGTCATTTTTGATCATCAAACTGACCCGAATGGTCCAAAGTTCTAGAAGATTTGGCTTCTAGAACAATCGAGTTCAGTCTGGGCTCTAGGAGTTGTAGAAAATTGACCATGGATCGGGTTACGGGCCAGATAGAAACTCGGATTCATCGAGCATCTGGCTTTGGGGTGGGCTAGGTTGGGACGTGGTGCACCACTCGGTTCACACCGAGATTGCATGCCCATGGGCCATGGTATCAGGCCATGTCTAGCCTGACACATGGCCTAGTTGGCCTAGGCATCCATGGCACGAGCCATGCCATGAGTAGGCCCGGCACAGACACGGCCACGAACACGAGACTTTACCATACCGTGCTGGGCTAGATGCAACCAAGTTGTGTTGTGCCTCAGGCTGGCCTTAAGCCGCCCGACCCATTTAACACCTCTAATTCGATATTCAAAAGTCACAATGTAAGATTAGCATTGTAGCTTTGTCTTGCATATTATATAGTTCGTCAAAATAAAAGGCAAGACATCTAGATGTTGCTGTGACTTGTAGCACCAAAGTGATACTTTGTTGCTATGACATTGAATTAATATTAATGTTATAAAATTATTTTGAGCTAGTTCAACTATGACTCCAAGAAGTCTTTATAGCCAAAAGAATGGGTTATATAGAGAACAGATTGTAACAATAATGTAGTTGAGTCATGGTATATATGATAACAATGGCTATGTGTATATAGTTTTAGTCAAGAATAGACATTTAAATACAAGTTCCACATGGGAACTTGTATAAAGACTCCAAGAAGTCAATATCTCTCTACCATCATGTAAGATAGAGTGATCATGCTTTTTACCCTAGTGAAAGGATACAAGTTCCACATGGGAAAGATTTTGGAGAAGTCTCCTACATTTTCAAGAGAGTGAATTCTCTAGCAAATAATTCAACTCTCATTGATAACAAAGTTATGCCAAACTAAGTGAGTTCTGATAAATAAAGATAGAGATGAATGGTACTCATAAATATTGCTTGGAAATTGGTTGGTAAGATAAGAAAGCTTGAAGAAGTTGCACAACTTTGTTACAATACATAATTTATGGTTAGGTACATCCCAAATTTTGGTTAGGTGATAGTCTCTCATCCAATATCATTTAACAAGTATATAGGTCATATAAGTAATAATGGTAACCTTTAATTCATATTTCGATCCCATAAAGATTACACTTATAATGTTAAGTTAGAGAAAGATAATTAATAGTTTCTTTAGTAAGCATAATAATTAAGATTTAATCATATATTCTAGATTCTATGGATGATTTATATTTTTATTTATGATAGAATTCATAAATAGTCTTATTATGATCATACTCATTAATAAAATGAAGGCTAGATAATTATGGAAAGACTTATTATCCTTCTTGCATATAGATAGTTATCAACTATTGAGCTCTTCCCGATAATGAACCCGTCATATCTATCCTTTTGGTACTTTACTATCGAGAAAACACATTATCTATATTCAAAGATCATTCATAAGTCCTCACATTTTATGCAACTTATTTATTTACCTTGATGTTGCTTCAAATATACATTCTTATTCTCATGTCTCCAGTATCTTTCTTAATGAGGATTCATGTTGTAATAAAAGTATTTGCACTTTCAACTTTGTTAGCATCAAACTCACATAATTAATATATGTTTTCTTTCATGTTATACTGATAGAAGCTATATTATTGAATGTATCACATAGGATTGTCAGCACCATATGAATCACATCAATCCATGTCTGTTAAAGGTATCAAATGAGCTGTACCACAGCACACCTTGAATATGGGCAGCCTGGCAAAGTCTGACCAGCTTGGGTCTGGGTAGAGTCAGGCTAGGTCGTGCCTGGACAAGTCGAGCCATGCTGGGTAATGTAGGGTCATTCCTAGAGGCTACCAGCCAAGTCGATTGATAATCGGTTGTAATTTATGATTTTAAAATTTTTTTTTTGCAAATTTAAAATTTTAAGTTATGCATTATGAGTTATGACATTATATTATTTTGCATAAATCACAAAAAAAAAATAAAATCATGAACACAAATAATAAATTTTAATAATCAAAAATATCAAAAAAAACACGCCCATCATTCAATATAACAAAAATAAAATAGAAAAATGTCACAATAATAATATAAAATAAAAATCATCAATCATAAACATGCAAGTTCAATCCAAATGGAAATTAGTATAAGTATGTAACTGATCATCATCACATAAGTATTTGATGATATCACTAGCAATGAACTCAATATTTTCAAAGTCTCATGAGTCATCATCTACCAGCAACTCTTCTACTTTTGTTCCAGCATGATCTAGATGCCCAACCTTGATTCCTCCTAATCATTCATAAATGCTCGTGCTTCAATGATATATGGGTGCAATCTCAATCTCCTATCTGAAATGACATTGACTACAATAGAAAAAGTAGACTCTGATATTATGCTTGACACTAGAAAAGTTAGTAGATTTAGTGTCATCTTAGATAACATGAGATAAATGGACTCATATGATTTCTATCATTATAAAATATTAATGTTTTTATTATCGTTATATGATAGGATTGAGTAATAATCATAATCTAAGTACTAGGATAGTTTACTCCTATTTGATGGTCCATCCAATCATTTTTCCCTTTCTAACTAAATGGAGAAGTCATCATCTTTGAATATGATGTCTATATTCATACTCAGAGCCTGATAATAACTACTATGATACTTATTATCATAGTATGTAAATAACTCAGTCAAATTTTCATGAATGTACTCTTCAAGTTGGTATTTCTAGATCATGCATGTGGATATGTATGTCAAAATGTTCTTTACCCCTTCCAACTTAACCCTAGGATCCATGTAGATATCCAGACAAAAAAAAAAGATTGAATGGTCGACCAGTACTTTAAGTACTTGGTTTTCATCTCAATAGTCATGTCACTAAATATCGAGTTATCTCTAAACTTCCTAAACATGCCACTAATGTTGCACATGCACCTAAGTGCAATGCAAGTAGTGGGAGTATAAACTGAAGAACACATGTTCATCGTGTCATAAAAAATCTTTAGAAATTTTAGATATGAAATTCTTATATTTTAGTCTCTATCAACAAAAATAAGTTCGTCACTCGTACTATTCACATAGTCGAATATCACATGTTTTTATCAAACACATGACTCCAACATCAGGTATGTGTAATTCCAATGGTGTTTCACATCCATTAAGAATTTCTTCTTCTTTAAACCCACAAAAAATAGATACTATCAAACACCTCTTGTTTACTAGTCCATTCGAAGATATTTTTTCTAAAGCTGAGGAAATAACCTTCATCCCTACTTGGCCTATTAGGATAATGATATGACACATGCATATAATGTAAAAAATCTCTCATAATGGCCCATCTTTAATGCTCCTAACAAATATGTTAATGGCTACTCAATTGTTAGATGTTTTATCAAATATGATACTATATATCTTATTATGAATATTATTTTCTCTAGAAATTTTTATCATGCACTCATAAATGGTTGAACCATTATAAGGATAATGAATCTCTAAAAATCCTAATATCTTTTTATTTAATTTCCATTTAGGATCTATATAGTGAGTGGTGAGGCTTGTAAAATAAGTCTTTATGATACTAACTACCCTTGGATCCTTCAAAAATCTAATCGAAAGACCCATCATGGTGATCTGTTTTATCATATTTTTCCTCCCTAACTCGTTGTAGTATTTGAAGGGGGTCAACATAGAAGTTGAACTAGATCTAACCTTAATGACGTCACAACTCAGTTGGGCTTGTTTAGGATCTAATATGCCATGTTTTTTTGTACAATGATCGGCATGCCTATTTAGGTGCCTAGTCCCATATACACTCCTATATGTATATATTTTATTATAATAGTTGCATTGTGTTGATTCTTCATTGATATCCTTAGCATTTTTATTTTGTATAATATTAAAGTGACTTAAAACTACATATATTCTTCTAGTTTTTATTTTTTAGATATTTGAGTTTGGGTAGAGGCTATGGAAGAAAATATGGTTTGACCTCCGAACTTTTCATAGGATTATCATTACTAATATTATCTCTATGTATCTTAATATTAATTTCATTATCATTAAATTCACTATTAGCCATTTTTTATTTTTTTAAATTTTTTTTAATTTATGTATTTTGTTCTAACTTAACAATTAAATGATATTAAAAAAACTAAATAAAAAATAATACTCGGTTAGGTTTATGAAGAAGAGAGAGAAATCCATCCACGTCCACGTTCTTTAAGCTTTTAAAAATTAATCTAAATCTAAAAATTATAAATTTTAGCTTTAGAGAGATAGAAAAAAAGATCGAGAGGAGAGAGAGAGATAGAGAGAGAGAGAGAGAACCAAGAATGATAGGAGAGAGAGAGAGAGTGTGTGTGTGTGTGTGTGTGAGTGAGAGAAGAGTTCAGAGATTTGAATGAAAAACTTAAATATCTTATTTCATTTATATAGATTTTTTTATTAAAAATATATATTTTAAAAAATTTTTTAATTTTTTTTTCAAATTAAATAGAGCATAAACCCGACATCCTTCTGATTTTATGCCCTAGCCTTTAGAATGGTATCCAACAGCCTGGATAAATCTTCTTTTATTTTAAATTTTTTTATCGGTTAGACTTAGCCATTAGAAGTCAAAGCTTTGGCTTCGATTTGGGCCTCGGGGTTGTCAGCTCGACTTAGTCTTGGTTGGGCTAGGGGGTGCATCCACGTGTGCCTAGGTTGTGCCACTCAGATGCGCTCAACCAATCATGTGGTGGATTAATTAAAAAAATTAGTCTTGTGTACCAAGCAGGGTGGGTGGGTTTTTATGAATATTTTAATTTTTTTTTATATATTGGGCATGGCAGGTGTAGTTCGATTGGAATGCACCCGATATTCAGTCTAAGGTCTTGGGGCATGGTGCTTGTGCCATTGAACCATTCCTGTAGACTAGGAACCCCTTAGCCCATCATGAGGCTAGGCACCCCCTAGCCCAGCACGGCATGAGCCATGCCTAGGGCCAGCATGATTCGGGTCTGAGCATATGTCTAGACCGTGTCCTGCCAAGCTAGGCATGGCTCAATTAGGCCATGCCTTGAGTCATTCCTTGGGCCATGCTCAGGATGTTTGATCTACTTGCCACCTCTCAGTTTGTCACATGGTTTACCTATCATCATCCTCCACTATAATAGAAAACTACCATACTAAATATAAAAATTTTAGGATAATATGTGATTTACCACACAAAATCAATTCAAGAATCAATACCTCTAAGACATGCACACTGGAGTGGTCAATAAAAGTATTCATACTTTTATCTTTATAAGCATCATACTCACAATGATTAGACATACTTCAATTTTAGGTTTTTGTATATTGATTTCTCTCACATTGTAGTCAAAAGGCCTATCACTTCTTTCCCTACCATATATGTGACTGTGTTTTATGGCTTACCTATCACCATTAACCACTTCAATCACATATGAAAACACCAATAGGTAAAATCCTAGTTTTAGTTTTATTTAATTACCAAAACATTCATAACTAATCATCAACACAACAAAACATAATATTTAAAGTATTAAACAAAGAATCCATCACAATAAAAATATTTCATCATCTATGTATTCTTTTTTAGCTAGAAATTAGGGTGAGTAACACAAGAGATAAGTAGAAATTTATCTTGTATGAATTGGGATGACTAATTTTAATATTTGGGAGAATTCAGATCTCAAAAACTAAAATTTTCAAAACTTGCACTATTCAGCTTTGAATTTCTTTCAAGAAGGAGCCGGAATATTCGCCTACCTCTTAGAATTTATACTTGTGCTATGTATTACCTCTGTTTCTCGTGGATCACCCCAAAATTTAAGTTGTGAAGCCATTTGGGTTGTATTTCTTATGCTCACATGGATTTCTTTGAATTCTTAGTATTTTATTTATATAACCAAGCATTTAGTGCATGTTTCTTTAATTGGAAGTTATGGTTGTTGAATAAAAGTCAAGACTTTGATCTTTTGGTTTTGTAATACAAAATGGTAGTGCTTAGCATGAGTTGTGACCCTGGTCTCTTTCTACTGCTTGATGGTCACAACAGTGAAAAAAGTCATGATGACTTATTTAGCTTCTATAACATAGATGTGGTGTTTGATATGAGCCACAACTTTTTTTTCTTTTTTTTATGCTTGATGTTTGTGATTTTAGATTAAGTCACAATGATTTATTTATTCTCTATAACACAAAGGCATGGCATTAGAATGTGGTTGCAATTTTTGTATTTAGTCCATGTAAAACAAAGTTATGGTATTGGGTAATTGTTGTGATTTTGGTTTCTCTATTAAGCCAAGAGTCATATTTCTTTTATTGGTCGTAGGTTTAGTTTGGTTCTTTGTAAAATTATATCGCCAAAAGCTTTGCCTTTAAATCAAATTTGTAGCTTTGACTTGAGTATTATGTGGTTGTGTAAAAGAAAAGTTGTGGCATCTAAAGGCTGTCATTGCTTTTTGCTTTAGTGGGGTGCTTATTTATTGTGATGTGAAATTAATGGTATAGCCATAAAGTTATTTCAAGCTAGTTCGCCTATAACTCTAAGAAATCTTAGCAACCAAAAGAATGTGTTGCATAATAAAAGGATTGTGTCAAGAAGGTGATAGAGATATGATGTATGAAGATTGGCATAATTATGAGTGGAGATTTTCCACTAAGAATGGATATCAAAAGCAATATATAAATACTCAAATGTGTAATTAGGTCATAGCACATCCAATGTTATGACTTGCATGACTATTTACTCCCTATCTATTCACCAACTCCACAAGGTCACATATTTTACATTAAGAACTCTTGATTTCACAATTATTCTTTGAAATCCTTCAAAACAAGTTTTTTGTGAAATTGTTATAGATAAACCCCTCTTTCAGGCCAAACACAACATGAAAAGTATGCAAAATACTTCGAATTATTCAGTATTTGATAAACCAAACAAATTCTCTTACTAAAATCATTACTCATTCTCTAGCAATTTATCTCCTACTTACACACACGCACACACACACACACACACACGCACACACACACACACACACACACACACATATATATATACACATTACTCCTTCTAAATAAGTATTTGTCTTGATTGATTTAGAGTATAATAATATAACAAAATAGTGGGGCTACTTCTTTTTGTGGTTAGTTAAAGAGTTGTGGTAGGGTTTGAGCTCTATGATTAACTTTTAGAATAATTGAATGGTATACTATTACCATGTGTAATATCCATAGTGCAAAAAAAATTTTGGGTTTCCTCCCAATTAGTAGAACTATGTTTAATATCCATATCTAGACTATTAATGAGTTCAAACCTCCTTGGTGATCTTGAATATCCAGGCTAGCATTTCGATATATTTATTCACTTCTTTTTTTCTTCAAATTTTATTTCAACATTGGATCATCCTCATGACTTACATTTTTTGAACTTCCTTCACTAGGATCCTGCTAAATGAAAGCCATGAATTTTTTGAGTGTCATGATGCTATGCTTGGTTATAGGTTGAGCATATATTATCTATAAAGAAATTGATATGATGTTGTGTGGGGCTATGGATGTTTCCTTTGGTTTCTAGAACTCTATAGTTGTCGCACTATTGGAAGTCATCACTACTTCATCATTTTTCTCTACATCCTTAGGAATTTCCAAATCTTCTACTTTTGCTATGTCTTCATCTTTTCTTTGATCACTTACCATTTGGTATTTTACATCCACCTTTACTTCATATTTAATTTTCTACTTCTCTTTTACATTTTCTCTAAAATTATGCATTGAGAATTTGTTATCCCACTTTCTTTTTCTTCATCCTTGGAATAGCCTTATCTAAAATTGTATAAAGTCATCTTCAGAACTTTCGACTCTGTCACTTTCCTACCTTCAATTTTCTTCTAATATGTCATCTCCCTCATCTTTATCAGACCAATAGTCTTCTACAAAGTATTTCTATCAAAAGTCAATATTTTGTTACATTTCTATGTGGAGGAGATTATCTATCCTCCAAAAAAACTATTTTAGCATCATCTAAACTATTTATCCCTTATAAAACTTGAATTGCACATGTTCTTCACTCACTTGAGGTGTAGACTCTTCCTTTTTCATGTCAATCAAAGATTGTCTGATGACTAATAATGATCATCCAAGATTAATGCATCAATATGACCTTATTTCATATCCAACATAATAAAATCCATCATAAAAATTAACACACCAACATTAATCAATATGTATTCAATAATACACATTGGTTGCTTAGTTAATTGATCTGCCATTTTGGAATGAGAGAAAGGTTGGAGTGATTTCACAAAGCTTTAATCTTCATGCTATCAATAAAAGCATCAAGTTGACACTTGATCCTAAATCACAATGCACCTTTTTAAAATATGTACTTCCCAATCATATATGGCATAGTTAAACTTCTCAAATTTTCTCATTTTCTCAAAGGTTTTTTTGAATGATTACTCTATATTTCTTTATCATTTTTATGGTTTCATATATCTCCAACTTAATTTTATTACTCATTACGTCATTTAAATTTTATATAATTGAGTATATGGGATAATGCTCCAGTAAACAGAATGTAAACTTCTAGATTGTAGAAAATATTGAAAAATCTCCTAAATTATTCATTCATTTTTCCATTCCTAAATATTTGTGAAAATGGTAAATTAAGAGAAAGAGTATATTTGGCATCCATTTTTTATCACATGTTTCTTTCCACTACTTTAGTTAGTCTTCATTTGCTCCCCCATTTCATCTTTTCCTTTATTCATATTTGGAGGTATGAGCTATTCATTATGTCCATTGTATATCATGGCGTCAATAAATGCCATTAAATTGGGCTCCATAGCTTTTGAATCAGCCATGGTGGGAGTCATGGTTTTTGGGAAAGCTATGGTGCTATCCATAAAAGCTCCCTCTAATTCAGCTTGCTCCTAATGTTCCTCTATAGCTTTTTTTTTTTTTTGCTTCTAAGTATTATGGATAAGCTTTTCTTCAAGTTGGCCTTCATAATACTAGGTAGCTCATTCACGCTCTTCCTTTTTGGTGTTTAATAATATGATCTTGACCCTCCTTGTTTATTATACTTCATTGAATTATGCAAAAAATTCTTTGAGATCTAACCAATATTTTGATGTCCACTACCATAGTTCCTATAGAAGACATTTTCATGATTTGTCACAATTGAATGGTACTACATGGAGATATTAGGGTTCATTCAAAACACATATCCTTTGTTTTTCCACCTATTGGTTTCCTCCACTGAATAAATTGGGTCAAAGTCTCCATTTCTTTCCCTTAGAAAATGGTGAGTTCTCCCACACTTTTTCATTTCTCCTCATGGACTTCTAAGTTAATTATGTATGCCTCTATTTGGTTTCCATCAAGGTGAGTTGATATAACTCCAAAACTCTAGCTTATCTTTTTTCTAAATTCACGATCATTCTAAGTTTTGTAATTATTTTGTTGTCAACTTTTCAAATAATAAACAAGCCCCCCCGGGGAGCTTGGGGTTTATTCATAATTGTACCCTCTAAGGCTATATCAATAGTACTTGTCATCATATAATTAAGCTCATTTTAGAAGGTTTAGACTTTGAACCATAATTCAAACCCATATTTAGGAAATCTTCTCAATGACTCTTTATAATGGTCTCAAATATAATACAAATTTTCTAGTTCCTCCTATCAGAATTGGCTTATCTTCCTCATCAAATGTGATGCAATTTGAGGTGAAAAAAAAATATTATGAGAAAAGCATGCACAAGTTAATCCTAACTCTCAATATAGCCTTGAATTAAGCACTATAACTAATTTTATCCCTTGTCTCTCAAATAGTATCCAATTAAACTCCATTTATTTTGGTAGTATCACATAACTCTAGAAACATAGTGCCATGCCCATTTTAATCTCATGATGTCTTCCTACTATACTGTTGTTGTTGAAACATCACTATAAGATTAAGTTTCAACTCAAAATAGTTTACTTTCATTGACTACATCTGAATCCTTGAATAAATTTTAACAATCATAGGCCTCCAATAATCACCCAAGAAAAGATAATGGTTGGGGTGCTAGACAGCCCATCTCTCACTATCATGGGCCATTATATTATTACTCATTCCTTCCATAACATTTTTCTCCTCTCTCTAAATCAAAATGAATATCCTTGTTCTTTTGATCTTTAGGTCCAAAGATATTGAATAAGTCCATAATTTATGCTCTTGTAAGGGTGGTAGCTAAAAAATCCGAAGATAAAATTGCCATGATTATAAGATAAGTACAAGACATGCGATACAACTCTTAGTAAAATCAAACAAGATAATATAATTAAAACTACTAAAAAAAGAATTAAAACTTTTTTGCTGGTAGTTACATCAACTAAAATTAACCAATCAAACTAGCAAAAGTAATACCTAGCAATGGTGCTAAAAACATATTGTAACTTTTTTATTATACTTAATTTTATGGTTAGGCATATTTTAAAAGCTAGTTGAGTGAGAGTCTCTTGTCTAATATCATTCCATAAGTATATATGTCATACAAGTAATAAAGTAGATTTTTAGTCCAAAAATTGATCTCATAAGGATTATATATATAATGTTAAGTCAATGAATGATATTTAACAACATCTCTAGTAGGTATGATAAATATGATTTTAGTCATAAATTCTAGATTTTAGTGATGATTATATTTCTTATGATGATATTCATAAATAATCTTATAGTAATTATGCTCAATTATAGAATGAATATTAGATAATTATAGAATGATCTCTTGCATATTGACATGCAAGGTGATTATCAACTATTAAGTACTTCCCATTAATAGTCTCTTAGTAATTATCCCCTCGATATTTTACTATCGAGACAACATATCTCTACTTAGATGTCATTCATAAATCCTTGCATTTTATGCAACTCGTTGATTGCCCTTTGTAAGCATCATACTCATGACAACTAAACATACATCTTCTCATAATTTCTACCCATGATATTCATACAAGCGAGAATGTATCACAAAATTTTTACCACCATATGAGTCTCTTTGATTTGTGTGTCCCTCATAGCATACATGTATCATCTATCATGATCGACACATGACTCTCACACTATGATAAAACTATTAGGTAAGATGTTCTACATTACCTCCATATTATTATAAGGTTAGTTCTTCTTGATAGTACATAATGAATTAGTTTTTAATATATTCATGTTTTGGTTTCAAAACCATAATACTCATAATGATTAACATATCTTAACTTCAAGTTGTCACATGTTAGTTTATCCCATGTAGAGGTGTCAAACGGGCCGGCCCAGCACGGCACGGCCCGTTTTTCACGTGCCCAGCCGTGCTACCATGCCGTGCCCGGCACGGCACGGTTTTTTAAATTCGGGCACGGGCGCACAGCAAGGCAAGGCAGGCGGGGCGGGGCGGGTCGGGTCTGTTTGGACCCGACCCGCGGTCTTTTTACCGGGGGCGGGGCCCGGTTGGGTCACGAGTCGCGACTCACGACTCACGACACAGGCACGCGTGCCGGCGTGCCGTGCCAAGGCACGAGCCGTGCCGGGCCAGGCACGGCACGTGCTTTGTTCGCCCGGGCACGGCACGGGCCCGGGCACATTTTTTGATCGTGCCGGGCCGGCCCAGGCACGGCCGAACCGTGCCGTGCCTCGTGCTGGGCCGGGCCGGCCCGGCCCGTTTGACACCTCTAATCCCATGTGTTAAGATTGGATTGGATGTCACTTCCTTCTATTTGAACCATGTAAGTGTGTCACGTGACTTACATATCACTATTCATCATATCAAACATACATAAACTAATGTATTGATGAAAATTCTAATTTTTATTTCTAAATTATATTCATATTCGTCAACATCCAAACATAATATTAATAAAAATATAAACTCATAAATTCAAATATTCATCAGGACACGAACTTATCAAAACCCCTATAATAAAATTTAGCTAGATATTAGGGAAAAAATTGCATGAGATGTATTGTCAGGCATCTAGTAGATTCTAAGATTTCCAATGAATATCCAAACTAATTTATAAGCATACAACTTTAATTCCAATCAATATTGCTTTTTGCTAACCTTGAATTTGTCCTTAATTAGGGTTGATTATGCATCACCTAGGGTTTCATGCATCATTCCCTTTTTCCACACACACTCTCTCTATCTTTCTCTCTCTATATCTTTTTTTCTCTAAGTGTAACTTTTATACTTTAGGAATCCATGTGATATTTTAAGTTGAAAGTCATGGCACATAATTAAGATTATGACTTTGATATCTTTTCAAATCTTCTCTAGAGTACAAAATTCATAGTACTTAAATGGTCGTGGCCAATATTTAACTCTATAAAATACAAAGTCATAATACTATAAATGACCATGGATTTGATGTTAACTTTATGAGAAAAATATCATGGCAATAAGATTGTCATGATTGAATAATTACTCTTTGGAATACAAAGTATCTTGGGGCTAGAATTGCCCATGTCTGAGTTATTATTTTCTCAAATACAATGTTATGGTACTAAAAATTTCTCATGACCTTGATCTTGGTTTGTTGAACAAAATGTCATTGCAATGAAATTTTCTACAACTGTGTAATTTCTTTCTAAAATGAAAAGTCCTGGCAAAAAATGGTGCGACAACATACAACTATTGATATGTTGGCTCTTATATTGAATAAGTTTTGGTTCTAAAATGTGTAATTACTACTTATACCACTGGATATTTGGCTACTATGACATGAAATAAATATCACAAACATTAAGTGGTTAGAGCTAGTGCAACTTTAACTCCAGAAAAATATCCTAGCCAAGATAATTATAATGTATAGTATGTACACAAGTCATAACAAGAGAATCGTCATGACTCTCCATTGATTCTCTCTCCTGCAAGTCTTTGCTCCACCGAGTCCACCAATTTTACCAAAATTCACTAAAATTTCACTAACATTCATCAAAACCTCTCAAATCGAAATACACTAAAATATTTTCAATACATACTAATATATGTGCCAAAATACCTAATTTTACTCTTCAAATGACACAATTTATTTGGTATCTTGAGTACCAAATACCTCCCTCACATTCCAAATTAGGAATTAGTATAGAGATTCTTTGATAGTGGTTTAGGGTTTTGACATGGGGAAGATAAAATTCTCATAGATAAAGTGCATATCTCACATGAGAGATATATTATAAGAAACACACTTCACTTTTTTCTTAGATGAAGGGATAGATGCATATTCTTGTACTATTATGCATTGTTGTAAAGCATAAAAAACATGTCTTTTTCTTTTCATCTCATTATTCCATCTTACTCCCACCACATAATATTTTTTTTTGATATATTTACAAATATTTATATAATAACCTAAAGAATTCTAACTTAAGTTCTAAGTTACCATTGCATAACATGTCAAAGCTTCATTCATATTATGACATCAAAAAATATGTCATGACTTGAATCATTATGTCACTAGTCACAATAGAATAAAATATGTTGTGACTTTTTTTAAAGTCAAAATATGTTGCGGCACCATAGAATCATGACCCCATTCATTTCATGAATCCATAAAATATGGTCACAACTTGAATTCTTCTAACTTCTAGTCATAACAATTAAAACTATATTACGACTCCTTTCATGTCACAACACTACAGAACATGGTTATGACTTGAATATATAATATTTCTAGCAACAAAAACATAAGACATGTTGTGACTAGTTCATGTCATGACTTCATATGTCAAGTTATGGCAATAAACACTTGTTTCAATTTTAAAAGTATGATCCAATCCTAACAATATGTGATGGTGATTTAGTATTTTGTGAAGCGGGAAGAGAACTCTCAAATATGAAGCACACAATGCACAAGAGAATAGTTGGGGAGAAAAGAAAGAACACGAGATGGGTTAAACCCTATTTTTTACAACTCTATTTTTTTACAGTTATATTTACAAAATACATATATAGTAAAACAAAAAACTCTTTAAAAATAAGACTTAAGTCATGATATCACATGCATGTTGCGACTTAATTCATATAATGAAACTATAGAACAAGGTTGTGACTTGACCCCTTATGGTATCCAATCATGAAAACATGAGATGGGTTGTGACTCCGATCGAGTAGTGAATTCACCATTCAAATCATGACATCAAATATATGTTGCGATTTTGTTTGTTATGACTTTAAAATTCATATCATGACTTGAATCCTTAACTTTTCACTTGTATCAACACAAAATGCGTTGTGACTTCATTCAGGTCATGAAATCAAATATAAAGCCATCAAATTGCAACAACACAAAATAGGTTGCAACTTCATTTAGTTCATGATTTCACAATTTTGGCCATGACACCTACCATAAACTTTTATTAGTAACAATAACACAAAATAGATTGTAATTTCATTCAGGTCATGACTTCATAATTTAGGTTGTGACAATCAAATACATGTTGAAGCTTCATGAGTCTGAGCTAATCCCAATATAATCCTACTTAAAGAATACTTATTTATACTAGCCTTTTCTCTACACCACTACATTTATCAAGTAATTAGTGCAATTCTCCTTTGTGTTAACTTTTTCAAGTTGAATCAACCTCTTCTCAAATATCTTTCTAATAAAGTAGTAATGGATGTAAATATGTTTTATTCGAGCATGAAATAGCAGATTCTATGCTAAATAAATAACACTTTGATTATTACACATGAACCTTAGTTCTTTCTACTCGAAACCTAGTTCTGCACATGATCTCATTGTCAAAATAGCTTCCTTACTTAAATGAGTAAGTACAATGTAAATTGAATAAGTGGATGAGAGAGAAATGACATATTTCTTATTGCTTATCTAGCTCATGGATCTTCTAGTCCACCATACAAATTAAACACATATATGCTCATGGATCTTCTAATCTCCACATCTTGTCATATCCACCTTAGTATACATCAATAACTATAGTGACTTTAAAAGTATTCTCTTTGCAATTACCACCAAAACTATAATATAAAATCAAGGGTTCAACATAAATACATAAGAACCCTTTTAATGGGATTCTAATGCTTCTTTTTTAAGTTGGACATGCATCTACTTAATATTCTCACAACATGTAAAATATCAGGTTTCATACATATCATAACATACATCAAATTTTTAACAATATCAATATATTGAGCGAGAGTTATCTTCTCTTTCTCTTGATGAGTAGTAGGGGACTACTCTACTATCAACTTCATCCAAATATCCATAAGAGTTATCACTGGCTTATAATTAGACATGTTGTACTTCTAAAGTATTCTGGATTAGCATGCCCAATATACAATTTTTTGCCTCAAGATCTATAATTTCAAACTTTTCCACAAACATACCTTTCATTTTACAGATCATCTTCTTACTATTTTCAACTCCTAGCATATCATCAATATAAAAGTTAAAATAACATAATTTTTACTTAATTCTTTTGTATATATATAGTGGTTAGCCTCGCATCTATTAAATCCCAACTACAAGACATATGAATTAAAATTTTGATATTATATCCTCAGAGATGATTTTACCCCATACATTGATTTTTCTAGATTGCAAAGAAAGTTTTCCTTGCCTTTCACCACAAACTAATCAGCTACTTATAGATTTTTTCCTTCAAGTCTTAGTGAAAAGAAAAATTATCTTCATATCCAATTTATCAACCTCAAGATCATACTTAGATATAGTAGCCAACACCACCTGGATGGAGGACATCTTCACTAATAGTGACAAGATCTCATCATAATCAATACCTTCAACATGAGAGTACCTTTAAGTAACTAGCCTTGTGTTTGGTATTTAGATTATCAAATATTTTTGTAATTTTTGTTAGTTGCTAATATTATATAAATATAAAAATGGAACTAATATGTTTTGATTTCATTTTTTTTTTGGTATTTTAAAAAGTTTTAATAAATAGTCATGAAATCAATAAGTTTTTGGAAGTGTTTAGCAGATGGGGTTGTAGTAGATCTGTGAGTCTCAAATAATTTTGAAATTCCTACTTGACCAAAACTTTACCTAATTAGTTAGGAATAATTATTGTATATTACAACCCAACCAACTTATTAGTATAATTTTTTTTACTATGGGATGCATTCTCAATAGTTATAATATTTTTATGGAGTCACAATCATACTTGGCTCAAAAAATTTAAATGGTTATGATATTAATTCTTCATCATAATAACCAAGTTTCTCACTGGTGCTCAAGGGTCATGGCCAATTTCTTATTTATCTTTATATAACTTCGTTGTCTCATTTTAAAGTCATTGTAGTTTTTACAATGCTATGAATTTTGAGCTATAAAATATTATAAAGCCAAAACTACTCATATAAAAGTAATGATAATTATTAAAAGCCATGACTTTTAGCATACTAAATATTATAAAAGATATTACTTGAGTATACTTATTTCCAAGGCCATGACTTGTTTTTAAAAGAATACATAGTCAACTTGTATGCATAAGCTAAGTGTTAATGTTGCGGCAACATAGCAGTGACATAGTAATATATTTTATGAGAGAAGGAAATGTTAGTGTAATGTCTACTCATAGAACTACATATACATTAGAGAAATAAAGGATTACATTTATGTCATGGTTATTTCCCATCATCACATCCTCCACATAATATCATAGTTATATAGTAATATAAGAAGTAATCTTTATTATATGGCTACTTCATAGAAGCATGGCCCCCTACGGACTAAAAATGGATAATGGCATTAAGCCATAATCATTTTATAGTGCTACAACTTTATGTTATAGAGAAATTAGGCCTAAGTTGTGGTTGTTGCTAGTGATACGACTTTGTATCATAGAAAGATCAAGATGTTGAATAGATTCATGGTCATTTTTTAGAATTGTGACCTTAAGATGAAGTGATGAAGGACCAAGTAATGACTTTCTTATAAAATTCATTACTTCTTACTTAGAGTAATAAAAGGCTGCCTATGTATAAAAGTGGAAGTTTAAAGAATTTAAAAAACTCTCATCTCTTCTCCTTCTTCAACATGCAACAAGAAAAGTCATAACAACTATAAACCATAGGAGTAAATTCCATACTTTCTAGGGGTTCCACGAGTAAGTAAAGAATGCATGATATATGTCAATCCCTAGAGTTGGGGGGAATGACTCTCGAACTTCTATCCTCTAGACATAGATTTAGAAATTTATACCAAACTAGCATGGTCTAGGGTTTGTATAAATTGAATTATGTGATGTATTTGGTTTTAATTATGAATGATTGAATGGTTTGATTAAATTTGTGTATGGATATTGATGAATAGTTTATTAAAATCAACTTGAATTAGAGTTTTGACTATTAGTGGTGTGTATGAGATTATCATGGTAGATGGTTATAGGTAAAATATAAGAATCACTCAAGTATATGATAGGAAGGATGTGACTATGATTTTGATTTTGATACATGAGATAAACTTAGACATTAGTGTGTATGGTAGATGGTTATAGATGGTTATACATGAGATAAACTTAAAATTTGAATATATTAGTATTGCACTTTTAAAGCCAAAAGCACAAATACTTTTATATTCTAATCCATTCTATATATCTTAATTAAATTGGTTCTCAATTGGGATGAATGTTATATAGAATGTTCTCCCGAGAGATTCAGCTTTAGTGTGTATGTTAGATCATCACTGAGAAGGACAAATGATAAGTAATTCTAAGGATATGCATGAGCATATTGTGACTCACATGGCAGTGATAATCTTTGTGAGCTACTTTTACTCATATGGTTCCTACTAGTGAAACTCAATGGAAGCATATACTAATTATGTGAATATGGTACTTACGAGGCCAAAAATACAAATACTTATAAATCTTGTTAATCATTAGTCAAGACAATAGAGGCTAGAGAATAAGAGTGTGACATTTGAAGAACCCATCAAGGATAGTTGATGAAGTTTCCTAAAATCTATATGATTGTGAATGACTCTCATACATAGATGAAATATTATTTTGGTGATGATGTTCTAAGAGGACAACTAAGAGGGACTACTAATGAGAAGGGCTGAATGGTGGCAACTATATTGTATGCCATTAGAGAAATGGGTCATTATACAACATTCAAAGCTTCATTATTTTGTGTTCAACATTATATATGTAGAATGACTTCATGGTATCATATAGATTAAATGAAGGAACCATATACCTAAGATTATTTAAGAATATGAGTCTTTATTTTACTGAAAATAAGTTGTTTCTTTATTGAATATCCAAACTACCAAACAATTCCTTTGAGATTGATATCTAGATGAAAGTTTGTTATTCAACTTATATGACTCATGTATTTATAGATCTCAGTTGAGGAGACACTCTCGTTGATGAGTTTTTGGGATATCACCTGACTAATTAAATTAGGTAGAGTAACAAAGTCGCAACACCTTACTTTTTACTTTTAAATCTTTCTCAGCCTTTGTCTTCCATTTGAAAACCCACTTGCATCCTATTGCCTTCCAATTTGAGGGAAATGTCACATGGCTCCAAGTATTCTTTTTCTCCAATGACTCTAACTCCTCTTTCATGACATATTTTCACTACTTTGATTCCCTATAGGCTCTTTCCTCCTTCATTGTATTGAAGTCATTTCATATGACATGAATGACATGATATGTCCTATCAACATACCTTATAACTAGGTTTCTAACCTATGTAAATCTACTCAATATAGGTATAGCTTCAACTAATTCTCTTTCAATAGAATCTTTCAATTTTGTGTATGATACCTTTTCATCATGAGTATTTATGACACTACTAGAATGAAGTCATGACACATTTTGTGTTGTCATGACTATAAGATGTTGTAATGCATTTTATAATGTCATGCTATAAAGATGTCATGACACATTTTGTAATGTCATGATAGAAAGATGTCCTGACACACTTTATTCATTATGATCATCCACATCATGACTAGCTAGGACTTTTTCACTATTATACTTTCTAAACATGATATCTCTGGTAAAGATGACTATTCTTATCTTAGGGTTCCAATACTTGTGGTTTTTAACACCTTCTTTATAGTCAATGAACTTGTACTTCTCTGATTTAAAGTCTAGTTTCTTTATTCTCTTTGGCACATAGATGTATGCATCACACCCAAAGATCTAAAGGTGAGATACACTTTCTTTCCTTTTATACAGCAATTCATATAGTGTCATATCATTTACTATTAATGTAGGAGTATAGTTTTCTAGGTAGCATGTTGTGGCAACTATTTCAGCCCAAAAATTTGGCTCTAAACTTTTCCAACTCTTCATGAACTCTCCTTCTCCATCAATGTTTTTTTATATCTTTCAACCACTTTTTCTATTGTGATAATATTTTGATCATGTTTTATTTGGAAATACCCTACTCAGCACAAAAGTGATCCACTAAAAAGTACTCTATATCAGTATCCATATGTAAAACTTTTGTCTTTTTATTGAATTAGTTTTCTACTAATATTTTAAACTCCTTCAATTTTCCAATATCTCAATTTTGTCTAAATTAAGAAGACTCAAACATATCTAAAGAAATAATTAAAAACTGACATGCATGTAGTACTTTAATCTTCCATGTGATACCTCTCATGTTTCTATAAACAAGCTATAGTAAATTAAATATAGCTCTTCATTAATCTAGTGACTTTTGATTTGAAATTGACCCTTTTTTGTTTTCTATATAAGTAATTCTTATAAAATTCAAACCATTCTAAATAATTTGGTATTTCTTCTCCCATTTATTCAAGGATATAATCATTAGACTCTTTCTTGTTGATCTGTCCTTATCTCTGACATCACAACATGGTTTGATGTTGTGATGTCATTTTATCATGTTCCTATGTCATGACTTTGAACTATTTTTCTCCTTAGATTCCTCCTTCTCAAAAACATAAGAGCCACTGATAGAAGACTTAATGGTACTTTCCAATATCTTATACAAGGTTCCATGTCGTGTTCCCTGAGTAATTATCATTGCTTCTTGGTTCATCTTACAAGACTTATCATTATTGCAAAATAAAATACCAATATTAGTCATCACACTCATAGAAATCAAATTTCTACTCATGTCTAGAATATGCATAACCTCCTGAATGAATTTTAAAGTCATATCATGCATTTTTATCTTCACCTTTCCATGACCCATTAACTTCACCTTTGAGCTATTTCTCATAGTCATATCTCCTCTATCATAAGACACAAATTGGCTGACTAATTCTAATTAGGAATCATGCGATATGAAGTATCTATATCAATTAACCATGTATCCTTAACAATATGTGTGATACATGATTTTGAAAATTATAGGTTTCTAGAAGATAATTCCTTATTTTCCAATATATCTTTCTCTTGCATTCTGAGTGGAAAAAGTTTTGTGACGTGGGTTGCCTTGTTTTAAGATCTTTGGCAGCCCCTGTTGAAGTGCTCAACATTATCGTGCTTATAATACTTAAATGTTAGATTATTGTCTCATAGGATAACTCAATTGTACCACTACTATTGGTGATAATCAAGTTATCTCATGAACAATGTAATAAATAGAGGAGGGTTATTATTCTATCATTATCACTGATCTTGCAACCAATAAATGATAGAGGTCTAATCAAAGTTTGAAACTCATAGAATTGTAAAAAAATATTTATCTTCTCCTTGCACAATAAGTATTGTTTCTTTCTCAGAAATAATTTGTTGATTAGTGACTTACTTTAATAGAACATCTCAAGCTTCTTTCATAAATAATTTACCATACTTTCACCAGAAATCATTTACCAAAACTTCATCTTTAAAACACAATTGGATAAAGTCTCGCACTTTATGATCCAATTTGTCCCATTTGATGATCTCAATAGATATAATCTCTAATTTCTGATCTCTTGCTATCAGCTTAGGGTATTTTATTGTGGACTAATAATCTTTATTAACAATTAGATCATCCATCTTTAGTTTCCAAAGTTTGAATCCCTTCCTAAAAGCTACACAATTTCAAACCTAGATATCATTGAACTCATCATTCTCATATTCACACTCAAACTAGCTTATATAACCAACCCTCATTCTAATACCAAATATAATGAATTTATGATAGTGATTTAAGATTTTGAGAAGTGGGAAAGAAACTTTTAAAGATGAAATATACAACACACACGAGAATAGTTGAGGAAAAAAGAAAGAACATGCAAAATGAAAAGAAGAATTTTTCTAAACTTTTTATAGGTCTATTTTTTTACATTTATATTTACAAAATACTTATATAGTAAAATAAAAAATTTATTTAACCTTAAGACCTAAGTCAAAATATCACATTCATATGATGGCTTCATTCATATTATGACACTAGAATATAAGTCATGACTTGAATTATTAAAGCATCTAGTCACAACAATACAAGACATGATGCAACTTCATTCAAGTCATTAGTTCACAATTCAAATGATGAAACCAAACATGTGTGGTGACTTCAGTCAAGTAATGATTTCATCATTTAGGTCATGATTTGAATTTTTAAGTCTTTTAGTCATAACAACACAAGATAAGTTACAACTTCATTCATGGTGCAACTATACAATTTTGGTTGAAACACTAACCATAAATTCTTCCTAGTCACAACAATACAAACTAAGTTACAATTTCATTCATGTCACAACTCCATAATTTGGGTCATGACATCGAACATGAATTCTTTCAGATACAATAATACAAAAAAGGATGCAACTTCATTCAGGTCATCACTTTATAATTCAAGTAATGATATCGAATACATGTTGCAACTTTATTCGTATGAATCAATCCACACATAGTTTAGGGTTTACAATTATATGTGCATATTTTAATGTCTATTATGAGGGAACCTTTATTATTCTATACATATGCAGCTACATTACAAAATACATATGTATAGATGCTACATTTAGTGTGATTTTTTATAAGAGGAAAGAAGAATAAAAAGAGATTTCAAAACATACTAACATCTAATAATCATTACCATATTTTCTTCCTTTTTGGTTGGAGAGAAGAATACATATTAGAAGGAAGAAAGAAAAGAAAAGAGAGAAAGAAGTATTATTTATGGAAGAGAAGAGGGATACATAAATAAAAAGAGTATTCTTTGAAAAATGTGCAAGAATTAAGGTGTTTTGGTTAAAGGAGAAACATAGTGTGTGAATGGTGTGTGACTTTTAAAAAAAAAGAGGAAAGGTAGTGGAGATCGTTAACGTCATATCATAAGTGTTTTTATTTTGAAAAGAGTATAGGAGGAATTGTATTTTGGCCCACTCACCCCAAAATATTTAAAAAAAGTTAACTCATTTTTAATATTTGAAAAAAAAAATACACCAAACTCTTAACAAATTGAAATTTAGTGCACTCAAATAGATTAATTCCAAATTACCCTTAACGAATTAAAATAGAATCCAACTAAAACTCTTCACTCACCCGACGCCCTTCGCCCCCCACCCCTCACCCTTTCCCCTTGCCCTCTCCATTGAGCTCTTGGAGCTCCTCGTCAAGCTTCAAGAGCTTCTGGAGTTCAACCACGAGCTCCACAAGCTCCAGAAACTCGTATTTGAGCTCCAAGAGCTTATGAAGCTCAACCATGAGCTCCAACGAGCTCCAAGATGGTGCTCAAAGAGCTCCTTGAGCTCAAGCGTAGAGCTCGACCACATATTGGTTCTTATAAAAGATTTGGATTGTCCTTGTTGATAAGAAAGTTATCATTATATCAGATATGTACCACGCTATTTTGTGCTATGTATTAGAATTGTTTAGTATTGAAAATCATGCATATTGTTATCATCATTTAAAATAGAATTTCTCTACTTATTTTAAAAGGGAAAATATTAAAGAAAATAAAAGAAAGAATGATACCATGATGCTTCTTGATGCAATTGTGTATGCAATATTGGAGATAGAATATACAATAACATTGAAGAAGCTTCTGTGCTTTAACAAGGACATAGCCAAATGGGTTGCATAAACAATCTTGAGTAATTGGCAATGTCAAAAAAAAAGTTAGGATAAAATGATTAGCAATGTAGTTCAGTTTTAATGCATTGTTGAAAAAAAAATGACACCAAAATATTTGTTCATTCATGTCTTTGCTTATTGATAAGCTTGTTTTCATGTTGAACATTCATGTAGATGGAATTGATAAATGGTTAAGTTATGTTAGACCTAAAATATAAGAGAAAATAGTATTATATATATTCTAAAATTTTTATCTAAGGCTATAACACAATACTTCAGTAAAGTATTTAAGGTATTCAATGAAGAGGTTTTTTTGGAAGTCGATCTCGAGAAGCATACTTGCATATGTATGGAATGTATGATGTTTAGATTACCATGCACATATGGTTATGTAATGATTTCATTCATTGTGGTAATGTTTATATATGATTATGTTGAATTGTGTTATATGTTGTCGATTTGAAGAATTATTTTTTCATGTTCATTTTGATTTGCCAATACAAAAAATGCCAAAGATTCATGTAGATAAAATTGTGAATTATTTGGAAATAGGAAAGTCCATTTTGTTCTTTCAAAGCCTTTAAAGTTGTGTCCATCTAATAAACCATGAAAACACTTTTCGATTTTGAAAAGTGGTTTATACATTTTAAATATATATATATATATTAAATTAAAAGGTCTAAATGTTTTTTTCTAGGAAATCTTTGAACTCGAAAATAGTCCAAAAAATGTGAAACTACTATTTGAAAACTAGTTTCATTTTTAATTAAAAGTTTGTGTGTGTGTGTGTGTGTGTGTGTTGGCACCATTTTATACTGAAAGCCATTCTTTATATTTTTTGCTATTATTGTTCTTTGTATTAATTTTGATTTTCTTTTGAATTACAATGAGCTATATATATATATATATATATATATATGCATCCTTTATTCTACATAGTAAATAATTTGGTGCATATAATTTAACTTACATATAGAAGATTGAATCATTAGTTTTTGTATAATATAAGTTTTTATTGACAAATTAGATAGAGTAGGATTCTCAATTTGTAAGGTTGTAGCATAAGATTTCAAAAAATCTATCTTAACTACGAAAAATGATCATATTCTATTTTTTTGTGTTAGTGTACTTATATGCATTAAATGATACCAAAGAGGCATGATTATTTTATTCTAACATGTAAAATAAATATACACCATCATTATTGTAAATATTATTACTTTCAATCTTGGTGTAATTGATTACCTTGTGTACTTATTAATAGTTATTTTAACTTATAAAGAGTAAGATTTATAATTTGATCAATATGCTCAATGAGTTGGATAATTTTATTAATTATATAGTGAATATTAATTATTAATTGAATCCATATCTTATAAAATGGATTGATGATACTCTCTTGAGAATATTTATAAATTTTGATATTGTCATACCCTATAGGTAGATCATGATCTAATATATAGAATAATTTAAATGAAATGGTCTTGAGATAATAATTAATATGAATTATGATTTATATAATTCACATTAGGAGATTGAGATCTTATCTATGATAAAAAACATAAGAGTTGTGATCGAAGATATAACTTATTTATTTAGCATATGTATGTGTATACAATCTCGATAATTAATTTGATTAAATCATATTAATTAATTTCATTCATTGATATAAATTAATATCAAATTAATTAATTGATTTTATATATATATACATACATCATGCATGCATGCATATATATATATATATATATATTAAATTTCTAATATAATTTAAATGAATAATAATAATAAATATCGCATCACTTTGTAAGGAGATATAACATATTTTATTTGATTATTTTTTATTAATTATGTTTTATGAAAAATGGTAATTGGATGCACATCCCTTGATGACTACAATGCATCTTCTTCTTCCTCGTTATGAACTAAGGATCATATGACACATGAGATGGATCTATCTTGATGTAACTTTGTGAAATTTAGGTATGCACTAAATCATTTTGTTCCGATCTTTGTCTAAAATGACAAATTTCAAAATGAATGTATTTTATATGTGATATAATTGAATCAGTCTTTAGCTCCAACAATGGTATCTTAGCCTCGTTTGTGTTATCGCATGTAAAATAATCAAGTTTTAATATAAGTATAGGAATAGATTGTTGTCCTTAATTATAACAAAGGAATTCTAACCTTTGTTAATTGATGTTTACTACCTGTATATTTGGATGTGTTAAATGTGTATTTGATTGTGTTTGAATGTGCATTTGGATGTGATTATGGTGGTGGTAATGCTTTTTCATTTTTGGGTTGTAATTTTGCTTTTGATTTATGTGGTTATGTAATTTCATAGGTTGCAATGAATTTATATTAGTTAGGAATAAGCTAAGTCTTCGCTAACTTGAGAAGTAGTAGCTATGGTGGAACTAATGGTCGCCATACATTGCCGTGGTGGAGCTCGTAATGGTGAATCATACTATGGTGGAGCTCATAACCATGTTAAGGTGTAGCTTATGTTGAGGAATCATGTCATGGTAGAGTTTATTTTGGCCAGCCATTACTATGGTGGAGCTTGTGGTGGTGGACCATGTCATGGTGAAGCATGCAAGAGTGAACCATGTTGTGGTGGTGCTTATTATGGCTAGTCATCGCCATGGTGGAGCTCATGGTGATGAATGGAGAAGATCATGATTAATTGTTTTTCTTTTTTTTTGTTTAAGTTGGTATTCATTTTAATTTCAAGGGTGCTAACCCCAAGCCCCTTCAACTTTCAAGCCGAAGCTAAACTTTCTATTAGGGTGCTGCTCGAAAGTAAGGACTTCCTTAAAAAGAAGTCTAATAATAAATTTTAAAATCTAAATAGTAGAGCTATTGAACATAGGAATTATGTGATGACATAGTCATTGTATAATTATGGAATGCATGTATGTGATGACATATTTCATCACATAAATATGGAATGTATGCATGTAGTGACATGTTCTTATATTTGGAAATGATATAATGTGTTGTGGTATGTGAAAATATGAATAATGTATGTATATGGAAATTTGTATGATAGTTTGTCTAAATAGTAAATATTTTTAGTAGTGCTCGTACATACACACATTCATATAACAACCCGTTATTAAATAAAAAATTAAATTGAAATTCTTATTTAAAGATAAATATTTTAAAGGAATTAAAAATCTTATTTTTTTTAAAAAGAAAGAAAACCATCAATCTTTAAAAATACCTAAGTGGGGGAGAAAATTAATGATGTATGAATCTCATGGTGTCCTTCACTAGTTTGTAAGTAATTCAAATGAGTTAACATATAGGTCTTGGTACATTCCCCCTATTGGATTGATTGATTTGTAGCTTTACTTAGCTCATACCACCATGAGACAATTCTATGAATTGTTAACATGCATTACTTCTCTTTCTGAAGAATTTACTTAAGAATAGTCGGTCTATACTAATGTGATGGTGTATAATTAGATATGAATAATATCACCCTCTCTATTTGAATTACTACTATTATTTATAAGTTCAATGAAAATTCATTTATTTATTGTTGTTTGGTATGACACATTACCTAGACAACAAGATTAATAGCATTCTATTGAAACATATTTTTCATAGTGTATTAGACTACTGACAAATTCACTCAAGAATTAGTAGAGGGAACCAACACTTGAAAATGAATTCAAAGCAAAGTGGCATTTTAATTTTCAAGTTAAAAAAGAAAAAAAACAATAATTTTCAACCTACTTTCTACTATTCTCAGAGAAAATAAACTTGATGATACCAATTACATAGATTGGAAAAGAAACTTTGATATTATTTTGACTAATAAGAACTACAAGTTTGTACTCATGGATCTATGCCTAGATAAACCTCTTGAAGGGGTATCCAAAGATAAAGTTAGGCTTTATAAAAATTGGGTAAAAGCTAATGAGATGTCAAGGTGTTATATTCTAGCTTCTATGTCAAATATACTTCAATATTAGCATCATTCCATAACTTGTGCCTATGATTGATAACTAATCTCATTAAAATATTTAAAAATTAGACTCATTCTGCTTGATAGAAAGCCATGAGAGATCTTATGAATACTATGACAGCTAAAAACACCCTAGTGAGGCATCATGTTCTAAAAATGAATAGCCTTCTAAATGAACATAGATTTTTGGAGCTAAGATTGATGAGGATTCTCATATTTACATTATTGTCTATTTGCTACCAAATTCATATAAGCAATTTTTCCTAAACTATAAAAAACATGAATAACCTTGATTGGACACTTGCATAATTATGTAAAGAATTGGTATTGAATGAGAGTCTTAACATGTAACCATTTCATGTCTTTGTTGCTAAAAAGACATTTTCTAAACAGAAAAGTAAGAAGAGAAAAAAAAATTGAAACATGTTGATGTTCCATAGTTGGCTCCAAAGTCACAAGTGGGTGAGAAAAAACCAAAAAGTTAATATTTTCATTGCAAGTAGTTATTTCAATGGAAGAAATAGTGTCTGCTTTATCACATTAAGTTGAACAATTAAGGTAAATCTTATATATTAGTAATTGAGACATGTTTAGCAGTAATATCTACTAATACTTAGTGTATATATACATGAGCAAATAATTATATTTATATTTCTTTGTAGTGGTTCAAGAAAACTAGACAACTAAGTAATGATGAGATTAATGTTTACATGGGTTATACTACAAAGGTACCATTGACTGCAATGAGAGATTATGGTCTTTAGTTTGAGAGAGAAACATTTTTTATTTTGAAATATTATCTGTGTACCTTCTATTAGATAAAATGTAATTTATATTTCCAATTTGGTTATGGATGAATATTCTTTTTTGTTTTAATAATTCTATAATAATTTATTTGAATAAAAAATATCTATTATGGTACATTAAAAGATAATATTTATATTATTAATTATATCTCTCTCTTACTGTAATGGGTCGAATTGAATAATACTTATATCTTGCCATATAAGAAAGAATAACCTTCCCAAAAGAATAGATCTATCTTTGGCATTTATGCCTGGGTCATATAAATCTAAAACAAATATCCAAACTAGTTGAAGATGAACCTATGGATTCATTGAAAGTAAAAACATTTGACCATATAAATCTCACTTTGAAGGAAAAATGACCAAGTGACCCTTTTTGGCTAAGGGCTATAGATGCAAAGAGTAGTTGGAATTAGTTCATTCTGCTCTATGTGGACCTATGACTATCCAAGATGGAGGTGGAATTGATTATTTAATCATATTTAATAATAATTACTCAAGATACAAATATATTTATTTAATATGTAATTTTGAAGCTTATGAAACCTTCAAAGACAATAGGGCGGAAATGAAGAAATATCTTAATAAATATCTCAAGATACTACAATCTGATCATGGTAGTGAGTGCCTCTTAGAAGAGCTTGAGGACTACTTAATAGATCATGAAATTACATCTCAATTGTACACACCTAACATTTCACAATAAATTGGTATAACAGAAAAAAGGAATTGAACTTTTATGGACATGATAAGTTTAACGATGAGTTATTCTAATCTGTTAGATTTTTTTTGGGATATAGATTAGAAATAGCAACTCATGTTCTGAACTTGGTCCCATCTAAGCCAGTACCACCTACTCCAATTGAATTATGGACTAGATGAAAGCCCAGTCTAAAATACATTCAATTGCGGGGTTGTAACATTTGTTCAAAAAGGGAAAATAGATTTTGAAAGCAATAACAGAAGTTTATTTCTTCATGGGATATTCTAGAGAAACCAAATGTTGTTTGTTTATAGTCTAGAGGATGAGAAGGTTATTTTCAACACTAATGCCTAATTCCTAGAAGAATACTATATAACAAGCCACAAACCCAGAAATAGAATTATTTTAGAAGAATTGAGAAGATATATGTCATATCAAACTCTTTAAATACCAGTAAAACAAGAAGAATTAGTACAAGGTAATATTCAAAATATCTCATTACCTCATCATAATGAAAGGATTGTTAATGGTGATATTGATACTATATCTAATGAATCTATCTTTGACATGCTAGTTGCATAACCAAAGGGTGATGATCATAATGGTTCAAAAAGACTAAAAGTATACGACCAAAAAGAGTTTTTCATTGTAGTGAGAGGGTTATTCATCAACCTACATGGTTTATATCTTAAAAGACTCTTATAGTAGAACCCTTGATGAGGTTGATACTAATCCAGTAACTATGACGAAAAACTTAAAAATAAAAATGTAAATCTTTGGTGGAAAAAGTTTATTAAATCAAAGATATTTTATATACACTCCAATCATGTCTATCAATCTATGATCTTATAGAACCACCTGAAGGGATAAAACTTATCAAGTATAGGTGGGTCTATAAGAAAAATAGAAGAATAAATGATAACATTGAGACTTATAAGGCTAAGACTCTTTACTCAGAAAGAGTGAATCAATAATGAGAAAACTTTTCACAAATTATAATGCTAAAGTCTATATGGATTCTTTTATTCATTACAACTCATTATGCCAATGTGATTTGGTATATAGACATAAATGCCATATTTTTGAATGTACACATCAAAGAGCACATCTGCGTGATGTAACTCAATGGTTTCGTAGAAAAAGGTTAAGAGCACTTGTATTATTTAAAGAAGTCTATTTATAGAACTAAAATATACATTTAGATCTTGAAATACTCATTTTGATCAAGCCATTAACTCTTATAGCTTTGATTAGTTTCAAGATGAGTATTGTGCATATAAGAAGTAAAATGATAGTGTGGTGGTATTCTTGGTATTGTACATTGATGATATATTACTCATTAGAAATAATATGAGTTTGTTATCTTTGGTTAAGATTTAGTTGTCCAATTAATTTGATATGATAGACTTAGGAGAAGCTAGTCATATTATTGAAAAATTAAGCTTTTGTAAGATCGTAAGAAAAGAATGTTGAGCTCATGTCAAGTTGTTTATATCGTTATATATTAACTCATTTTAGTAATAAGATTCTAAGAAAGGGTATCTTCCTTTCAAACATGGAATTTCCCTATCATAAGATCATTATCCCAAAATACCTAATGAGATAGAGAAGATGAAGGTGATTCCTTATGCATCTATAGTAGGAAGCCAAATTTATAAAATACTTTATACTATATCTAATATATATTGTGTCATAGACTTGGTAGCAAATATCAATTTAACCCAATACAAGAATATTGGGTAATAGTACATATAATTAAATACCTAAAAAGGACAAGGTCATTACATATAATCAAATATATAATTTTGTACCTATTAGGTATGTAGATTTAGATCTCCAATTAGATGAGTATTTGAGAAAATTCACCTCAGGTTATGTGTATGAGTGTTCACCCTACCCTACTGGTAGAAAATATAGTCTTCCGCCTTCCTACCCGAAATTTGGGAAATAAATTTTTTTACCCTACCCTACCCGAAAAGAAGTAGCATTCCTACCCAAAATCCTACCTGATTAATCGAGTAGGAAGTCAGGTAGGAAGTTGGGTAAAGATTTAAGTAGTTGTAGCTTTACATTTTTTAAATATTTTAATAATTTAATTAAATAACATGCACTGATGTTGTACCCAATTAATAACACAATAAATCAAATACACTAATATCTAAAATAATTTCAACAATAATTATAATTGTTTTAGCCATCAATCCACCATAATTGTTACAAAAACAAATCCACCATATAGTTACATAAATACAATCTACTATAATTGTTACAAAAACACAAATATATAAAAAAAACTAATTAACTACTTCGCCTATGGTAGTTCACCACTCACCAGTCACCAGTTCACCACAAATCAAGTAGTCTGCATTCCTACCCAAAAATTAATCAATATTTTACTAACTCAAACATCCACAACAAAATAATTACTCTTGTAATTACTAAAACTATATAAAAAGAAAGTTAAATAATACCTTTTTTGCTAGTGTCACTCAACTCTATTCACTAGAGAGAAATTGAATTTGTCTCTGATTCTCTGTGTCTGTAAAAATTTCTAAAAAAAGAGTGAAAAAAAAAACTAGATACGGATAATTCATCAAATATTAATAAATAATACAAAAATAATAATAAAAGTATACAAACATGAATCTAGTTTATAGGTTTTTAAATCCTCCAAAGCATCTTCAAAGTCAAAAGTAATGGATGATGATTAAAGCTAATTTTGTGCACATATGAGACCTTTAACTGTTGTGGGTGCCAGAAAACTTCGAAACGGATCTAAAATATGACCCCTAGTGCTAAAAGTCGATTTTGATGCAACTGTAGGAATTACTAGCATATCATGAGCTATTTTGGTAAAGATTGGAAATTTAGAAGAATTAACCTTCAACCAAATCAAAATATCATATTTGACGCTAATAAATTCAATATCCTCCATCAAATATCGATCCAACTCTGATTTGTTGTCCACATTACCTTTCTCGGCTCTATACTTGCGGTACATTTTCATGAAATTTGAAGGTACTTGATTTTGAACAGACATCTTAGTTGGAGACACATTTTTCTCATGGTCAATACTTAATACCACTTCAAACCCCACACTAAATCAAGTGTATTGTTGACATAATTGATCAATGAACTTTTTGATATTTTCAACTAGTTGAACCTTAACTACTTCATCCTCAGCCTTATAATTTTCATTGAGCTAAAATTTTAATGCATCCAATTTATATAGTGAGTCAAGCACAATAGTAACAAGCAACATCAAGTTAATATTATCTAAATGACCCCAATACTTATCATACTTCCTTTTCATTCTCATAGCCATTTTACTCAAAGATAATCATAATTTTCACAATAATCTTGCAAATGATCATACACCGTTGAAATTTTTTGAAAAAACAAGTTAGATGTGGTTTATACTAATCCAGAAATGTGCAAAGTGACCTCATAAAAAAGTTTCAAAAACTTGATAAATACACGAACAATGTCCCAATCATCAAATGTAGGTGGCCCTAAACCACCACCCTCCTCACTCAATTGACTTACAAATTGCTCATCATCTTTTTGCAACAAAATCAAATGCACATTGGTATTGTTTTGCAACTTTAAGCATCAAATATATTGAGTTCCATCTCGTTGGAACATCAAGGCAAAGAATACCTTTTTCACCAATTTTTTTGCCTTTCAACACATGGCTTAAACTTTTCAAGCCTTGAAGGAGAAGACTTCACAAATTTAACATCATTTCGTACCTACAAAATTGATGTGTTCACTTCCATCAAACCTTCCATGACAATTAGATTCAAAATGTGTGCACAATACCTAACATGCATAAATTCATTTTTTTAAGATCGTGCTCTTTCCATCCTTAGTTTGCCTCTTTAAATAATCAAGAGTACCATCATTAGAAGTACCATTAGCCAATGAAATATTAAATATGCTATCTATCCCCCACTAAAGCATGCATGCTTTGATTTTTTTTACCAATTATCACACCCTTATGATTAGGAATTTTCAGAAAATTGATTATTCATTTGTGTAACTTTCAATCTTAATCAAGGAAATGTGCAGTTAAAGACATATAAGTTAAATTTTGAATAGACGTCCATGTATCAGTAGTAAGGAAAACCCTTTGACTAGATGAGACAAACATATACTTCATTTTTTCTCTCCATCATATATAATTGCAAACAATTCTTCATCACAGTGATACTAGAAGGGATATGAAATCTAGGTTCGATAGTTCTCATCAACTCTTTAAATTCTTCTCTTTCAACAAAGTGGGTTGGAAATTTATCTACTATAATCATAGTAGCAATTTCTTCCCTAATTTTCTTTTCATTGGATTTAGCAATACTAAAGTTACTAATAATACCATCTCCATCTTTTTTGAATGCAACAATTAACTTTAACTGAGATATATCATTCTTGTTCTCACTTACCAAATAGGATTTACAATGATCTAAATGATAAAGCAAAGATGAAGTACCAGTTTTTCTTGCATTATAATTATAAATCTTACTACAATACTGATATTTAACTTCATCTGTAGCTTTAATCTTTTCAAAATGCTTCCAAACACTATATCATTTTTTTGTATCTTCTTCTTCACACATAATGTCATCAATAACTTGGATATTACTATTAGAATTAGCTTGAACATATGATTTTGGAGTAATTTCACCAATAAAGAAATTATATATGGACAATACACATTATCCCAATAAGAAATAATATAAACTTATCAAAAAATAAACAATCCACTAGACTTATCAAAATAAACTTATCAAGAAATAAAAAGAATCAAGGTGATATTAATGCATAGTAAATATACTTAAGAAAAGTGTGTTGTAAATGATATCTAAGATGTCAAAGATGTCACATATCAAAGATTATAAGAATATTTGAGTTAATAATCTAGAATATTATAGCTATATCACTAATTGTTATTGTTTATCTTTTCACTTAGTTTATGCTATCTAATAAGTGAGTGAAAATTTGTTGCTATGAAGTACAAACAATGTATAATTTAATTACTCATTAGGTAAATATGAATTCATTGAATTATAACACAGATGCATAGCCCATAGAGCATTCTCGACAAAAAAATAATAAACTTTCATCCACAACCATCAGCATACATGATTGGAAAACCCAAATCAATTGATTTTCTCTATATTCAAGTAGTTATCACCATGCAAAGACCCATATGCAGTACAAAACCAAAATCAGACTCACTGATCAACAAATTACAAACCTAACTATAAATCGTGATTAAAAAATAAAAATAGCATACCGTATAACCAGATTGGAAGTGAGAAATGTGTGATTTAATTTACAACCACTTGAACTACTCAATTATCCTCTATCCGAGAACATAAATGACTGTATTAAATCAATATGATTTCCTACCAATGCACTGAGATATGACTAGAAAATCAACAAATGTAGTTGGGAACAAAAATTTTAAAACAACCTAACAAAGTGCAACAATGGCAAAAAAAAAACAATAAACCAATATTCATAATTGAATCCTATATGTTTCACTGACCAAATTTGTGCAATGTGTGCTTTCATTCACAATTCCTGAGGGTTGGAAGTGAAAACTGGAACTTGGATGGCTGGATGTGGATCGTGGATGAAGGAGATAAGGGAGGTCACAATTAAGCAGGTGGCACGTGCAATGCAGGGTGCTGTCATGCTGAGCAGAATTACTTTGCAATGCAGTCAGTAGTCAGTAATTTGCACTTTGCAGTGCAGTCAGCAGTCGACAATCAGCTCGATAATCCTTACTTCACAGGCTTCAGGGTTCAACCATTAAAAGTCATATCAGGGTTTGGGTTTTTTAGTGTTTATAATTAAATTATAAGTGTGTGTGTGTGTGTGTGTGTGCATTTATTTATTTATTTATTTATTTATATTGTTTTAATGTGGGTAGGGTAGGGTAGGAATATGGAAATGGATTTTTCTTCTGCATTCCTACTCGATTTAAAGTAGAAGACTATAAACTCTTCCACATTCTTACCTGATTTTTGTGGTTAACTGCTCAGTTGGGTAGGGTAGAGTAGGAACTTATGGCCAGTCAGAAATTTGAACACCCCTAGTTATGTGTTTACATTGGAAAGTAGAACAATAAGTTAGAAGAGTATCAAATAATTATGTGTTGTTGATTCCACCAAGGAGGCCAAATATGTGGCAGCCTCGAAGATAGCTAAGGAGGTTGTATGACTTAGAAACTTTCAGATGGATCTAAGGGTCAATCCTTTTGTGAAATTGCATAATATACTTTATTATAATAACAGTGAAGTAGTTGCCAACTCAAATGAATGTATAACCAATAAGAAAGCAAAACATATTAAAAGAAAATATCATCTGATACTATATAATATAAAAAGAAGAGATATAGGGTATCCAAAGTAGCTTTGGCAGACAACTTAGCAAATTCTTTTATGGAAAACTTACCAGCAAAAACCTATGAAAGGCATGTGGAAGTGATGAGAGTAAAACTTTTGGTATCATGGGTTTTAGTCGATTGGGATATCATTGGTTCTATTTTATACTGAAAGTCATTCTTTATACTTTTTACTCTCGTTGTTAGAATTCATTTTGATTGCATTTAAAATAAAAAAAAATGCATACATACTTTATTCTACATAGTAAATGATTTGGTGTGTAGAGTTCGACTTATGTATAATAGATCAATTCATTAGTTTTTGTAGCATATAAGTTCATTGTTCACAAATTAGGTGGAGTTGGACACTCTATAGGTAAAATTGTAATGCAAGATTTTAGTAGAGTTATATTGACTATGAGGAATGGTAAAACTATAACTTCTTGTACTAATATATTTATGTGCATTAAATGGGACCAATGAGGTATAATTATTTTATACTAGTATATAAACTAAATACATACCATCATTATTTCTCAATTTTTATGTAATTAATAAACATGTGTACTTGTTAATAGTTATTATGATTCATAAAGGATAAAATTTATAATTAGATTAGCATGCTCAATGAATTTGAAACATTTATCAAATGTATAGCAAATATTAATTATTAATATAATCATTTTTTGTAAAATAGATATATAATACCCTGTTGAGAATACTTATAAGTTTTAATATTGTCAAAACATGCACATGGATTTTAATCTGTATATCCAAAAAGTTAATTGGAATATTTCAAGGTAATATGTAAGAGATTAATTGAATTGAATTATTGGTAGTTTAATTTAATTAATGCATATCTATAATCTTAACATGGATAATTGAATTAGTGTTGAATAACAAAAGGCATGAATTATTTAGAATAAGTGAGTGAGTATAATTATAATTTTATAATGATATATATTATAATTAATATGAATAATGGTATATATAATTTATTTTAAGAGCCCAATATCTTATTTATGTCGAGGTCTTTCCTCTCTACCCTAATTTGGTGCCATAAAAAATTTATGAGTTATAATTAAAGATTTAGCTTATTTATTTAGAGTATGTATGTATGTAAAATCTAGATAATTAATTTGATTAAAATATAGTAATTAATTTTATTAATTGATAAGAATTAAATTGAATTATATATATATATTAAATTGAATCTTTAATAAAATTTAAAAACATAATAATAATGGGACATATCACTTCACTTTTATAAAGTGATTAGATGTACCACCCATAAAGACTATTATGCATCTTCTTCTTCTTCCTCATGACGAACATAGGATCAGACAACATGGGAGAAGGTTCTATCTTGTTGCAACTTTGTGAAATTAAGGTATGCACTAAACCATTCTATTACAGTATTTGTCTAAGAGGATAAATTTTAAAAATGAATGTATTTTATATGTGATATTGCCGAATTAATCTTTAGATCCAAAAATATATATTCATATTTATAGGTTTATATATAAACCTATATAGTGTGAACACACACACACACACCTACAAATATAAATTTACATATATATGTTATATATATATATATATGTACATTTATATATTATATATATATTTATAGGTTTATATATAGATCTATATTTATAGGTTTATATATGTAAATTTATATTTATAGGTATATATATTCATATACATATATATATCTAGATACACACACACACACACACACACACATAAACAATATACATATATATATCTTTTAATTAAAAAAAATGAAAACTCAAATTCAAAAAGCAATTTCACATTTTGTAGGTAGTTTTTGAATTCCAAAACTACCAAAGAAAATAAATTATTTTTTAAGCATCATGAATTAGAGTAGTGAAAAATTGAGTTTTTGATTTTTTTTTGGACCCCAAAACATAAATAATTTATGTTTTTTGTATGTTTTATCAAAAAATTTCATAAATAAAGACCAAAATATAAAAATTTTTATTTTGCAGCCTTAAAACATAATTACCCATTATGTATTTTATATATCTTTTTTGAAATGACAAGAAATATTTTATGGTTCAATTTAAAAGAACCAAAACCTTTTATGGGTTTCCACAAGTAACGCATAAAATATTCTAATTTTTTTTGAAAGAACCATAAATTTTTTTAATTTTTTTTTCAAAGTGAACCATAAGTTTTTCTCGTTCTTTTCTAAGTGAATCATAATTTTTTTAGTTCCTTACTAAGTCAAAGAGAAACATTTTTGGTTGACTTTGATAGAGCAATAAACATTTTTGGCTGACTTTGATAGGGCAATAATATGTTTGTAGCTTGATATTTTTATTTTATGTTATATTTTGAGAAGATTGAATAATATGTGCATTGTTATTAGTTTATTTGAAATATTCTCAATATTAGTAGTTTAATTAATATCTTATTTCATTAATATAAATTATAGATAACTCATAATTGGGAATGCAATATTAATATTCAACGGCAACCAAATAACAATAAAACATAGGAATGTTAACCATGATTGTAATGACTAAATTTTTTCCATTAAACTTCATTTCTAAACAAAATTTATAAATATGATGTAAATGTTACAAATGTGATTATAAATAATGTTGTTTTGGCCTTGTTGCATGCTTAAAAATTATATGTCAAATAAATAATATATTTAATCTTGAAAAACACAAACTAGAATATTCATATTGGATTGTAAGCTAATTGAATAAATATCACATCTTTACTTCAGAAACACCACTACCGCATGGACAACCTTCTACCACATCAATCATGAATGTGAATATCGAACATGAATCAATATATATTAAGAAGTAATTAATAAAAAAAATCAATAACATAAAAAATTTGGGATAGTGTACCCTTGAAATAGACCTTTGTTTTATAGAATATAGTAGTTTGCTCATGATTTTTTTGTCCTCATTCCCTCCTCCTAGCCCATCCTATATTATCCTTTAGTCCTCATTTATGAGCTTTTGGGGTTCAATTGAATGATCTTTGCTTGAAATAGACCTTTGCTTGAAATAGACCTTTAGTCCATAGGATTGAATGATCTTGTTCTAGAAAAATTAATAGAAATCATATTGTTGATAGCAAGTTGCTAATCATTATTTGTTACATATCATTGGAAATGATCTAGAAAAATTAATAGAAAACATAAATTGCATTTTGATGTCATATATGCTAGCATGCTGCAAGCTACCATTCATGTTTTCATACCTTTGATTTAGCATTGTGAATGGAACAAAATTGGCACACAACACACTAGATTGAACTCGTCTAATACCTCCAAACACATAAATGAAAATGGCCATTTGTGATTGTTGGCCTGCAAGAATTAGGCAGATAAAATATATTCAAGTTTGGTTTAAGTTTGATTTAACTTTATTGGTTTAGATTTTATTGTTAATTTTATTTAAATGAAAGTATGAGTGCTCTCATTTAAATTGGGTGCTATTAACAATTAAAATAAAATGCAAAAGTTTTTTTATATAAAACTATTTGAAATAAAAAAGAGATAGGACAAAAATATAGATCATATGAAAAAGTCATGTGTGGGGTGAGTTTTCGGATAAAACAACACACAAAGCCTTTGGCTTTGTGTAGTGGGGTGGTGCATGTTTGGATTTTCTAAAGAAAAAGGGAACACTTCTTTTTTTATTTTGTGTGTGGTTCTTCTCTTTTGGTTTTCTAAAAAAGATGAGAAGCTAATACCCAACATCTATATCATTTTATTATAGTGGGTTTTCCTTTTTAATGATTTATTGTATGTCACAAATTAACAATAATTGCAGAAGCTTAAACCAAACTTCTATAACAATTTGGAGGGGAAATAAGTGATTTACTTCCCATTTGTATTATATTCGAGGGCTTTTGACGGAAGAACTAGTATTCCGATATTCATACGAGATTCATGTGAAAGACATGTGGTGTTCATGTGATATTTGTAAGGTAGAGATTATACATGATGTATCCGTGCTGTTAGTTGTGCTTGTGGGTACTTAAAATCCTCAAAAGAATAACAAATTCAATAAATTAAATATCATAGTTTAAGGCATTTTTTATTACATTTATATTGTGTTCTTTGAAATTGTGTTGCATGAACTTTATGATATTTTAATTATGATTTTAATTACTTGAATATTTTACTATTTTTGAGGGTAAAATATTACTTGTATGCACTTTTATATTATATTAGTTTTGATAGAATATATTATTTGTGTGCTTGCAGTAAATTTTATGATTTAACACACACACACACACACACACATTTTAAAGAGAAGATATATTAAATCCAAAATGTTATATGGAATCTGATGTATGTTTTGGTAAACTTGCAAATGATGAAAATTAAATAATTTTATATAATGCCAAATTGATTAACAGTGTTGAGTCCATATTATTGTTTTAAAATTATACTTGATTTTTGGGTCTTATCTTGGTTAAACCCCAACAAGTGACATCAGAGCATTAATTATGTTAGGCTATTTTTATTTTTTAAGTGATATGCTTATTTTTTTAGGATGGACGAAGAAAATAATTTACTTGGTATGATTAGGTTAAAATTATCCAGCTATTAGATTTGGAAAATAAAGTTAATAGATCTTTTAATAATGAGTGATTTATTTGAACTAGTTCTTAGTGATCTAAAATATAAAATCATGGATAAAGAAAAGTGGAAGAAAATTACATTACAACGTCTCTACCATTATGAGATATTGGATTAGAAAAATAATTTTTTACTATGTATATGCTATCACAAATGCATATGAGATATAAAAAAAGTTGGAATCATTGTACGAGATAAGTATATCGAAGAATAAGACCTTATTAATCCAATAGGTGGTTAAAATGGAATATAATGAGAGATTTGATATGAATGCTCACTTGAGTACTTTTTGAGCTTTAGTTAATCATCCATTATCTATGAAAATAGTAATGAATGATGAGGTACAAGCATTTTTTTTCCTAGAATTCATATCCTCCAAACATATTTTCCGAAAGTTGGGAGACACACATAATCTTCGTGAATATCTTAGCTCCAAATAATCTAATTACCATTGTTATCATTACCAATAGTTTTATAAGTGAGGTTGTGAGATGAAAAAAATTTTTTTTTTAGATATCCTTGGTTTCAAAGAAAATGAGAGGAGAAATAGAATAAGTTCAGAACAAATACTAGGAGGAAAGTTAGAGTTCTTTCAAAGGAAAGCCCATAGTGAATCTCATCATGATGTGTTATTATTACAATCAAGTAGGATATTTAAAGAGGCACTATCCTGAGTGAAAAAAACTTCAAGAAAAATATAGAAAGAGAGATGATGCCAAAAAGGTGACTAACACTTTTTGTCATTAATGGTGACATTTCTTTTTTAAATAGTACTAACCCATACGAAAATGGCAATCAAAAGAGGAACTAGATGACAAATTCAACTTTTAACTTGCACATCACTCCAAACCTTAATTGATTTGTGAAATATTTATTTGGGGATTAAAAACAAATATGAGATACTAATTGCTTCTCAATGATGTTTGATATATCCTTGATGATTGAATGAACATGTTCTCCATTGTAATATTGGATAGTACAAGTCATATGAAAAAATTCAGGGAATACCAATGAAACTTGGCAAAAGGGTCATTAACTATAGTAAGGGAAAAAAAGTAAATTCCTTTTAAATTATCCAAACTATGGTTAATTTGAATCAAGTAAATACATGGTGAAACATTATAATCATTGATTCAAAGCTATAGAAACTCATAAATGTTTGTGTATATGATTTGTTTTCCATAAAAACTAGTCAATACTTACAATCCAAAAATCATCTAGTGATAGGAGGATAGTCGGTACGATTAATGAAAATCATACAACTATGTTTCTTTTTCCCTCTCTTTCTAGGAGATCAAAGACGATTAATCTAGATTTTGTAAGTATTTGTCCAGAGATAAACATGAATCTCAGAGGAATTCATTATGATACATATTTTATTCTAACTACTCTTGGGAATCACATTTATCAAGGAGACCTTATAAGTTGGAAGTAAAAACTAAAAACTTACTTTAATTGCTCTAAAGGATCAATTGGATTAGGGGAGAGGTAATGACGCAGAGGGAAAAGTAGAAATCTTGGGTTGTTATGTGAGCACTGTTAATTTCTAGGAAATTTATTCTCGCATAAAAAATAAAAAATAAAAAATAATTTTGTATTCTACGAGATAAAATAATTCTCTGTGATTTAGACTTTTAATAAATAGTTCTGTAGTCTAAGTGAGAAAATAAGAAATTTGCCCAAATAGAAAAGGGGGGAGATTATTGGGCTTTCCCAAATATGATAGAAGAAGATTATTGGGACTTCTCAAATATGATAAAAGAAGGATATTATTGGGCCTACTCAAATATAATAGAGGAAGGAGATTATTGGCTTTGTCTAGATTAGCTAGACAAAGTTTGTTTAAGTTTGGTTTAAATATAATATAACTTGTTTGGTTTATATTTAATTATTAATTATTATTAAATGAGAGTATTAGACTATTAGTGCTCTCATTTATTTTTGGATGCTATTAACAGTAAAAATAAAGTAGTAAAATTTTTTTATATAAAATAATTTGAAAAATAAAAGAGGAGAGAAATACACAAAACACATAAAACTTAAAACTCGTGTGTGGTGTGACTTTTCTCGAAAAACAACACACGATGCCTTTGGCTTGGTGTAGTGAGGGTGATGCACGTTTGGATTTTCTTATGAAAATGGGAACACTTATTTTTTACACATGGTTCTTCTCTTCTAGTTTTCTAAAGAAAATAAGAAACTTATAACAAACTTATGTATCATTTTCTTTAGGTAGTTTTTCCTTTGTAATGCTTTATTTTCTATAATAATTATTACAAAAACTTAAACAAAGTTTTTGTCATAATTTGGAGAGGGAATGAGTGGTTTATTTCTCATTTTTCTTCTATTTGAGGGCTTGTTAAGGAAAAGCATATGAGTTTTATGTAATATGGAAGACTTTAGTGTTAGTGTAATGTTAATGAGGTAGATTTAGATATTATTTGTGTTGTGTTTGTGATTTGCTTGTGCTGTACATATGGGTGCTCAAATTTCCTTTGAAGGACACTAGATCTAAAAAATTAAAACATCACAATTTAAGTTGTTTTTTATCACTATTGTTTTATATGAATTTTGAGATATTTTAAATGTGTGATTTTAATTACTTGAATATTCTACTATTTTTGAGATCATAATATTAGTTGCATGTATGCCTGTATATTCTCCCAATTTTGGCAGAATATATTATTTGTGTGTTTGTGCTGAATTTTATGATTTAACACACACACACACACACATATCAGAATACAAATCTGTGAAATCAAAAATATTGTTTTAAATCTTCTACATGTTTTACCAAACTCTCAAATGAAGAAAATTTAAAAAATTATCTTTAGTGGATTTGGAACACTGTTTCTAAACTATCATTGATTTTAAAATCTCATCTCGGTCAAACCCCATCAACTTCCTCATAGTGTCCATCAAGAAGAGATGTGGGTGATTTTATTTATGAAGATTATGGAAATTGAACAAGTTTTTTTTGGTAAGAAATACAAATATATGACAAATTAAATTGTGATTTTTTTTACCGTTAAATACCAATATTTTTAATATAATAATATTAAAAATATTATTATATTTTTAATAATAAAAATATTAAAAATATTAAAAATATTAAAAATATTAAAAATATTATTATATTTTTAATATTAAAAATATTAAAACTATTATTATATTTTTAATATTAAAAAAATTAAAACTATTATTATATTTTTAATATTAAAAATATTATTATATTTTTAATATTAAAAATATTAAAATCCGATTGCGTTCGGGCACATGCCCGAACGCAATCGGATGGGAGTCGCGGCGCAACGGAGAAACTAGAGTTTCCCTATGGCCTATGCTCGCATGGGGTACGATGCTTTGCTTCCTGATCCTCCCCCGCATGCAGTCCATTTGGTATTGGATTTCTTCACCTCACGCAAAATTCCAAATGCTTCATTGAAGGATCGATAAATATTCAGTGATCTGCTAGGCGCAACCCATTCTGTAATCGGAAAAAAACATCAGCCATGAAACCTCTCCCTAATGCCGATCTCTTCAAAAACAAATTCTTTCTCAAAATCACAGGAATTCTTGTTATTACCTGCACCTTCTTCTACTTGGGAAAGCACTGGTTAGATGGGTACCAAAGCATCATTTTCTTTTCCACTCCGAAAAGATCGGTAGCAATTTCACCTAACTACAACATCTCTTTTAACATTTCCTCTATCATTGGCGAGAACCAAACGCGAGTTGTAACTCCATCTCCAGTTGTTTTCTCTCCAGGTGTAATCCAGCCTCCACCACCTTCTAACATAACTTTCGGAATCATCGACAGTGATGGAAAAATGAGGGATAATTTCGAGGTTGGAAATCTAGACATGGGTTTTGCGGACAATTGGAAAAATGATAGTGAAGTGGGGAAGAAAGGGAAGAAGGATGATAAGATAGTCGTTGGGAAATATGAATTTTGTGAAGAGAGGTTGAGAGAGTTTATACCATGTTTGGATAATCTAGAGGCAATTAAGAGATTGAACTCCACCAAGAATGGGGAGAAATTTGAGCGGCATTGTCCCGATAAAGGAAAAGGACTGAATTGCTTGGTTCCTCCACCTAAAGGGTACAGGCAACCCATCTCATGGCCCCAAAGTCGTGATGAGGTATTCCTATTTAATTTGATTGGGGGAAATTTTTAATTATTATTTTCAACCGTCCAATTGAATTGAATGAATGGTGGTTTTGCGTTCCTTTTATTGTATAAAATTTCCCCACATTTTGTTCTTGTAGTGTGTTTGGTTAACTTGATATTTGTCATAGGAAATGACAATTCACTACAGGTGTGGTATAATAATGTACCTCATGGTCGTTTAGTAGAAGATAAAGGCGGGCAAAATTGGATATCCAAAGACAAAGATAAATTTAAATTCCCAGGGGGTGGCACACAATTCATACATGGTGCAGATAAATACTTAGATCAAATAGTGGAGATGGTCCCAGAAATTGCATTTGGCAATTATACCCGAGTGGTTCTTGATGTTGGATGTGGTGTTGCAAGTTTTGGTGCATATTTACTGTCACGAAATGTGATACCTTTATCAATAGCTCCCAAAGATGTGCATGAAAATCAGATTCAATTTGCTCTGGAACGTGGTGTTCCTTCAATGGTGGCTGCATTTGCTACACGACGCTTGTTGTATCCAAGCCAATCATTTGAACTGATACATTGCTCAAGATGTAGAATCAATTGGACCCGTGATGGTATGGCTATCATTATTTTCAAGTTTTATGCGATGTTAATAAATTAGTGGGAAATAGCATAGCAACAAAATCATCATTTTATTACTTATCAGCAATGTTACCTAGCTATTCCTACACTGGGTGGAGGGCTTGTCTGATCATGTGCGATCCTACTCTTATTATTGTGAAGTAGAGGTGTTTGGTAAGGTGGGCGGCTCGATTCACCATGAAATTGGGGGTTCTGCTAGGATGAAAGTGGTAGATTTGTGATGCCAATGCCTTTGGGATGGGCTGACTGTGACATGTGACTTGAGTCATGCTTGGGTTGTGGGCAGGCACCTAATACCTATGACTCGAGATCATGTGGTACGTGCCTAGCATCCCAACTCTCAAGCGCAAGTCTTGTTTGGGTTGGTCTCACATGATCCAATTTGTGAACCAATTCGGGCTGATGTTGCTTTTAATACAAGTTTTTTGCTATCTATACTATAATATCAATAAAATGATTGATATCCACACATTGTAGTCTAAATAAAAATGAATGTAATGTAGAGGTGTCAAATGGGCCGGGCAGCTCGGCCCTGGCCTGAGGCATGGCCTGACTCGGCCGTGCCTAACTTGGCATAGCATGGTCCAGATCCGTACCAGTGTGTGCGCCACGCCTAGGTATACCTGGCCTTGTGAGGGGTCAGGCGTGGCCCGGTACGAGCACTTGTGGGCACGTGAAACTGGCACTATCTGAGCTGTGCCCTGGCCCCGTCTTACCCCGATGCCCGATGCCTCAACGCCCAATCATGAGTCTGACGGATCTGAATTTCTGTTGGTCATGACAACATCAATGCATGTAGTACACATTGGGTATGGAGAATTGTGGTGGTGCACAATAATTGTGTGCCTCCTTACTCATCGAGATATTGTGTAAGCATGTGCATTGTGTTGGTACAATGCATGCGCTCTCCTTCCACACACCTTAGGTTTAATACTCTAAGATTTTGGCTCTGTTTCAATATTGAATTCTAAGATAAACAAAAAGAAAATCAATGAAAATTTAATAGAATAGGATTATGAAATGTGTATAGGAGAAACTTATATATTGGGTCAATTGGATCGGGAAAAATGAAAAGGTGTGTGCTCCCTTCCATATTGCAAATGTAAAAAGAAATACAAAAAATAAAAAGTTGCAAACTATAAACTACAACAATTTTCTTGAACTAAATTACTAATAGAGTGAATATGATACTGTGAAATATAATAAAAGTGAATTTCATGTTCTAGAAGTCTCAAAAACTTATCAATTGTACCATAGTACATAGATATTTAAAAAAAAATAAAGTGGAAGTGTAAGATCCCAAACTATTTCACAATGAGCATACAAGATAAATAGTGATATGGCCTCCAATTCATTTGATTGCTACAATAAGCACCAATTATGGATAGACTACTCTCATATTATTAGTTATTGATACTAGATATCTTTTTGGAAATCATCTCATTTTTTTAGGCATGATAGATGTCTAAAAAACAAAAGAGATTTTATGAACTAAGTTGCTAATGAGTGAATGAGTCAAAGTTTAAAAAGTATTAAATTTTGATTTATTTTCATATTTCAAAAGTCTTAAATTTTTAATTGCAATATGATATAATAAATATGAGATACCACAAGAATAAAGAGAAATTGCTTGATCCCAAACTATTTGACAATTTGTGCACACTATTGAGGTCTTCAACTATTTTGATTGCAACAACAATAAAAACTATGAATCAACCCATTTCTACTTTCTAGGCTGCTCACATTATCTTTGTCGATGGATTTGATAATAAATGATCTATCTTCTCCAACAATAAATTCATTGTAGATATTAGATGTCTATTGAGAATACATCTTATGTCTTAATTTTTATTTTGTATTATAAGAAAAATTAGCTGAATATCAATAGTTATATATTCCGAATCACATATATTGAATTCCAAAGTTCAACTAATCAATATTATGCGATCAAATTGATCAAATCCACCATATGTTACTAAGATAAACATAGTAATGGAAATGTCTCATTTAATGCCTATCATGATCTTTATTGTAAAAGTATCATTCAAATTGTTGTCTGAGTTAAATTTTAAAAATTAGAAATTTAAATATTCTAATAGAAAAATTTAAAAATTCTTTTATAACTTCGAATTGTTATGTTTTTTTCAAAAAAAATTAGTTTGTGAAATTAAATATCATTCAATGTGATTATAATAATGTTCACTAATAATAATGTGGTATAGCCTCAGACAAGCACACTCATTCTCAGTCACTCTAATATTCAAAAGAAAACAAAAACATATGTAGAAAATAAAACTTATGGGGCATACCATGTTCCCATCACTAATAAATATAACAATAAAAAAGTAAATAATTAAAATATTTTTTATTAAATTGGTATATGAATATTTATTAAATTGAGTTTAAAAGAAATAGAAGTGAGCTTAAGTCTCTTTATGATTTTTGTGAATGTATTGTCCGGTGGTTTCATTGTAGAAATCAAAGTTTTAAAAGGCGAAAGCGTAAGGTGAGGTATTTTTGTATTTGTGAGGCGAGGCGTAAGCCTCGAAGCGTTGAGGCGTAAGCTTTTTGAACATCATAATATATAATTAATTAATATTTTAAAATATATAAAATAAAATAAAATAAAATAGCATAAATAAAAACATGAAAACAATTCATTAGGATTATTTAAAAAAAGACATACTAGTTCACTATTTTCACAAAAAACCATAACAAAGTCATAAAATATAAAATAGATTCAACTATAGTAATAGCTTCAAACTTTAACAAAAAGACATAACCAAGTCATGAAATAAGAAGTAGAGTAAATTGTTTCAATTTAAATCCTCCTTTCCAAGGTCATCATCATCCTCATTCAATGTATCAAAAGTAGGAAAATGTCCACTAAGTAAATTGTGATCTTCCATAATGATACTTAGATCATTCACCTCTTCTTTAAGAATCAATGTCCTCAATTCGTGCATAGATGAAGGCTTAAACCCGGGCCCAAAATTTGTAACTGCATCCATCATAGGAATCCAATAAGGATCATTCACAGTGTTGAATGGGAGACCTTTTGAATACATAAACCTACCAATTTTTCTACACACTTCATTCCTTTCTTCTTGCTTCCATCTTGAATTCAAAGTACTTTGATGAGGTTGAGAAGTGGTAAATTTATCCATAGGTCCCCTAGGAATAGGTTCCCCACTCCCACTCCCACTCCAACTCCCACTCCCACTTTCACTCCTTAAGGTACTTATTGTTTTGGACAAAGCACTCTCATGCATTAAAGTTGGACCCATACCAATTTCTTGGAGCAATTCATTTCTTTTAATTTTTTGATCCTTAAAATTGGCCAATGCTTCTTTACATTTCAATCTAACATCTTCACTAACTTTGGGACTACGATTTCATACCATGATGAGTTCCGGCTAAGTGATGCTTGAGTCTATTCACCTCTCCCACACATCTTTGATTGTAAAATTTACATCTCAAATATTGCTCCCCAGAAATTTTAATAACATATTTCCACACAAAATCTCTTCTTGAATTTTTTGAATTGGAGGAACTAATTCTAAAAAAAACACCAATAATAATATTCACATTTCTATATAATAATATAATTGACTAAAAAATAATAGCAAGACATAATTGAAAGGAATTTAAAAATAAAATTAAGAATTTAATTGGCGCCGGAGAGAATTGGGAGGTCGCCGGGTGGGGGGGAATTACAGAGGGGGAAAGGGGGCATGGGAGGTTGTCGGGTGTGGGGGGATCGAAATTTTGAAGGGGGGGGGGATCAGGATTTCGAAGGAGGGGGATCAGGAGGTCGCCGAGGGGGGGAGGAATCGGGATTTGCAGAGGGGGGGGGGGTCGACGACACAGATCGGGAGGTCGACGATACTGATCGAGATGAAGAAGGGGAAATCAGGAGAGAAGACATACCTGGAGATGGAGCCGAGACGAGATCGCCGCTGGAGAAGTGATTCAAACTGGTTGCCGAATTCGCAAAGGTTGATCGATTCAAACTGGAGAAGTGATTCATAATGTTATGCTTTTCTTCCTACGCCTCAAGGCATTTTTCCCATGCCTCGCCCTGAGGCGCACATCAAGGCGTACCTGAAAAATGCCTTTGAATACCTTGGTAGAAATATAAGCTATAATAATAATTTTATCATGTATCTTTTTTTCTTGAAAAAAAAAATAATCTATTTCTATATTATTTATTTGCTCGTAAAATATTAGATTGAAAATTATTTGTTTTATTTCTTGATTATAGAGGTGTCAAACGGGCATGACCGGGCCGGCCCAGCTTGGTTTTGGGTTGTCCAACCGGGCTACCATGCTTGGCCCGATACGGTTTCTTCAGGCCAGCCTGGTACGGCTCATAAGCCTAGTCGGGTTTTAATCATGCCGGGTCAGGCATGTACGTGCTAGTTTTAAAAATTAATTTTTTTTAATTAAGTTATTTGTTTTTATGTAAAAATTAATTATATTATGTTTAAAAATTTTTAAATTATTAATTATAAATTTTTTATAGTTTAAAAGTTTTTTTGTATGTTATTTGTTTTTACTTTTTATTAAATAGAATTAGAATTTTAATTTATATATGAATTAATAAAATATTAAAATTTAAATATGAATAAAATTAATTGAATGCAAAATGGAAATAAAAAAAAATAAATATTCAAGTTTTAATTTTCAAGCATCATTCACAAATCATAACCAAAAATTAAATAAATACAGAAAGTCTGAATTTTGAAATATAATTGATAGAGTCAAACCAAACCAAACCAAATAGGCAAATACAATATAAATAAAATTGAGTATATCAAAATCAAAAATCTAAATCAAACATAAGCATAACAAAAGTGGCAACGTCAAGTGGCAACGTCATTAATCGTTTATTATCGTATCATTATTATCCTCAATCTTAATATCAAAATTACTATCATATGGATCATCTTCAATAACTAATTTTTCTGTTTTTGTTGCAGTCCCATTCCCATCACGATCTTAGATGCCAAAGATTTAATTTTTTTAATCCTTCATGCATGTTAAAGGCTCAATAATATATAGACGTAATTTTGATTTCTTATTTGAAATCATATTCACTGTAATAGAAAAATAAGACTCCGATACTACGCTCGACACCAGAGGAGTCAGTAATTTCGTGCTATCTTAGATAGAATGAGAAAGGTTGACTAATGATTTTTATTATTGTAGTATATCAAGATTCTTAGTATCAGAATATGATAGGATTGAGTAGTAATTGATATTTAAGTACCGAGACAGCTCGCTCCTATTCGATGGTCTATCCCATCATTTTATTCTCGCTAACTGAATGGAAAAGTTATTATTTCTGAATATGGTATCTATGTTCATACTCGGAGTTTCACTACTATTATTATACCTAGTATCGTAATATGTGAAAAGTTCAGTCAACTTCTCGTGAATGAACCCTTCAGGTGGGTCTTCCAGGTTTATGCATGAAGAAATACAAGACAAAATATTATCTATCCTTTTCCACCTTAACTTAGGGTCCTATGCAGATAGCCAGATAATAAAGAAATAAAATAGTGGACTAGTACTTTAAGTACTTAGTTTTCATCTCTATAATCATATGGCTAAGTGTTAGGTCATCTTGAAATTTCCTAAATATGCTACTAATGCTGCATATGCACATGAGTGTAATGCAAGTCATGTGAGTATGAACCGACGAACATATATTCGTTGTATCATAAAAAATCTTCAGAAATTTCATAAATAAAATTTTTGTAGCCCAGTCAGTGTCGCTAATAATAAGTGAGTCACTCTTACAATTGGCGTAGTCAAATATCACGTGTTCGTATTCAACATATGACTCCAACATTAGATAAGTATAATTTCAATGATATCTCACATTCGATTAGAATTTTTTCTTAAAATTCATAGATAAACAGAGACTATCGAATTCTTGTTGTCTGTGAGACGTGTAAATGTATTTTAGTGAGTTACGTATATTTTCTAAAGCGGAGGAATATACTTTTATCCTCACTTTTACAATCATGTTAATCACGTGATACATGCATCAAACTTAAAATTTTTTCTATTAGTGCGTTTCTAATATTCCTAACAAACATGTTAATCGTTACTCTATTATTAATCATATTATTGAATTTGATACCAAAAATTTTATTTTGAATTTTATATTCTCTAAAGATCTTTATCATGTACTCAAATAATTAAATCATTATAAGGATGGAGAATCTTAGAAAATCATAAAATTTTTTTATTTAAAGTTCATTTTAAATTTATAAAGTATGCGGTGAGGCATGTGTAAGATGCATATTCGTGATTTGCATAGATATCGGACGTCATAGACACCACTTCACTATATGTTATAAATTTACTAATTATTATTTATTTTTCTAACTTATAATATTTTAGTATGACGTTCCTAGATATGGATCTAGGAATCCTATGATAAACAAGCTGAAAATATGTCTGCATGATATTCGTTACTCTTGGATCTCTCAAAAATTTGATTGAGAAATCCACCGTGATGATATGTTTGACCATGTCTTCCTTTTCCAACTCGTTAATATATCTTTGAGACTGAACTGGATTAAGCTTAAAAAAATTAACCGTTAAGTTAGGTTTGCCTAGGATTTAATGCATTATGTTTTTTGGTACATAGTTCGGCATGTCTTTTAAGGTGCTCAGTCTCACATGTTCTCTTACAAATTAAAATTTTCTTTTAATATTTACACTGTGTCATTTCTTCTTTCATATCTCAAATATTTTTTTAATTTTATTATATTAAAGTGAGTCCAAACTATAGTAGTTCTTTTTGTTTTTTATTTTTTAGATGTTTGGGTCGAGTCGACTGGAGAAATCAAAATTTTGGTATCCTCAAATCTTTGTGTAATATTTTTATTTTTTAAATTTAAATTAATTTTATTATCGATATTTAAATTAATATTTGTTATTTTTTATATTTTTTTAGACAAGAGGGTAGAGTAGAGAGAGAAAAAATGAAAGATTAATTATTTTTTAAAATAAAGTAAAGAGTTAACTAAATAAAAAAAAACTTAAAAATGAAATATCCGCAAAACAATATAAAGCACGTGCATCACAAATCCAAAGTTTAATTTAAACACCAATCAAAGTCGAGTCTGAGTTGTGAGTCTCAAAAAGTTGAGCTGAAATTCCAAGAGAGAGAAATTTAGGAGAGAGATATAAAGAAAGAATGAGATGAGATATAAAGAAAGAATGAGATGAGATATTTATGTTTTTAAAAAACATAAATATTAGAGAAGAGGGGTTTATAGAATAATAATATGAAGTTAAAAAAAATTATTTTTTTGAATTTTTTATTAATTTTAATGAATTATTTGGGGCAGAATCATGTGTGCCGTCGGATTAAGTTCCATTGCCATTGGAGGCAAAATCCAATGACTTAAATTCAAAATTTTTAATTTTGTTTAAATTTTACCTTTAGGGCATGGGGGGTGGACTTGGATCTGGGTCAAAAAAACTGCAGGTCTAGATCGGGGCCCTTAGCATCGATGGATTTTTTGGATCCGTCGGGTGGGTTCTCGGCTTGTGTTGAGATAACATGTCCAATTCGCCTCGGAATCCGAGCAGTGCCTGGCCCGACACGAGGTCTGGTTGGCCTCGGCATGACACGGGCACGGGCACAAGCACTGCCTATCTTGTTCTGATCCAATTAACACCTCTACTTGATTATCATAATAAAGAGTAGTATTATAAGTAAATAGGTACTTGATCTTTTCAATAAATGTACATGATCCAAAGTAACTCATATGAGGTTTTGAATTGTCTCTATACTTGTTCTCGAAATTATTATTTATCTCTTATTTTTTAAAAAGAAAAGATAATCTTAAAGTAAATATAATTTTATATAATAGATCTTTTCTCTACACAAACTGGTGTGCAATTGAAAATTGAGAATTCAATCAGTTGAAGATGCTTATGATTGTTAAAAAAATGACAAGGTTTGGAGATTTACTCATATACTTAAATATGCAAAAAAAAATATCATATACTTAAATATCTTAAATGATAAGGCTCTATTGATTGTATATCTTGGTTCTATAGGAATATTTGATGAAGAGCAACTAGAGGTGTAAAACGGGACGTGCCGGTCCGGCTCGGCCCATTTTTTTTGAGCACGCCCGTGCTTTTGTCCTGGGCCAGACACGGTTCATCAAAGCCAGGCCCAACATGGCCCGCCGGCTCGACGGTTAAAATGGCGCCTGTACAGGCCAAACCAGGCCCGTACGGGCCTGGTTTAATAAAAAATAATTTTTTTTAAATTTGTAAAGTATTGTATTAAACTTTATATAAAATATATATTATATTATATATAGATAATGTATAATATATTACATTTTTAATATGAAAATTGTTAAAAATTTAATAAATTATAAAGTTTAAATTTTTTTATTAAAAATATAATATAAATAAATTACAAAGTTTAAAATTTAAATTGGTAAATTGATAATTATTAAAAATTTGTAACTTGAAAATATTAATAAAGTTTAAATTTTTTTTTATAATTTAAACTAAATTTAGATTATAATTAATTAGTATTAATTTATAGATTTTTAATTTTTAAATGAAAATTTTAAACAAAAAAAATAAATTTAATAAAAAATTTTGTTGAAAAAAATTACAAAGTCAAAAAAACAAAAGCAAACCAAATGACCAATAGATACCGAACCAAAACAAATATAAGTTTCAACGTAACGTAAAAAAAATGTATAATTAATAAAAAATAAAATATTGAAATCAAAAAGTAGAATCAAGAATAAATCACAAAAATCATCAACTGTGTTCGTGACCGTGAGGTATCAAAAATCCAAATCAAGTGGTAATGACAAATGGAATGTGGCGTGATGTACTAGCGTGGCGTGATATTGGCAACTGGTGTCTGGTAACGAGCAGGAGAAATCGGCAACCACGTCAATCATCAATCGACATATCATGAGCATCATCAACAGCAACATCAAGATCACTATCATATGGATCATCATCATCAGCAATCAACTCATCCGCTTTCGTAGGGGATGCGGATGTAGTACCTGTCCCAGCTCCAACATGATCCTGGATGTTAAATCTCGAATCCTCACAATCTTTCAAACAGGCCAAGACCTCAATAATATCTGAACGTAATCTCGATCTCTTATCTGAAATCACGTTCACTGCAACAGAAAAAATAGACTCCGATGCTACGCTCGACGCCGGAGGAGTCAGTAGATACCGTGTCATTCTAGATAGCACGAGAAAGGTGGACTCATATGATTTTTACCATTGTAATATATCAAGATTCTTAGTATCAGAATGTGATAGGATTGAGCAGTAATCAGTATCTAAGTATTGAGAAAACTCGCTCCTATGTGATGGTCCATCCCATCTTTTCTCCCTCACTAACTGAATGGAAAAATCATCTCTGAAGAAGGTATCAATGTCCGTAATCAATCTTACTACCACCATCACCATACATAGTATCGTAGTATGTGAACCGGTCAGTCAACTTCTCGTGAATGAATCATTCAGGTGGGTCTTCCAGGTTTCTGCACGAGGAAATATAAGTCAGGGTGTTATCTATCCCTTTCACCTTAATCCTAGGGTCCATGCATGCAGCGAGACAATAAAGAGATAGAATGGTGAACCAGTACTTTAACTACTTAGTTTCCATCTCGGCAACCATATGGCTGAGTATCGGGTCAACTCGATACTTCCTAAACATGCTACTAATGTTGCATATGCACCTGAGTGCAATGCAAGTCGTGGGAGTATAAACCAATAAAAACATGTTCGTCGTGTCATAAAAAATCTTCAGGAATTTCATAAATAAAATTTCTGAAGCCCAGTCAGTGTCGTCAATAATAAGTTTATTGCTCTTACTATTGACGTAGTCGGATATCACGTGTTCGTATCCAACACATGACTCTAACATCAGATACGTGTAATTCCAACGGTGTCTCATATCCGATTGGAATTTTTTTTTAAGATTTGCAGACAAACATAGATTACCAAACTCTTATTGTCTGTGAGGAGTACGAATATATTTTAGTATATTACGTATATTATTCAACGCGGGGGGAAAACATCTTCATACCCACTTGAACAATCAAGTTAATCACGTGACACATGTATCTGACATGAAATATCTCTTTTAATGGTGTGTCTCTAATATTCTTAACAAACATATTAATCGTTACTCCATTATTAGATACGTTATCGAATGTGATACTAAAAATTTTATTTTGAATTATATATTTCCTAAAGATTTTTATCATATACTCAAAAATGACCGGGCCATCATGATGATGAAGAATTTCAGAGAATCCTAAAATTTTTTTATTTATTGTCTAGTTAGAATCTACATAGTGACTGGTGAGATATGCATAATGATTCATCATGACTTGTCTAGATATCGGACGTCACGGACACCACTTCACTATATGCCATAAATTCATTAATTATTTTTTATTTTTCTAACTTATATAATTTTAGTATGTCATTTCTAGATGTGGACATAAGAATCCTACGATAAGCAGGCTGAAAATATGTCTGCATGATGCGCACTACCCTTGAATTTTTTGAAAATCTGATCGGAAGACCCATAAATGTGATAAGTTTGATCATGCCGTCCCTACCTAACTCGCTGGAGTATATGAAGGGAGTAAACTTTGAGACTGAACTCGATTTAGTCTTAAAAAATACAGTGTTAAGTTGAGTTTGCCTAAGATCTAATACACTAAGTTTTTTAGTGCATAATTTGGCATGCCTCTTAAAGTGTCCAGACCCAAACAAACTCTTACAAGTTAAATTTCTCATACAATATTTGCATTGTGCTATTTCTTCTTCCCCATCCCTAATATTTTTTTGTTTTATTAAATTAAAATGAGTCCAACCTACAAAAGTACTCTTAGTTTTTTTTAGAAGTTTGGGTTGAGACGACTAGAGAAATCAAAGTTTCAGCAACCTTAGATCTCTGCGTAAGATTTTTATTTTTTAAATTTAAATATGTATCATTAGTATTTGTCATTTTTTAGGATTTTTGTTAAACATGACATATGAGGTAGAGACTAAATGATAGATTTTAGATTTTATTATTTTAGGATTAGAGAGAGACTATAGAGACTGAGAGAGAGAGAAAGTAAAAAAAAACTTAAAATAAATTATCCGGTAAAACAGTAAGATAGATCTCGTTCACGGTACACCACAGTCTAGTTCAAAATTCTAAACCCGAGTTGAGAGTCCCGAAAAGTCGATCCGAATGATAAAATCCCAATTTTTGAGAGAGAGAAGTGCAAGAGTTTTGAGAGAGTAAGAATATAAGATTTGATTTTTGAGAATAAATATTTATGAAAAACATAAATGCTATAGAGAGATGAGAGCGATTTTATAGATTAAATGAAATAATTTTTTTTAAAAAAAGTATTTTTTTTGTTTTTTTTAATTTTTTATAGTATTTTAGGGGGCAGAATCATGAGGGACGTCGGATTCTAACCCCAAGCCGTTGGAGGCGAAATCCAACGACTGTATTTCAATTTTTTTTTTAACATTTGCCCGTTGGGGGGGGGGGGGGGGATCGGGTCAGGCGGGACCGCGGATTGGGTTTGATTGGATCCATGCCGTCTCTCGCGTGGTGATGGGGTGCGGGTGGGGATTTGGGTGTCGTGGGGTGCCGAGTGTGGGTTTGCGAGACATGACCTGTGCTGATGGGCTGTGCCATAGGCTATTGAACCGTGCCGGGTCAGGCACGACACTAGTTCCGGCTGGCCTTGGCACGACACGATAGGTGTCGTACCCGGGCACATCATGGGCTAGGGCACGGGAAATTCCCATGCCGGGCTGGATCACGCACGGCTGAATCGTGCCGTGCCAGCCCGGCCCGGTTGACACCTCTAAGAGCAACCCAAAAATTTAAGTTATATGATAATATCAACTGTATAACTCTGTTATGATGATATAATATTTTTTTATCATAAGTAATTTCTATCTCAATAACGTCTTGAATCTCTAGAGATTTTAATGTGGAATTATGATTGAAGTTATTTTTTGATTTTGATGATTATTAATTTATCATCTTTCATATTTAATATATCATCAACAATAATTATTTACAAAATAACCATCATCTAAATATCTCTGATAAAATAATGAGTAATCCACTGTACACCTATGCAAATTAAAGGAAGGGACTATGACTGAAAATCTAAGAAATAAAGTTTTAGGTCATAATATTTTTCATAATTTGCAAATTCAATTTGATTATATTTTGTCATTACTTAAAAATATGATGACTATACCATATACAATTCCTCATGATTACTGTGAAGAAAGGTATTATTCTTGTCTACTTGATGTGTTGTCTATTTATGAAAAGTTATTAGTAATATAAGTTTTTGTTACAAGATTATCTTGACCACTGGAGAGAATATATCTTGATAGCCAATTTCAAATATTTGAATAAAACTCTCAATAACTATCTTATTAAAGTTAAGTGCATCTGTCTTTTACCATTATCTCATGTCATCCTTAATAAGATATTGTTTTGAAATGAGATTTGAGTTTCCTAATGTTATTATGAGAAAAAAATAAAAGAGGCTAAAGTAATATTAATATTTATTAATATTCTATTAGTTTTAAATGAATAATACTTTTATTCCCTCTTAAGTATTAGAATAATAAAGAAAGATATATTTTATCATTATATGTGTTATATTGTCATGTCAGGTGGAGAGAGTGAACAAAAAAGTTCTCTAAAAAATCATAGGTTGTAAATTTAATGTTCTTTCTCTAGTATTCAATATAAGAGAGAGCATATGATCTAAACGAATAAAAGAAGATATTGACATATGAGATAATTTGTGATTAAAGCTAAATTATTATATGTTTGAGCGTATTAGATCAAACGAGTCTCTACTAATATAAGTATGACATGATATTAAGTTCTAATATATTTTTCTTTATTGATATGTCTTACAGTCTAAGATAGAGGCACTGTTGATACTAAGATCCAAAATTTTTTATTTTGGCTAGAAATGAGTGATCAAGTCAAGAATATACAAGAAATTGATCAATGACATTTGAACACCTAGTGAAATATTTAATTATAAAAGTTTTAACATTTATGCTATAATGCTTAATATCAAATATAATATTTATTAATATCTTTTGATCATACAAAATAATATTAACAAAAAAAATAGTAAAATTAAATTTTCTTGAAAGATAATTCCTAGAAAGAAGAATACTATGCCGCTCATGAATGAGAAGAATATTTAAAGGTAGAATGCATAATAAAATATTATCATAACTAAGGCTTTATATAATTTATTATAGGTTATTATAATATCCAGAGAATTAAAAAAATAGTAAATAAAAAATCATTATCTAAGATATTAATTTTGATTCTTGAGTCAATAATCTTTAAGTATAAAATTATAAAATGAGTCACTAGAGCTATAATATATGAAGGGTGAGAAATATTATTAGTTTGGAGAGGAGTTCTTTATATTCTTTAGTAAGTATCACAATGAAGGAACTCTGTGAGGATTTCTAGTTGATTTTGAAAGTTGACATCGCTTCCTCAATAGTTTGTAGTGTTTTTGATTTCTTTTTTTAAAAAAAATCATAATAACTTTCTCTTATGTGATTACTCATTCTATAATATATGTATCATATTGAGGTTTTTTTCTCTATTTTGATTGAAATCTCATCTACCTCCAGGATATATTGTATGAGATATTTAGTTTATAGATCTCTATAATCATTTTATATATTGAATTGTTTGATGATATAAATTTGTTCTAAATAGGAAGATACGATCACCCATAATCTTGATTTGAAACTCTATAAAATTGTTATGTTGTAATATGAATCTGAGTATCAAGCTTTTCCTAATTAAAAAATCATATATGAACTCTAGTGGCTCATTATGTATAATTCTTTTGTCTGAGCTTTTATAGGCTAATAATCATAATATTGACTTCATCTATTAGTCAATACACATCATGTTGTATTGTTTTTTTATCATTTTTTTATATATTTTTTCTTTTTGTACTTACTGTGCTATTGTGTCCATTGCACATAAGTTGTGATGTGGGCAAAACTATAAGAGTGGGTGCACAATAGGGATTTTCCCATTGTTACTACACTGCTACCATGTGCACAATAGGGTTTTAATTACCATGACCTCATCACACACTTTCACAATTTGATAAATACATATATGCACACAGTCTACATGCGCACATTCTCATCCACCTCTATGTGCTCAGTTTACACAAGCACAATATACTCATTTTTTAGTTTGCACAATTGACTCTAATACAATATAATAATACTTATGATGTAAATTGTGAAGTTACCATAAAAGATTTTCAATGTATAGAGGAGAGAGGGAGAGAGAGGAGAAGTTGAAAAGTAGAGAAAAATATTATTAATTGATAAAATTATTTTTTATCCAACATGATCATATATATATGGATTGATGTAGCTCACATGTCAGGTGTTCCCCAACAAATAGGGCAACAAAAGAATAATTAACAAAAAACTCAACACCCCTTTCAATATGTGACACACATGTCACAAATTTTTAGTTTGAAAGAGTGTAAATATGTCAAATGGGTTGTGCCATGTCGGAATGGTTTTATAAATAGGCAACTTGACATGACTTAAAAAATGAGCAACTTGGCAAGACCTATTGACACTTTTTTCCTAGGTCATACTGGGTCATAGCACATTGGTAGTTGTGCATGACTTAGATATGGCATTGCCCTAGTCTTGTCACAGGCTGATTCATGACACATTTAGGCACGACTTTAAATAGAGCCATGTCGTGTCAAACATAACTAAATTGTGTTGCCTAAAGTTTTAAAAGACAAAAGCATAAGACAAAGTATTTTTATATTTGTGAGGTAATACATAAGTCTTGAGACGTTAAGGTATTAGTTTTTCGAGCATCATAATACATAATTAATATTTTAAAATATATAAAATAAAATATCATAAATAAAAATATGAAAATAATTTATTAGAATTATAAAAAAAATATACCAGTTTACTATTTTTACAAAAAACATAACAAAGTCATAAAATAAAAACTAGAGTAAATTATTTTAATTTTAATTTTTCTCTTCAGGAGCTAGAGGTGTCAAACGGGATGTGTCGGGCCAGCCCGACCCATTTTTTTAGGCCCGCCGTGCTTTCGTGCCGGGCCAGGCACAGTTTTGTGGGGGTTCAGCCCGGCAAGGGTCCGCGGCATGATTCGTCGGGTTCGGACTGACCGGGCCGAACCCTAAATAAAAAAAAATTAGGGTTTCAGTGTGCGCTGTCATGCCGAACCCTAATTTTAAAAAATTAGGGTTCCGACAGCCCGAAATCCTAATTAAAAAAAATTGGATTTTGGCGCGCCCGAAATCCTAATTTAAAAAAAATTAGGAATTGGGCGTGCCCGAAACCCTAATTTTTTAAAAAATTAGGGTTTCGGCGCTCCCATAACCCTAATAAAAAAATTATTTCAGCATGTTACCGTGCTAGCGGGCCACGGTATCATGCCAGGCCAGGCACGGCACGAGGCCGGTTGGCCTCGGCACGGCACGACATGATTGTTCAACTCTATTTTTTTGTGCCGGGCCGGTTGACACCTCTATCAGGAGCAACATCATCTTTGATGTTCAACTCTATTTTTTTGTATGTATCTGTAAATAATGAAATAAAAAAAATTGTGTTAAAATAAAATTAAGTTCTCTAAAATTGAAATAGTAATATATATATAAAAATTTATAAAAATAGAAATATTATCCGATTCAAATGTGTTATAATTTTTTTACATCCCAAAATGCTACAAGTAAGAATAAGAACTTGAATATTGAACTTTTGTAACTCTGGTGTTGAACTCCCAAAATGTATTCATCAACTTGTAGAATTTTTTAATATTCGAGAATCAATTACAATATGAGTTATAAAGTCATCCATTACTTGATCAAATAAGTCCAATTGAATGTCACTTTTTAAACATTCTTGATAATTCAATTTCCTATCCAATTATTCAAATAATCTCTCTCACCTTATTAACATTTGAGAATTAATTCTTATATTATTATTTAGGATTAAGATATTAACCTATTGTATGTAAAGGTTGATGAAGTTTTAGAGTCCATCTTGCATCAATTTTTTTTAAATTGGGCTATATTTTTTCTCAACGCTCCCACAGTTAAATATAATTTTTTTCTTATTAGAATCTATTAGCTCATAAATATAAATCATAGCTAGTCTTTCCTTTGAATCAACCCTTCTCAAGATATTAACTAATAGAACAGTAGTCTTTATGCAAAAAAATAACATGAGGCCAAAAATTTGAATCAAACAATATTATACTTTGAGCTTTCACAACTTTTACTTTTTTTAGCCTATTTGCTTGAATATTAATTTTTTGAGAACATTTCTATAAGATCTTACTTTTGCTTATAAAGATTTTAGAGAGTATGAAAGTAGCAAACTATGTAATTGTTGGACGAAGAAGTTTATGGTTTTTTATAAATGTTCTCATTAGATTAAGAACTCAAGTATGATTATATATGAACTTTACTACTTGCCTAGTTCGAGCAAGTGTAGTATCATGAATATTTAACTTTTGAATATTCTTCAATATCAAATCAATACAATGTGTAGCATAAAGAGTCCACCACAACCTTCTTTTTTTTTTCATAAGTCTCATTCCAACATTCACATAAATAAAAGTATTATCAGTGATGACTTAAAAAATATTCTCCTTCCTAATTTCTTCAACCACGACTTCAAGATATTTGAAAATTAATTTTTTTATTGCATTAGAAGTATTAATTAATTTCATAAATCAAATGTTAGCAGGACTATTCACTAAAAAATTAATAAGAAACCTATTCTTTCCATCTGTCCAACATCTGATATAATTGAATATCCATATTATTTTTAAATTTTTTTGTGATCTTTTATAATGATACTTAGGTCATTCATCTCTTTTTTAAGAATTCATATTCTCAATTCATGCATAGATAGACACTTAAACTCTCACCCCAAAATTTGTAAGATTCATCATAAGAATCTAATAAGGATCATTCATAGTATTGAATGAGAGATATTTTGAATACATAAACCTATCAATTTATATATATATATATATTTTCTTTCTTTTTGTTTTTATATTTGATTCAAAATACTTTGATGAGTTTGTGAAGTGGTAAATTCACCCATAGGTCTCCTAGGAATAAGTTCTTTACTCCCACTCCCACTCGCACTCTCACTCTCTAAGACACATTATTTTGGACAAGATACTCTCATTCATTGAAGTTGGACCCATATCAATTTCTTTAAGCAATTCATTAATTTTTATTTGTTGATTCTTTTTATTAGTCAATGACTCTTTACATTCTAATCTAATATCTTCATTAACTCTGGGGCATGATTTCATACCATGATGAATTCCAGATAAGTGATTCTTGAGTATATTCATCCATCTCGTTTAATTTTGATTGCAAAATTCATATCTCAAATATTATTTCCTGAAAATTTTAATAATATATTTTCACACAAAATCTTTTCTTAATTTTTTTGAATTGAAAGAACTCATCTTAAAAAAATAACAATAATAATATTCAGTTATTTATATTTCTATATAACAATCAAAATTGACTAACAAATAATAACAAGACATAATTAAAAGGAATTTAAAAATTAAAATCAGAATTTAATTGGTTTAAATCTAAAAAAGTCAAGGCGTGCCTATAAAATATATTTGACCTAATTAAATTCTGAATTTCATTTCATTGTAAGATTATTATAGATTATTATCTGTATTTATTTTTTTATTTTATGATTTTGATGTGAGCACTCAACTTGTGAATTACATAAATTTTATTGGGATTGTTAATAAAATTTTATTTTTCGCATTGATTGGTAATATTAATTATAATGTTAAGATATATTAAATCATAAAATAAACTTATATGATTCAACGAATTGATTATAAATGCTAATGTATATGAGTATTCATACATATTTTTTGGGATTATGTTTCTTTATTCAAAAATTACTTGAATTGTTTATCTTCATGTTATTTTTTATATTTTTTATCTTATAAGTCATAACTCATAATATTTTATTTTTTGAAGAATTTTATTCTATTTTCTAAAATTTAACATACGTATCATAATAGTTAACAATATATAATAATATTTAACTATATATGCAATTATATCTTAACTATATACAAAACTATATATATATATAAATATAATTATTTGTTTAACTATATATAACTACATATTTAAATATATATAACTATTTATAATTATATACATTAATATGCAACTATCTTTATATATATATATATATATATATATATATTATGTATAATTATTTGCATACCTATATGTTTGATTATATATAACTAATTATAATTATATGTATAACTATATATAACTATATGTATAGATATTTATAATTATATATATTATATCTATAACTACATATATAACTATATGTTTAAAAAAACATATAATTATTTATAATTATCTGGATAAGTATATATAACTCAATACAATTATATGTAACTAAATTTATAACTATATATTATGTATAACTATATATATAACTATAAATGTATCACCTTATATATAAACATATACTTATGGAGCAATGTCGGAAATATCAAGCAGTGGAGAAGTAAAGAAGTGCCTGAATTTTTGAGCAGTGGAAATATGGAGAACTGTTAGAAAATTTGAGCAGTGCCGAAAAAAATGTTAGGCACTGTTTCGGATTTACTATTATATGTTTCTCTTTTAATTTTTTGAATGCCACCTCCTAAGCGTATGCATTTCTCTTTAAGATGTGAAAGACGCGTTCAAAGCGTGACTCAAAACTCTTTACAAAAGAAGGCTTACTCATATCTTGCGTGTAGTCTTTTTTTAGGCACCTCAAGGCATTTTTCCCACACCTCGCCTTGGGGTGCGCTCTAAGGTGCATCTCAAAAATACCTTTTAAACTATTGGTTATGCCTTATGCTGAGCCCGGGCTGCCAAATGCAATTGACACCTCTAAAAGAGAGGAAAGTTATTTGTGGTCCTCTAAAAGTCATGTAAAAATATATGTGGTTTGGTTGCTAGTAGATATCTAGGTTCTAAGAAGTGACTAGTTCATTAGAACTCGTATGTTTCATTTGGTCTTTGAACTAATTAATAAAGTTCTTCCAAGAGTTCTAAGAAGTGACTAGTCCATTTGAGCTCATAAGTAGTTGATAACATAGTTTGTATTGAATTTTAAAATAACTCATTGTCTTTTGTTTTTCTAGAAGACAATTACCCATAAAAAAAATAAAAAACGTGTAGTATATATTTTCTTTGCAATCATATGTGTTTAATTAGAATTTGATAAACTTCTATTCAACTGTGCTCATGATCTTTAAACGTAATCTCATATCCTGAAACTTTCTTTACATATTTGAGTATCCTAAATATTATATATACATGAATATGTTATGGAGAGTTAAAGAAATAATTAATTATGCGGAAAACATATGTAATATTTGGCTTAGTTTCTGTTAAATAGTTTAATTTTTTTAAATCATTTTATATGTAGTAGAATCAAATGATAAAATAATATCTGTAGATAAATTTATATTTGGATCAAGTGATAAGTTAATAAGTATATAATCATACATATCTAGATTAAATAAACTATCCTAAGTGTATCTCATCTAAGAAAGAAAAATTACTTCTCTTGAGTATCTTAATCTTTATATCAAGAAAATATTTTGAGATGTCTCAAATTTATCGTTTAAAAAATAGTCTGTAGACATAAAATGAGTTTGAATATATCTAACTAATTATCTTCTATAATCAAAATAATAATGACATATACAACTAATATTACATACTTACTTTCTGATCTATATTAGAAGAAATAAAAATAATGTCATAGATCTCTTAAGATCGAATATAGTATTGAAAAAAATCTATTGAATTATTCCCTAAAAGACTACTTTAGGTCATGAAGTACCTTCTATAATACATACACTTTACCTATGCTCTCATGAATAGTAAATCTTGATGATTGTATTTTTTAACACTTCATCTTGATTACTATGAATGAATATACCTTGTACATCTAGCTGATACATAATACACTTGTGCGATGCTGCAATATAAATTAATAGCCTAATAGAGGTGTCAAATGGGCCGGGGCGGGCTGGCCTGACCCGACATGGTTTTAGGTGGCCCAATTGGACCACCATGTTGTGCCTCATCTGGCACGGTTATATTAGGTCAGGCCTGGCATGGCCTGTTTGCCCTGCAGGTGATGAAATCGAGCTGATTCAAGCTCGTACGAGCCAGTTTTGGCTCATATGGGCTGGTTTTTAATTTTTAATAAATTTAATTTTTTTCAGATTAGTTAATATTTATATATTTTTTATATTTTAAAAGTTTTTAATATTATTTTTAGTAATTAGTTATTGTTAATTGTTAATCATAAATAAATAATTAAAATTCTATTTTATTAAATTAAAAAAATATTATGTTTATTTATTATATTAAACAACTTAAAATTTAAAACTAAATGTATATTAGTGTAAGTGTATAAATCAATAAAATATTTAAACTTAAATATAAATAAAAATTAAAAGCTAATGTAAAATGGAAATTCACAAAAAATTAATATTCAAGTTTCGAGCATCAATCCACAAAGGCAAAACTCAAAGTAATATCACAAATTTAAAATTAAACAAACACAAATAAAATATAGATGAATAAATTAAAATCAAATATCAGAGATCAGTGTCTCAATTATTAATCATCAACGTCATTAATTATCATATCATTCTTAATATGAATATCACACGGATCATCATCAGTAATCAATTTTTCTACTTTTGGCGTAGTCCCAGCACAATCATGGATGTTCAAACTCGAATCATCATAATTCTTCATGCATTTTAAAACCTTAATAATATCTGAACGTAATCTCAATATCCTATCTGAAATTATATTCACTACAACAGAAAAAATTGACTCCGATGCTACGCTTGATATCAAAGAAGTCAGTATATCCTATGTCATCTTAGATATCATGGAAAATATAAACTCGTATGATTTTCATTACTATAATATATTAAGATTCTTAGTATTAGAATGTGATAGGATTGAGCAGTAATCAGTATATAAGTACCGAGATAGCTTGTTCCTATTTAATGGTTCACCTTATCATTCTTTTCTTGTTAATTAAATGAAAAAGTCATCGTCTCCGAATATGGTATCCATATCTGTAGTCGGAGCCTCACTTTACTACTATCATATCTAATATCATAGTATGCAAAGAGTTCAGTCAACTTTTCGTGATTGAATCCTTCAAGTGGGTCTTTCAGGTTCATGCACGAGGAAATATAAGTTTAAATATTTTTTATCCCTTTCGTCTTAACACTAGGGTCCATGCAGGTAACTAGATAATATTGAGATCAAATAGTGGATATGTACTTTAAATACTTGGTTTTTATTTCTACAACTATATCACTAAGTATCGGATCATCTTGATACTTCCTAAACATGCTACTAATATTGTATATGTACTTGAGTACAATGTAAGTCGCGTGAGTATAAATTGACGAAAACATGTTCGTCATGTAATAAAATATTTTTAGGAATTTATAAATAATATTTCTGTAGTCCATCAGTATTGTAAATAATAAGTTCGTCACTCTTACTATTGACGTAGTTGAATATTTTGTGTTCATATCAAACACATAACTCCAACATCAGGTATGTATAATTTTAATGGTATTTCACATTCATTTCTTCTTAAGATTTGTAGATAAACATAAATTACAGAACTCATGTTGTCTATGAGGTGTGTGAATATATTTTAGTGAGTTACATATGTTTTCTAAAGCATGGGTACACACTTTCGCCATCGCTTGTACTATCAAGTTAATGACGTGACAAATATATCTAACGTGAAAAAATTTCTCATAATGGTCTATCTCTAATATTTTTAACAAACATGTTAATCGCTACTCTATTATTAGATATGTTATTGAATATGATATTAAAAATTTTATTTTAAATTTTATGTTATCTAAAGATATTTATCATGCATTCAAAAATAATCAGATCATCATAAAGATGGAGAATCTCAGAGAATCTAAAAATTTTTTTATTTAGTATTTATTTAGAATCTATATAGTGGGCGATGATACATGCATAACACACATCATTGTGACTAGTCAAAATATTAGATGTCATGGACATCATTTCACCATATTCTTTAAATTTATTAATTATTAATTATTTTTCTAAATTATAATATTTTAGTATGTTGTTACTAGACGTGAACCTATGAATCTTATGATATGCAGGATAAAAATATGTCTGCATAATACTGATCATCCTTTAATTTTTCAAAAATTTGATCAGAAGACCCATCGTGGTATTCTGTTTGGCTATGTTTTCTCTCATTAACTCATTATAGTATATGGTGGTAAACTATGAGATTAAATTGGATCCAATCTTAAAAAACCTATCACTGAGTTGAGTTTGTCTAAGATCTAATGCATCATATTTTTTTGTGTATAGTTAAGCATGACTCTTAAGGTGCACAGTCCCAAATCAATTCATACATGTTAATATTTTTTTTATAATATTTGCACTTACTGATTCTTTTTCGACATACTAAATATTTTTTTGTTTTATTATATTAAAGTGAGTTCAAATTATTGAATTTTTTTTCTTTCTATTTTTTTTATTTTTTAGATTTTTGGGTTGAGGTGACTGGAGAAACCAAAATTTCGGTAACCTTGGATGTTTCTGTAGGATTTTATTATTTTAATTATAATTTATTTTATTTTTGTTATTTAAATTACTATGTTATTTTTTTTAGACCAGAGTGAGAAAGACTAGACTAGAGAGAAGAAGTAGAATATTTAATTTTTAGATAAAAAATTAAAAACTAAAAAATTTTAAAAATATTCATAAATCGTAATGCATAAACTTTAGTTTTTTTATGTTCACACCGCATGCGCACTACAATCTACACCAAAGCTGAGTTCTGAAATGTGAAATATCAAAATCTCAAGAGAAAGAAAATTAGAGAGAGAGAGAAAGAAGAAGAAGAGATTTATGTTTTTAAAACATAAATCTTAGAATAGGGAGAGAGGTTTATAGATTAAGAAAAAAATTCTTTTAAAAAAATATTTTTTGATTTATTTTTTGATTTTTAATACTTAAAAATTGGGCAAAATTCTTAGGGCTATTGGATTTTTCTCCATAGCTGTTGGAGGTGAAATTTAATGGCTTAGATTAATTTTTTTTTTTACCGTTGGGTCAGTTTGACCATTGAGCCGACTCGAATAAGTCCATTCCAGAAGCTTTGGCTTCTAGAATGGAGTGGAGGGCAAAAGTCGAGCCTCGGAATCGGGTCAAAAAAACCATGGGTTGAGTTTGGGCCTGATGGAAATTTTTGATTCGTCGATCCTTGGGTATTCAGGTTTGTGTTGGGGGCGTTGGGCTGGTTGGGTCGGGGCATATCTCAGCTCGTGCCATGATACTATTCCCACATGCCATGGTACTGGGCTGTGCTTGGCCTGGCTCGTGGCCCGGTTGACCTAGGCACGCCATGGGCATAGGCATGGGTCATTCCCATGTCGTGTCGGGTCAGGCACGGCCAAATCGAGCTGTGCATTTGGGCAGGGCTGGCCTGGTCCGGCCCATTTGACACCTCTATAGCCTAATCATGTTCATTTTGATCACGAGAGAAACTAATAGTTAATACCATAAGTCTACTTAAAATCTCTCGCCACTAATCTAGTTTTAAGTCGATTGACTTTTTTCTTATGTTATGTCTTCATCATATATATCATTTACTTTCCATTACAGGTTTATCTACACGTTTTGGGATGATATCTCATGTATTATTAGATATGATTTTCTCAATTCTTCAAACATAACATATCGTCATTCTGAATGACTGAGTGCCTCAAAAAGAGAATCTTGGATCCTACAACTATTAAGTGAGGATAACAAGAGAGAACGTGTACCATCAAAATGTGAATAAGAAAGTACTATAGATAAAAGATGTTGAGTAGAATTTGTCTTTTATTTCTTTCATAATATAATTGTAAAGTTCAAATTATTATTTAAAAATGATTTAGTTGATATGATAGAAGACTTATGTGAAATGATTGTAGATTGAGATTATCAAATCTTCCAATACTCATCTCCCCCCTTGGGGAGGCTCATATCTCGTGTCTAGTGTGACACTTAAACTAGACTTCTTTTCTAAGAGTACTACCTTAAGAGAGGTGTCACTACTTTTTTTAAAATTAGTCATGCTAGTCGTATCAGGTATGTTATGGTAGGATTGTTAAGAATCATGGGATATCCTTATTGTTATGATAAAATTGTTAAAAATTATGGGATATCCTTATTGTTATGGTAGGATTGTTAAGAATCATGAGATATCCTTATAATATCCTCTGGTTTATTCCTTAGGATATTCTTAGAATATCATCTGGTTTATTTCATTCTTTTGTATATATATATATATATAGGTGTCTCTATAGGTTGTAATATTATCAATTCATTTTCACCAATTCATTCTCTTATATTTCTTCACATGGTATCGGAGGGATTAGGGTTAGAATAGCTCAAAATAGAGCATTTTTTTGGAGGTATTTTTTTTACGGTGCGCCGCACCTACAGCCTCTCTCCGGCGGCTACTCTGGCAAAATTTTCCGGCCACCAACCCCACCAACAGGAGCGCACCTCGCCGACGACCAACGTCTTCGGTGGCTGCCAGATCTGCACGCGCTAGTCACCTTCTCGGTGGGTGACGGCGCGTCGACGGTTGCAACACCTCTGGCTGATCACCACCTGAATCGTCTCTGTCCCAAGAATCCAGATCTAACTTCCAATCTCCGATCTAACAACCCTAGCTTGGTATTTTTTTAATTCGACCCCTTTTGTCTCAACCATTGATGTTTTGTCGATTTTGGATTTTTTGAGGTGTTTTGTGTAGTTTATTATATCCTATATCTCGTATATACCCCTTTATCTTGATCCAAGCACTAAAACATGGATTTCTAGCCATTCGTCAATTTCAGCAAAGGTGTAATTTGTCCGGTATTCATTCGATAATTGCTTGCTTTCATCAATCTTGCCTCTAACCTGTTTTCAGACGCTTAATCATGATTGAATCTGCTTCCAAGATGCCTCTCGCCACTCTGGCTGGGATTCCTGTTCTTCCAAAGATTACTGAACATAAATTAAATGGTCGGAACTACATCGACTAGAGTAATACAGTTCAAATCTATTTCCGAAGTATGGAGATGGAGTACCATCTTACCTCTAACCCACCCACATATGATTCCAACCTATGTTGCATGGACACGGATAAGGACACGCGGATACGACACGACAGGATACGGGGACACGGCAAATTTCAAAAAACTAGGATACGGATACGGCTAGGACACGGCATGAAAAAAAAATTAAATATAAATATCAACATATTGAATATTTTCTTGATTACTTGAATGCTCAGAATTACAACTCATTTTATTATATAATTCTGTATGAAAAAAAAATATGCATTTTAAATAATCTATATTAATTCAAAATTAATTTAATCTTATTTTTTTTTCTCCATCAATAATTTATTACATTTTTCATTATATTTTTATTATTTTCATAAAATGATAATTTATTTAAAATAAATTATATAACAAAAACTATTATACTTACATATTATATATTACTAAATATTACATAATACATACTAACAAGAGTATTCATATTTAAATATTCCATATTTTAATATTGCATATTTATTATTATTCTTAAAATTATGTATTTAAAATTAAAATAAATTATTTATTTATTATATTTTGTATATATATTAAACAAACAATAATAATTAAAATATAAAAAAAATATATTTAAGCCCTCTAACTCCTGTCCCCTCCCGTTACAGTTTCTAACTCTAACATATATTTTAAATACCGTATTTTAAAATAATTTAAAATACAGTATTTTAAAATAATTTAAAATTCTGTTTTTTAAAATAATTTAAAATAAAATTAAACCTCTAACACCCTCCCCCTTTCCCTCCCCCTCCCCCTCCCCCTCCCCCTCCCCCGTACAAAAACTTTCCCCCCTGCCCCGTACAGAAACTTTCCCCCCCTCCCGAAAACCCCTCCCCCCCTCCCTCCCGAAAATCCCTCCCGAAACCCCCCCACCGAACCCCCCTCCCGAAACCTCCCCCCCTCCCGAAACTTCCCCCCCCTCCCGATTTTCGATTTTCGAACTCTCCCCCTCCCGATTTTTGATTTTCGAACTCTTCACCTCCCGATTTTTGATTTTCGAATTCTTCCCCTCCCGATACAGATTTAAATCCTTACCTTAGGTATAGTCGGCGGCTCGGCGGCGTGCTCCTCACTGTCGGCGGTGTGCTCCTCAACGCGTTGGTAGGTAAAGACGCGTCGGGAGGTAAATGACTATTTCCGGAAAACTCGTCGGATACGTCTCCGACGCGTATCCGATACGCCACGTGGCGTATCTCATACGGATTTGTGTCCGATACGCCATGTGGCGTATCGGACACTTATCCGACGCGTGTCCGACCCGTGTCTGCGTGTCCAGGTGTCCGACACGCGGACACGACGCTTCCAAACCGTATCCGTGCAACACATATTCCAACAACATCTGGTTATCGGATGATGCTCGTCTTTTCATTCAGGTCAGAAATTCAATTGATAGTGATGTGATCAGAATTGTTATTCACGGTACGATGGTCAAACAGTTGATGAATCATCTTGCATTCCTATACTTTGGTAAGGGAAATATCACCCGAGTATTTGATGTTTGTAAAGTATTTTATCGGGCTGAGATGCAGGACAGGTCCCTTTTGCAAGCATATGTAGACTATAAAAAGACATGCAGAATTGAATATGGTGCTGCCTTTTAGTACCGATATTGCAATCCAACAGCAACAACGTGAACAGATGGCTGTTATGGGGCCCTTGGCTATGCTACTACCTGCTTATGACTCTGCTCGAGCACAGATTCTTGCTAGTCTCACCATCACTTCATTAGAAGATGTATATAACAAAGTTGAACGTGCAGGTATCTTTCATCCTGTAGGACTTCAGTCATCAGTCTTACTCACTCTTGCACTTCTTGGTCAATGTGGACCTGTGTCAAAATAACAGTATGCTCAGCCTCCAGGTGCATCGAAGGGGGGCTCATCCAAGATTATTTGTCATTACTATAAGAAGTCGGGTCATGTAATTCAAGAATGTTAAAAATTAAAGAACAAAAATCAATGAGGTTCTTCTGTCACTCTTGCTTCCGCAACCAACACTGCTATCCCAACTACTCCATTTACACAGTTCTCTGCCGACGATCTTGCTCAGTTTCAGAAGTATCAGGCTTTTCTGAAGTCTACACAGTCCTCTCTGGCTGCCATGTCCAACCTTGCCCAGACAGGTAACTCAGTCACTGGCATTGTATCCTGCACCAATGAATGGGTCATTGACTCAGGCGCCTCTAACCACATGATAGGTAACCCTAGTTTACTTTCTTCCGTGCAACCCACCTCGTCCAAGTCCATCATCATCTTGGTGGATGGGTCCAAATCCTGTGTTCTTGGGTCAGACACGGTCTCGCCTACCTCATGTCTTCCTTTATCATTGGTTTTGCATGTGCCTAATTAGTCGTTTAATTTACTCTCTGTCAGCAAACTTGCTCATGATCTTAATTGTTCAGGATCATTCCTTCCTGGCTATTGTCTTTTCCAGGACATTGTGACGAAGCGGACTATTGGTAGGGGACGTGAGTCTGGCAGTCTCTATATACTTGATCAGTCTTCATACATCGCAGTCACTTGTCTTGCAGCATCGAGTCTTTTTGAGTTGCATTGCCGCTTAGGTCATCATTCTCTTATTTTATTAAAAAGGTTATATCCCAAGTTCTTGTCATTGTTTACCTTACCTTGTGAGTCCTGTCAACTGGCGAAACATCATCGCCCTAGTTTAAGTCTTCGAGTTAATAAACGAGCTAGTGCTTCTTTTGAATTAGTCCACTCTGATGTTTGGGGCTCGTGTTCTATTCTGTCACCCACTGAGTTCCGTTACTTTGTTATTTTTGTGGATGATTTTTCAAGAGTTACATGGTTATACTTAATGAAATATCGGTTAGAAGTATTTTCTCATTTATGTGCATTCTATGTTGAAATTCAAACTCATTTTCATATTTCTCTTCAAATATTACGTAGTGATAATGCTAAAGAGTATTTGTCTGAGCATTTTCAAACATTCATGCGTGAGCGAGACATCATTCATCAAACCTCATGTGTTGATTCTCCTTAGAATGGTGTGGCGGAGAGGAAGAATCGACATCTTTTGGAATTGTTCGGGCTCTGCTTTTCTAAATGCATGTACTAAGCATTTCTGGGCCGACATAGTTTTCACTGCTTGTTTTTTGATTAACTGCATGCCCTCTTTTGTGCTTAACTGGGATACTCCCTTTCATATCCTATACCCCACTGCCCCTTTATTTCCCATTCCCCCCCGAATTTTTGGGTCTACATGTTTTGTCAGGGACGTTCGCCAACAGCTCTCCAAGCTTGATCCTAAAGCCCTCAAGTGCATCTTCCTTGGCTATTCAAGAGTTCAGAAAGGGTATCAGTGTTACTGTCCAGATCTTAAGCGCTATCTAGTATCTTATGATGTCACCTTTCATGAAGATATCTCCTTCTCTACCTCTCCTGGTCCTCCTAGTGAGGGGGAGGATGATATTCTAGCCTACCCTGTCTCTCATGTGACTGGTTCTACTCCTGCTCCGCTGGATCGTCCTTCGATCACACAGGTATACTTCCGTCGGCCGCCTCCGCCAGTCTTTGATCCTTCACCATCAGGTCCCTCGCCATCAGGTCCTCCCTCCGGTGATGACCTTCCTATTGCTCTTCGCAAAGGTTTACGTAAGTGTGTTCATCCTATTTCCTCTTGTCTGTCTTATCATAACCTTTCTCATTCATTTCGTGCTTTTATTACTTCTTTGGATTATATCTCTTTACCTGTCTCTATTCCTGAAGCCTTGTCTCATCCTGGCTGGCATCATGCCATACGAGAGGAGATAACAGCATTGGATACTAATGGTACTTGGGATTTAGTGAAGTTGCTTGCAGGGAAACGTGCTATTGGCTGTCGCTGGGTGTTTGCAGTGAAGATTAATCCCGATGGCAGTCTTGCTCGCCCCAAAGCTCGACTTGTGGCCAAAGACTATGATCAGACCTATGGAATTGAGTATGTTGATACATTCTCTCCCGTGGTCAAATTGACTTTGATCCGACTCTTTATCTCTTTGGCTGCTCGGTACAGTTGGGATCTCCATCATTTAGATGTCAAAAATGTCTTTCTCCATGGTAATCTTCAGGAGGAAGTCTATATGGAGCAACCTCCGGGGTTTGTTGCTCAGGGGGAGACAGACAACTGAGTTTGCCGCCTTCGCAAAGCCTTATATGGACTCAAACATAGTCTACGTGCATGGTTTGGAAAATTCAGTCAGACAATTGAGAGGTTTGGGATGCACAAGTGCAAGTCTGACCATTCAGTATTTTACCGGAATTTAGCTACCGGGATTATTTTGTTGGTTGTTTATGTTGATGATATCATTATAACTGGCAGTGACACAACTGATATTTTGTTATTGAAGTCCTTTCTTCAACAACAATTCAGTACAAAGGACTTATGTATGTTAAAGTATTTTTTGGGTGTAGAAGTTATGAGAAGTAGCAAAGAGATTTTTATCTGTCAACGCAAATATGTGCTGGACCTATTATCCGAGACAGGTAAGTTAGGCGTTAAACCGTGTAATTCACCTATGACTCTGAACATGTAACCAATCAAAGAAGGAGAATCGTACAGTGATCCTGAGAGATATCGGAGGTTAGTTGGAAAATTAAATTATCTTATAGTTACATGCCCTGATATTGCATATGCTGTTAGTATTGTAAGTCAGTTCATGTCTTCCCCCACTGTTGATCATTGGGTAGCTTTGGAACACATTCAGGGTTATCTCAAAGCCAGTCCAGGACAAGGTATTTTCTATGGTAATCATGGGCATGAGAAGATTGAGTGTTTCACAGATGCAGATTAGGTAGGCTCCAAGGATGATAGGTGTTCTACTTCAGGCTATTGTGTCTTTGTGGGAGGCAATCTGGCGTCCTGGAAAAGCAAGAAGCAAAGTGTGGTATCTTGGTCTAGTACAGAATCAGAATATCAGGCCATGACACAGGCCACATGCGAGATAATGTGGATTCACCAGCTTTTGACAGAAATAGGTATCACACATTCCTTATCAGCCAAACCTTGGTGTGATAACCTAGTAGCAATTCATATTGTCTCCAATCCAGTGTTCCATGAGTGAACCAAACACATTGAAATTGATTGTCACTTTGTTCGTGAGAAGTTACAGCTTGGACTTATCTCCATAGGATATGTGAAGACTGGAGACCAATTAGGGGACATCTTCCTCAAAGCCTTGAGTGGTGATCGGGTTGCTTATTTGTGTAACAAGTTGGGCATAAGAGATATCTATGCTTCAACTTGAAGGGAAGTGTTATGACAGGATTATTAAGAATCATGAGATATCCTTATTGTTATGGTATGATTGTTAAGAATCATGAGATATTCTTATAATATCATCTGGTTTATTCCCTAGGATATTCTTAGAATATCCTTTGGTTTATTCCATTATTTTGCATATGTATAGGTGTCTCTATAAGTTGTAATATTATCAATTCATTTTCATCAATTCATTCTCTTATATTTCTTCACAATGTATAAGCACATGGATAAGGTTAGTTTTTTCTCCCTCACAAGGAATAACCATTAGGCAAGGAAATAAGCATACTATTATAATGTATGAAGGTACGTTCTCTTGAACTGATGCATTAAAAAAAACTTTTCCTCAAAAAGTATGATAGTAATATTCGTAATAATTCTCATAAATTCTGATGAATAATATATATACTTGTGAGTATTAGTGTATTAAATAAAGGCATACTTGATAACATGTGCAAGAGTATCTCTAGGATATACAAGTTAAAAAGAGATATGACATGAGAGAATATAGTGGCCTAACAGTTTCAATTAGATATTAGTTCTTTCTCTCATTGATCCCATTCTATACAGGAGTATCAACACAATATGTGTGATAAATTATTTTACGTTCTTCAAAATAAAAAAAAATGATAAAAAATTTATTCTAATATATTATCATTTTTCATTATCGTAATGTCATATTCAAAGTATCTTTAGTTTTTTATAAAATTTCACAAAAATAAAAAAAATTTGACAACTTTTCTTAAATATTAATAACAATGTATGATATGTCATATTGAAAGATTTAGCATTTCTTAATTGATATGTCCCATAATTTATATATATTATTTCTCTAATATTTGATTCTAGAATCTTCATCTTTTTCAGTGAAGGATATATTAGTTGAGAATGAATTATTAGTACATTTATAATAGACATGCATCTAGGACTCAACTGAGTTGAGAAGAACAAGTACAATCGATTTCGCTCTTTTCCTATGGAAGTTATTTGTCTGGTCTGACAATTTTGCATAAAAATACTAGAAGAAAAAATATTATTATATTACTGTGACTAATTTTATCAATTTTATTTGACTCAGATATAGCTGCATTCATCTTAGTAACTCTACTAAATATTGCGTTGAGATGAAATGTTTTATCTCCAAGAATTTGTATTTGCAAACCAATATATTATTTTTTCGATGAATGCTCTTAAAGAATATTATATATATGCTTACCAAATTTTCTCAATATTGTCTGATATATCAATATTGGTATCATAGTAATAATTCTTTCTCATAGCTATATCTATGTCACATAGTGAATCATTTCATTTTGGTTAGTTAATGTATATATCAATAATTGAGTAATAATATCATATAAATAAAATATTCATGAAGAATATATTGAAGTTGTTATATCTCAAATTCTCTTGCATGTATTATAAAAGCCAAATATACTTGATATATCGTGTTCAATTGATTATTACACGTGTATTAGTAGTTATGCATTCATTTATATCTACTTGTTACTCTCAATTTAAGGGGGATTTTTCCAATAAGTGATCGTATCCTTAAGTCAAAAACTAGATTCTTATTATTGTAGTTAAAAAAAAAAATATTCGTCCTCAATTTTTAGTAGGTTATTCTAAATGTTTTCATTTTGATTCCGGTCACTTTTTTTTGTGTGTAGTCAGCCCACATTTGTGTGTAAAGCTCGTGGTGTTCTTTGTGGACAGCTCACAATTTATTTACTATTTCTGCATTGCTGTCCTACCAAACGTTGGCTGACCTATATAGTAGGGTACAAGTTTTTTTTGGTTAAAAAAAAGGTTCAATAATATGCTCGCCAGTGGTTCTAGAAGGTGTGGCATCACCCACACATTGCAGTGCCAGTGCCAATTCGCTGGATATAGCTTATTGAATGGTCATATCAAACACACACACACACACACATATATATGGTTTGGATAGCCCACAAGTTGGGTGCTCCCAAACAAATAAGACAACGAAAAAATAATTAACAAAAAACTCAACATAAACATTCATAATATTCCAATAACAATAATATGTTATAACATCATATAAACTCATGCATTCTTGCTCCAATGCAGAAAATAAAATAAAAACATATATAGAAAATATAACTTACAAGGGCAGCCCAATGTTAGTGTTTCCATCACTAATAAATAAAACAACAAAAAAAATAAATAACTGTCCCAGTGATTTTTGAAAAAAAACTTTCAATAGTGACTGGCAATGACGATGATGCCATTTGCTGGCAAACAAATAACTGTAACAAAGATTTTATTTCAGCTCTAATACCAAGGTGAAAGAAATAAAAAAAATATGATGCTATAATACATGGGAGCAAATCATAAGGTATTACATATGAAAGTGAGAGGAGCGCTCCTTCACTATGAGTACAGAATACTATTAGCTAATGCTAAATATATTATCTATGCACCAACTAGAGGTGGCGGAGAATTTTTATCTTGGAATTACTTTATGATAATGTTTACTATTCTGAGATCTTTGAAACTTGGTAGTTTTTATCTTGAATTGTAACATGAAATGAGGTCCGTTATTCCTCTATATATACATGTATTCAGTCATTTGTAAAAAAAAATAATAGAAACTAGGTATATACGGATTAGATTTTATCTTGATTGCTCTAATCATTTTCACATGTACATATGTCAAATATAGAAAAACATACTTTATTCTTAATAATTAGTAAAAAAAGTATGCTGGGTTACTGCTCTTTGTTATCTGCTTTCATGTAGTTATTAATTCACTATACTTATGCAGTAAATCAATACAATCAAATTAAATAATATTCTCAGTCAAACCGAATAAATGTGTGATTTATTTTTTGCTGTTTTGATAAGATTGTGTATGTTCTGATTTTCAAATTTTATTTCTCAACACTACCATGTAGATGGCATCTTGCTTCTCGAAGCCAATAGGATGCTTAGGGCTGGAGGATATTTTGCTTGGGCTGCACAACCAGTTTACAAGCACGAGGTTATCCTAGAAGAACAATGGGAGGGTATTGATTTTTTCCAAAATTTATGATATAATTGTTGTTTTATTATGTTTATATCATTCAACTATGACTTTGTATCATGTTTGACTATTTGATATTAATGGAGATCATATGTAGTACACAAGATTTTTGTTTTAGTGTGAAGTTTGAGATAAATTAATATCTTGATAGTTTCTCTCAAAAGATGAAGATATGTACTTATTGAGTCTTGAACTTGAGACCTATAATTTTAGATAAAGGTATTTGCAATCATACTAAAATATGATCTCCAATATATGTATACAATATTAATAATTTTTGGGTTATCAGTCTTTCCTATATTATTCTTGTATAAATATATTTAATTTTGAAGTTCATTTGAGAGCTAATGTGTTTAGATGTATCAAATAGGTTGTATTGTGCCAACAAGACCTATTTTTGTGAGGCACGACCATGCTATCGTGCCATGTCGGACACGACATGATAACCACAACAGTAATTCGACATGGCATTGTTGGCCCGCAAAATTCTGGGCTTTGTCGGGCCATGTTGGTTTGTTACAGTTTGTGCCAGCATGAACTGGATCATTTTTTTTTGTAAATTTTTGGCATTTTGGGCTAAAATTTTAAATTTGAATAAAATATTAATTTTTTTTAATATTTAATTTGTTAATTGTTTTTGTTATTTCAATAATTATTTAAAAAATATTAAACTTAAAAAATTTTAAAAATACAAAATAATGAAAAAATATAATATTTTAGTAATGGCATTCTACTTCAACAATTTGTATTTACGTATCGTGATCATGATTTGGCATCTTGTTCGGTTCGATTCAAATAAAAAATTAATTTTTTTTTCATTCCAATAATGAAATGAAAGCATAATATGATAAATGCTTACATGTCTGATGGATGAGTAAATGTTTGATAAATATATTTGAAGATGTTGCTAGTGACTTTAATATCTTCGATCTCCATGTCTCATGAATCATTATTCATTATCTCTTGTGTCTTATCTTCAATGCTTAATCTTGATTTTTTTCAATCTTTCATGCTTATAAATGTTACTAAGATATTTGGATGTAATCTTGATCTCATATCTAAAATAATTTTAGTTATCACAAAAAAAAATATACTCTGATACTATGCTAGACATCAAAGGGGTCAATAGATCACATGTTATCTTGAGTAGCATGTGATAGGTAAATTCATATAATTTTTATCATAATAAAATATTTAAATTATTATTATCATGTGATAGTTAGAAACAATAATTGGTATTTAATTACCAAGACAATTGACTAATATTCAAAGAATTATTCGTCATTTGTCTATAACTAACTGAATGAAGATATCATCTTCGAATATAATATTCATGTTCGTACTCAAAGTTTGACTATAATTATATTACGTAGCATCATAATATATAAATAAGTTAGTTAATCTTTTTAAAATAAATTTTCCAAGTTGGTATACTTAGTTCATGTTTGTGGGGTCATGAGTTTGTCTAATTGGTTCATGTACATTGAGATATATAAACATATCTCGATGTATAAAACCAAATGCTTGTAATTTGCTTACTGATGGCATTGTAGGTAGTGACTATCAAATTATCATGTATCCTCTCATGTATGAAATATTAATTTATCTCAATATATTTTATTTGTTCTTAAAAAATTAGTTTGCTATCAATGTACCAAGTTGTATGATTATCACAATAAAATACTATTAGTCTCTTAATTGATAAGCCTAGCTCTTTCAAGAAGTAATTGATCTATTGTATATCACAAATAATCAACACCACAATCATGTATTTTGCTTTTGTATTAAATTTTAAAATAATAGTGTCACTTAATTTTTTTTTTTGGAGGAAAGATTTAAAAAGGTACAAAATTTAAACGCAGATCTTCTATATGTAATTACTAGAGATTAACTAAAATTAGAGTGTCTTTAATCTACAATGTTCATGAACTCTGAATAAAATTTTACATCATAGAGTATTATTTACTTAATAATCATGATGATTGCGTTCATGTGAGTAGAAGTGTCAAACTCATATTTCTAAGGCATGTTGTGTCAACATGACCCATATTTCTAAGGCATGACCGTGCCACTATGCCGTATTGTGCACGACACGGTTAAATTCCTATGTCTTGCCAGGCATAGCACATCATGGTGGCACGACCAAGTGTATGACCATGTTGGACTGTGCCTCGTTACCTGTTGCGTGAAGGGTGACTGGCTTATGGTCGGCCATTTATAATCGGCCACGTGACCGATTGTTTTAACAAAATTGGAGCGGCCAATTTTTTTAAAAAAAATTGACCGCCTGGTATTTGTTAGGTTGTCATTCGGGTCGGTTTATCATGCTTCCGGGCAAGACACTAGGGCCATGCCTAGCCCAACATGAGGCACGACTTATGCCAATCCAGCACGACATGAATCGTGCAATGGGGCGGCTCTTCTCGGCTCGAGGCACAGTTATGGACTATGCTATGCCGGGCTAGACATTGCTGAATTGGGCTAGGCCGTGGACCATGCCTATGCTCTCCCAGTTTGTTTGATACTTCTACAAATGAGTATGTATGGAAGAATTTAGGAAAAAATTAATTATATTAATATTATAATTGATATCTAGTCTAGTTAATATTATATTGTTAAATTTTCATATAATTCTCTTATATCTGGATAAATTGATTGGAGAGATGGTACTTGTGAACAAGTTTATATTTGGATCAAGTGGTGAGTTGACCAATATATATCTCATCATTTCAAAATTAGTCAAGTATCAAAGAATATATTATTTAGGAAAAAAATATCATACTTCATGAGTATGCAATCTTAATACTTAGAAAATACTTTTAACATCTAAAATTAGTCATTTGAAACTTAATATGCAAGAATAATTTTAGTTGATATATAAATAATTCCTAATTGATCATTTTTTATACAAATTATTATTAATATATAATATCAATATCACATATTATCATCTTGATTTATGTTTATAGGCATAATAATAATTTGACACATCTCATTAGGTCAAAAGTAATGAGTATTGGAGAATCCATTGAATCACGTTCTAGGAGATTGCTTCGTACCATGGGGAACATTCGATTGTTTGTACTCCTAATCATTAAACCTAGTTGTTATTATATATATACATACATATATATATATATATATATATACATACATATATATATGGGTGTAGCCGAGCCGAGCCGAGTATTAGGCAGGCTCGGCTCGACTCAGTTTTAAAGGAGCAGGCTCGAGCTTGTTCACGAGCCTGTTTGCGAGCTGACAGTTGAGTTTGAGGGTGCTCGGGCTCGGCTCGTTTAACTTATGAATCTGTTCACGAGCTTGGTTCACGAGCTTGGTTTCACGAAGTTGTTCACGAGCCTGGTTAACGAGGTTGTTCACGAGCCTGGTTAACGAGGTTGCTCACGAGCCTAGTTAATGAGCTTGCTCACAAGCCTATTCATGAGCCTGTTCACAAGCCTATTTATGAGTTAACAAGCTAAATTTAAGGGTGCTCGGGCTCGGCTCGTTTAACTTACGAGCCTCAAAATGATGTTTGAAAATTAAAGAAAATGTTCATCTAAAATAGCCAACATACAACTAAATTAAAAAAATAAGATAATAAAAGTTCAATTAACTTGATTGAAGTTCAATAGTTAAGATATTCATTATGTTCATTTGTATGAAAAATTTGTTCTGCATCAAGTCTTCTTTATGTTCATGAGCCTGTTCACAAGCCTATTTATGAGTTAACAAGCTAAGTTTAAGGGTGCTCGGGCTCGGCTCGTTTAACTTACGAGCCTCAAAATGATGTTTGAGAATTAAAGAAAATGTTCATCTAAAATAGCCAACATACAACTAAATTAAAAAGATAAGATAATAAAAGTTCAATTAATTTGATTGAAGTTCAAGAGTTAAGATATTCATCATGTTCATTTGTAGGAAAAATTTGTTGTGTATCAAGTCTTCTCCATGTTCACGAGTTTGTTCACGAGCTTGGTTCACGAGTTTGTTCACAAGCCTGGTTAACAAGCTTGCTCACGAGCCTATTCACGAGCCTATTTACGAGTTGACAAGCCGAGTTTGAGGGTGCTCGGGCTCGGCTCATTTAACTTACGAGCCTCAAAATGATGTTCGGGCTCGGCTCGTTTAACTTAATATACGAGTTCGAGCGCTTTCTAACGAGCCGAACGCCGAGCAGCTCACGAGTAGCTCGGCTCGGTTACAGCCCTATATATATATATATATATATATCTCTTATTGAATATTATCATGAAAGAATATATTTCTCATGTTCAACTAATATATATTTATCTGTGAGAAGCCACAATTAGAAACACTAACCTAATTATGATAATCTTAGTCACTTGGGAAAAAAACAATTCAATAATCTATATAAATTTCATGACTACCAACTAGAAGTGTCAACCGACCCGGCCATCGGGCTCGGCCTCGGCCTTGGGGTGTTCGGTTGAGATCTGGGTTGAGATTCGGGTTCTGCCATCTGGAATCCATATCCGGGTCCAAGGAGCGGGGCACGGTTCTAGTCGTACCGAAGAACCATGCCTTTGGGCCATGGTACCGGGCCGTGCCTGGCACGACACTAGTAGTGCCTCGAGCGAGCCCAAGACTGGCTCAAGCATGGTCTTGAATTGTGTCGGGCTAGGCACGATTGACTCAAGCCTTGCCTCGGGCTGGGCCCTGGATGTCTAGCTTGTCTGACACCTTTTCTACCAACAAAGTATTCATTTGAATAATATTTCTTTTAAATCCAGTCTTCATTGAGTACTCCCATTTGCATCTCATTATTGGAGCACATGAAAGTTTCAAAACAAAATCATCTAATATAGCTTGTTATCCTGATGTCTATATGTTCCTTGAAAAGAGTTTAGGAATTGTGTTTATCAAGAAATGAAAAAAAAAATCAGATTATACAATACCAAAAGAGAATAAGAGAGTACCTTTGATAATGAGTATAAGGTGAAATACCTCATTTGTTTTTTCTCTTGTAAAATAATTGAAATGTCCCAAGTAAATACATTAAACTAGATCAATTGAGATGGTCAACAACTCGTCTAGGAAATACTTTAGATGTACCTCTCTAATATATATATATATTTAGGTTGAAATTATCAAGTCTCTCAATCTTTATTGTTTATTCTTTAGAATATCCATATCTTATGTTTTTTAGGATACTCACACTAAGCTTCTTTTCATGACACATGTCTCTAGGGGATGTCCCATTGCTCTTTGCCAAACCAACTATGCATGTTGTATCAGTTGCATGAGCATGACCAGCTATCAATCCGTGAGGAGAAATAATTGGACAAGGGAACGACTTTATCATTATGATGTCCACAAATGTGCTTTCTTGGATTGAATCTTTAAAAAAGAATCTATTCTCAAAGAATGTCATATTCGTGCATGTAATGATTCTCTTAATCTTTTATGAGTATCACATATACCTCTTTTTTATGTTAGAGTGCTTGAGGAAGACAAGTTTGATGACACAAGCATAGATGTATCAATTGGGCTGGGTGGCTCTAGCCCAATTTGAGAAGCAAGAGCGATACAAAAAAATTCTATGCTTAGTATGACACATTCTAGAGCTATGCCTGGACCTGCCTCGTGTTCTGCCTGATCCATGAGGGATGACTTGATATATTTGGCATGACCAACAAGACAATTCTGATAGGCTTGCAGACATTGATGATCACTATCACTATCAATAATATTAATAAAAAAAACAATTTTTTTAAGTATTTGTTAGCCATTAGATTTGTCCACTGGCTATGGACAAAAATCTAATGGCTTTTGGATTTATATTCAAATAAATAATAAAAAAATAAATTTTTTAATATTAATTTTTTTTATAAATTGGATTAACACATTTATAGCTTCTCATTGAAACTTGAATCTCTTATCTATTTCTCTAAATCTCTAAATTGACTTGTATTTTGTTAAAAGCGAGATTTTATTATAGTGTTTTTTATTTATTTATAATTTGAGTATACTTGAACTGTAAATTAATATTAGTGGACGAATATTCCCATTGACATTAGGTATTTAATGTTTGTGGACTTGTTGGGCACTTGGATTGAAGGTTAAGGTACATATGCTCATATTCTATTTTATTTGAAATTATCTTTTTTCTATTCTATAATATAATTAGATTTTAAAATATAATTATTTCTTACTCAAGTCTCTGTAAATACTAAACTAAAAAAAATAAAAAATAGTGAATATTATGAAAATGATGTAGATATAGATAATTATTATATGATTGAAAAATTTGAGACTTTGCTATCTCCTAGTATTAACCTTTAGAATATTCCTGGTCCTTATACCTAAAAAATTTTAGAATAGATGCATATTTTTAATGGGAATCTATTTTAAAATAATTAAAAAAAAATTATAGGCATGATGAAGAATATTCAGTATAATATATATATATATAATAAAAAAATATTGTGCATTGAATCACAGGAAAACATAACTGAATATGAGTGGTGATGTCTATAATATGGATCAATATCAAGTTCATTGATTTTTTTTATTTATTATCTTGAGCATGGTTGAAAGGAGTGTCTAGATTCAGACGTAGGTGAAGCGCAACCATTGCTCCTTGCCTTTGTCGAGGTGAGGTCCCTTCACGCAAACACACAAAACAAAAAAAGGTGCGTGCCTTTGCGTAGGTAAGTTATCTCCAAAGAAAAGGCTTTGAGAATTGAATGAAGGATGGTTCATGTTTTCTATAATACAAACCAAAATGATGATTTGTGTTTGCATGTTGTGGAGGATGAATGATGATGAATGATAATTGGTTGTTTCATTTTTTCTGCAATACACACCAAAACCTTCGATGCTTGTTTTCTGATACATGCATCGGGAAAATAGGAATGTCATTAGAGGATGTAATCTCTTTGTTTTTCCCCTAGATTTTGTACATAAGATATCTATCCATCAATCAAAGTAAAATATTGAGATTATTGCATATTATTTATGGATGATCTTAACATAATCACCAAAATTAATAAAAATCTAGATCAAAAATAAGATATGCGATTACATATTAGTGGAAAATAATTTTATAGTTAGTTGATTAATGTCAATATCTAATTTGTGATATCTATTTTGTATTAGGAGGAAAAAACAATTCAACTGAGCTTGAATGCATAAATATATCAATATATGATTATTAAAAATGTAGGATTGAAGCTTTAAAAATGGGAGGGTCTGCATGCTTCTATTTTGTAGCTGCCATCTTTGAAGAAAAAAAATAGACGTAAAAACAAGGAGTACAAACATGCAAATACACATCAAGTAGAAGATTTGATGGTAATATGAGGGAGATCATCATAGTGTGTTTTCAATAAGAGTCAAAGTTATAGTAGATTCAAAATTAAAAAGTAAGACAAATATTAAGTGTTTTAATTATGACAAGAAAAGATGCTTCAAAAAAAATTATTGATATAAGAAAAAAAATGAGGATAATGAGTCATCAAATACTCGAGGGAATATAACAAGTATTTATGTTGATGACAACATACTATACAATAAGATAATAATATTTGAAAATATAATATAATTTGGTAATATTTAGTTACTAGACTCTTGAGCTTCATAAAACATGACATGCTAAAAATAATGCTTTCATAAATATGAATCAATCTCATGAAGTTTTATACATATGAGTGATAATCATGATTTAAAGAGTATTAATATTGATACTATCATAAATAAATTATTTGATTGTATGATTAATGTCATTCAATAGATACGACATAAGAACTTAAAAAAAATTATTTTGAGATAAATAGATATTTTTGGTTGCGGGATTTTAATTTTGAGAATAAGATGATAAAGTTATATAGGTATGCTTGTTATTATGTAGGAAGAAAAAATCATACTAAAACTATTCATTAGAGGTCTTTCATGGCATGCTACAGTGTTGTGCCTAGGCTTGTCTTGTCGTGCCGGCATGTGGGCACAACACGTGTGACCACGCACCAAACGTGGTCAATATGAGCCGATGCCCGATAGGCGAGGCTCCCCGAGCCCCAAAAGGGCAAAGACGCGCGGCAGGGCGACGGTGCGTCGCCGAAACCTTAATTTTTTTTAAAAAATTAGGAGTTTGTCCGAACTTAACTAGGCCGAACCCGGCTGTTTTTGGGCCGTGCGTCCGTGTCGGGCTGGCACAATATAGTAAAAAACACAATGCGGTTGGACATCCTAAAATTGGGCTAGGCTGGCCTGTCCCAACCTGTTTGACACCTTTATTATTCATGTGTTGCATGTGTTATATCAATTAATAAATGAGAAAAATTAACAATGATATGACATCTAAAATTAAATCATAATTCAAAACAAGGTTTAAAAATGTCATCTAATAAAAAATTATTTTTAGAGCTCAAAATGATAGATTTATCTTTTATGAGCATTGTGTTACAAGTAAAAAAACATAAATTAGTGGTTAGAAGTTTAGTTGATAGAACTAAGTGTATTCTAGACTTAATCCATTTTTATATATGATGATTACCAAAAATTTCTTAAGGAGAAGTCAAATATTTTGTATTTCATTGATGATTACTTAATATGATGTTGGGTGTATCTAATTAAGAATAAATCAAATATATTTTTGTTTTCTAAAGACTTTAAAACTTGAGTCGAATTTGATACTGAGAAAAATGATTAAATATTTGAGGATAAATAATAGAAGATAGTATATATGTAATGAGTTTTTTGCTCTTCGTAAGTGGGAAAATATTAAATAACAATTCATAATCATACACACTACACCAGAATATGGAGTGGCTGAACTAATGAATAGAATTCTTACAAAATATTTGAGAGTAATGTTAATGACTATAAGATTACTTAACTCTTTTTGGGCAAAGCTATATTATATGTTATGTTATAAATTAATCACTATCAATTGTAATTGATTTAAAGATATCGATGAAGATTTAGACTATTAAACTAATAGATTATTCAATTTTATACTTTTTTAGATGCCATACTTTGTAATGAATAACACTCAACGAAGATTAAAGTTAGATTTGAAATCTAGAGACTGTATATTCTTAGGGTATAATGAATGAGTACATGGTATAACCTGTCAGATCACACTATTGATAAGATAATTATCAATAAAGATATAATATATGTTAAAAATTAACTATAAAGAATTATTAAAAATAATATCACATTTAAAAGAAGTTTCAAAATTATAACTATAATAATGGAAAATAATTTGACACAAGAAACTCTAGTATTTAGGAGGAAGCATCATGGCATGAGGTACAAGCTTGATATTAATGATTTGCTATAGAGAGAAATATTATATATTGTATTTTAATAGAAGATGAAAAACCATTAATATTTTTTGAAGCTACAACTAACTCGGAATTGTCTCTATAGATGATAACATTTTTTGATAATAATGGATATTATCAAATGAATGAAAAATTATTGGAAGTAAATGAGCCTACAATATAAAGTAGGATATCAATATTTAAATATAATGGTATCGTGCAAGATTGGTAGTGAAAGATATGTTTAGAAAGAAGATATTGACCTTAATAAAATCTTATTCTCGGTGGTTTCTTATAATAATTAGAGTAGTGATGGCTTTATGCGTTGTATTTGATTTATAATTAGAGTAGTTGAATATCAAAATTATATTGCTTCATGGAGAATTTAAGAAGAAATTTATATGCTTCAGCTAAAAAGTTTTGATAAAATAGGCAAGGAGAACTTAGTTTGTAAGTTGAATAAATTTTTATATGGCATAAAATAGGTATTGAATTATTGATATATAAGATTTAATTTTTTTCATCATTAGTCTTGAGTATAATAGATACAGTTTCGATCTCTGTATATACTACAAGATGTTTGAATATAAAAATGACTTCATCATTATATTATTGTACTTGTTAGATATGTTGGTAGCACATCTCAATAAATATTAAATTTAAGAATTAAATGCATAGTTAGTTACATAGTTTGATATGAAAGAGACTTGTAAACATGATTCTAAGGATGTATAATTTATCGAGATAGGAATAACAATAAAATTTAATTTTTTAAAGAAAGTTATATTAACAAGATCTTGCGATAATTGACATACAAAATAGTAAGCTAATATTTATCATATTTTTTTATTAATTTTAAGTTATCTCATATGTCACAGCACAAAAAAAGAGGGTAGAGATATAGCTTTAGTATTATATACATCAATAGTTAGAAGTTTGATTATTATTATGATCGATATATATAAGATAGATATTATATAAGTAGTAAGAATGATTAATTAGTTCATGGTAAATTCTAGCAAAGAGCATTGAAGTATTGTGAAAAGAATTTTTATATATAATAAAACCTTAAATAATTATTATATCATAAATGTTTGTTTCTTATTAGAGGTGTCAACCGGGTCGGGCCGGCCCGGCCCGGCACGAGGCACGCCACGGTTCGGCCGTGCCTGGGCCGGCCCGGCATGTTTTTAAACCGTGCCCGGGCCCGTGCCGTGCATGGCCCGGCATGGCTCGTGCCGTGGCAAGGCACGCCGACACGGCTCGACCCTCCCGAAATAAATACCACGGGTTGGGTATGATTGGATCCCGACCTGCGGTCCCGACTCCAGACCCGGCACGGCACGGCTTGTCGTGCCGGGCCCGGATGTTTTTAAACCGGGCCGGGCACGGTACAGGAACCGTGCCGTGCCCTAAAAAAACGGGCCGTGCCGGCCCGGCCCGTTTGACACCTCTATTTCTTATTATCAAATGACATGTTAATACAGACTACGCTGAGGATATTGATAATTACAAGTCTATTTTAAGCTATATTTTTATTTTTGTTGGAAGAGCTATAAATTAGGTTTTAAAATTATAATTTATTGTATCTACTTTTATGATAGAGATAGAGTTTGTTGTAATTATATATATCGGTAAAGAGATAATCTGATTGTATATGTTATTGGAAGAACTTGAATATAAATAAAATAAAATTATTTTATTTTGTAATAGTTAGAGTACTCTATACTTAGTAAATAATTTAATAGTTTACTTAGATAAAATATATCATAGTATAATATTATTTTATACAAAAAAAAAGTAAAATAAGAAATTATGGATATGTAAAGAATCTAGTGAATGTTATGTTAATATCTATCAATACTGACAAGTTTATATAGTGTAGAATCTCCTATGACTTAGAAATAACATAAGTAATCATGAATTTGACAAGAAAACTAAATTTCAAATGGGAGAATGTAAAATCAAAATATATAGATAGTTGAAATATTATCTTGCACACATTCAAAATTCATTTATAATTTTTGATTTTTCTTTTATATAAAGATATTTTTCCTCCATTATAATTCATCACAATTTCAATTTCATTTTTACTTGTATTTTATTTATTTTTTTTGTTTATTTTATTGTTTTAGGGTTCATTTTTTTATTTTTAAATTATTGCAACATTCTATTATATAACATAATTGTTAGATTAATAATATGTTATAGTTCAATATGTTAAATTAGTGTAACACATCATATTTATAAAATAATTGTATCACGCACACACGCACACACACACGCGCGTGCACACACACACATAGAAGTACACGCACACACATATGTGCACGCACACACAGTTACACACGCACACATACGTGCACACACACACACACACAGATGCACACACACATACTCGCACACACACACACACATACACGTGTGTGCGCTCACACACACATACATATATACACGCACATGTGCGCATGCGCGTGCACACACACACACATATTTAATATATTAATGTGAGAATATTCACAAGTTTAAAATTGGAAATAAAAAAAATTAGAAAATATTGAAGTATCTTACTTATAGATGAGAAAATTTGAGAGATATTTTAATGCTTTAAATGTGATAAGATCATAAGAACAATATATTAAATTAGAGTTATAAATTATTTAGATTGTTAAGTTAATAGATTATATAGGAGAGATAAATCATTAAAAATTAGGATAAAAATAATGAGAAAAAAGAACATGCATTTTTTATAAGAATTTAAGAAATGAATGAATTATCTAGAGAATTAAAATTTGAATGGTCAATTTTGTTTTTATTGGAAAACTAATTTGATAATGATTTAGAAGAGGGTGATTTTGTTTGGCTGGGTGACGTCATGTTGACGACTAATTTTAACAAACTTGTCACTTCTTTATTATAGATCCTAAAACATGATTTGGAAGAGTATGATCTGTATAATTAACTCCAATTATTCACAATTAATATTATGATAACCCAACCTTGGAGATGACACAAGTTATGATGCATGATACGTGTCACATGATAGCTTTACTAAACGTCTTATTCATATTGTTGGGATTAGGATCTTTAATGTTTTGATTTTAAGCCCCCAAAGCTCATAAATAAAGAGTGAGAGATAATATGAGATGGATTGACAAAATAGATGAGATAATAAAAAACTCCCAAGTAATTAGGAAAATATTTGATTATTTAATTTGATTTAATTTTGATGATAATTTGATTGGCAAAATAGAAAGATCACCCAACCTTGGAGATGACACAAGTTATGATGCATGATACGTGTCACATGATAGCTTTACTAAACGTCTTATTCATATTGTTGGGATTAGGATCTTTAATGTTTTGATTTTAAGCTCCCAAAGCTCATAAATAAAGAGTGAGAGATAATATGAGATGGATTGACAAAATAGATGAGATAATAAAAAACTCCCAAGTAATTAGGAAAATATTTGATTATTTAATTTGATTTAATTTTGATGATAATAATGAATGTTATATTTTATTATATATATATAGACTAGTGCTCATAATGTAAAAATGTTCTATCAATATTTCATTACTTATTTATATATTTTTGTTCTATGCTTGTATTAGTAGTAAGAATATCCTTTCATTTTGTTTATATATATATATATATAAATGTAAAATTGGGCAATATCCCTAGCCCTAATTGGGTGCATGGCAATTCATTTGTACCACATGAGGTCTAATTTTTTGTCTTAGTGGTTGATAGTAGCTCATAGGCATCAAACTTACAATCTTAAGAAGATGCGACTTCATTATCTTATTGTTGATTGTTTATTTGTTTATTTATATGTTAATTGAATTCTATAGCATTAGTTTTTAAGATGGTAATAGTATGCATTGATAAGGTGTTACGTGCACTTTTTATCTTCAATTTTAAGGATGTGATTAGTGTGTTTTTTTAATCATTTTTTAATCATCGTCATATTTTATCCATTTTCTCCATTACTAGATTTCATCTTGGTTCTGGTTCAGAACTGGTTTTGGTCCTGGTCTTAGTTTTATTCCTGAAGTAGCTTCCAATTTGTTCCCCATAGTTTTTTTTTCTTAGTTTCTTTTGGAGGTGTCAAATGACATGTTTTTGCTAGGCACTACCATGCCACCGTGCCATGCTAGACACGACACGGGATTCATCAGGCCGATCCAGCACGGCACGGCTGCATGGTGGTCCCCAATCATGCCGAACTGTGTGTCTGTGCCTGCGGAACCGTGCCACCGGCATACATGGCCGGCCAATTATATTCGGCCACCTAAGCAACATCTGGCTTACGTGGCTGGAATTTCTAAAAAATATTAGACTGTCCTTCGGACGGTCACCCGGGCTGGTGGAGGGTGGACCGAGCCATCGGGCCAGGCACACTAGTCGTGCCTAGCACGGCATGAGGCACGGCTCATGATGACCCAGCACGACACGAACAATGCCATGGTTCTGGACCATGCCGTTCTAGGCCAGGCACGGCTGAACCATGCCGTGCCAGGGCCGTCTGGCCCATTTAACACCTCTCTTTCTTTCAAAGTTTCATTCTGAACTAGAGCTGAATTGGTGGCTATGGTTGATGGTGCAAGAACTGGGATCAAAACCATTTCTTCACAATTCTTGTTCAATTTGGAACCATGAGCTATTGATTGGTTCTAGTTTGGGTTTCTGTCCTAGCAGGACTGTGAACGGCTCTATCTCCATGCATTGTTGGCAATTACACTTGTAGTTATTTATGTTCGGGTGTATTCAGAGATGCTTAGTTTCACGAGTCGTCTTTGCTGGAGGCTTATAAAGAAGGTTGGATACATTGCAATATGGCAGAAGCCCATAAACAATGCCTGCTACCTAAACCGTGATGCAGGAACTCACCCCCCGCTATGTGATCCAGATGATGATCCCGATAGCACATGGTAATCCTGTTTTTTTTTTTTTTTTGTTTTTTTTTTGTTTTTTTTTTTTTAAATTTAAGAATAATTGTGTGTTCCAACAGTTAATCCTGTTTTTTTCTTGAAAATTTAAGAATAATTAGAGTCCCTAGCTAGTTAATATCCTTCCCTAGTTTGGAACTAGACCTATAACTTTAATCTTTAACCATTGGTGGGGATGCTGAATTTGTGCTTCCTCGCTGGTGTGAGTTTGATTCTCATGGGCTACATCTCTAAGCGCAGAGACGGGGATAACCCTGCTCTCAACCTGGGGCCTTGATTACTATTGGAGGCGTCAACCTGGCTTGAGGAAACACCAGATTTCAAAACAAAAACCACAAGCATATCTCTTGTTCCAAAGATGATATGCCTTTGTAAAGCTTCCATGGAATATTACCAGTGCTTACTCGGAGAACAATTGTTTTTTTTTTTTTTTGTTTTTTTAATATTCATTAAGAAATAGAATTACTTTATAGAAAATTTTAAAAGTGTTAATTTGTAATTATGGAAATCTATTTTGTATTTAGAGGTCACGCCTTTGCGTGATACAAAGTATCTTCGTCCAAATGTGGTAGGCCTCGAAACTGAGCCTCGTCTGACAGTCTTTTTGATTCTCAGGGAAAAAATTTTTGAGATCTAATCTCTTCTAGACCCCGCATCAAAGCAATGATTCTTGTGCACCGATTATAATTTCCTTCTATTTTGTATCTCAAAAGATTATTGTGATTTTTGAATATCAATTGTTTTTTCATGTAAAAAATATTGAAAAATAATGGCCACCAAGGCTTGCACCTGTCGACACGCCCAGAGACTTTAGGGGTCGATGGGGGTTGCCTGCCAATTGGATGAGCCTCGAACCCAGAGAGGAGTAAAAAATTGTGTATAATTTGCAAGGTATATCATGTGCTCTCATTGCCTTCGTTTCCTAACGTGGCAGGTATGTTGATCTAACGGCGTGCATCACCCGACTTCCAGAAAATGGAAATGGGGCAAACATTGCTAGTTGGCCGGCCCGGTTGTATGCTCCACCCAATAGGCTGTGGAGCATAAACATTGATGCACGCATAGCCAGAGAGGAGCTTTTCAAAGCAGAGTCAAAGTACTGGTCAGAAGTCATTGCCGGCTACATCCGTGCCTGGCATTGGGAGCAATACAAATTGAGAAATGTACTAGACATGAGGGCTGGCTTTGGAGGGTAAAAATAATATTCACGATTCCTTCTCTCCTCGCTAATTTTTTTTTTTGCCATGATAGTGTGCGTCACTATCATCCATCCAGTGCACGACTACTACGCACACCAGTTCCCATAAGAACTTCAAAATTAAGTGAGTCCGGACGAGAATAATACCGAGATAGCTGATCAGCTGAAAGGCTCTCGAGTTGCCTGCAGGTATTATTAGACCATGCCGTAGTATGATGACGAGTATTTTTTTTATCTGAGGGCGATAGGTCTCGGGTTGGAGGGCAAGGCTGCGTCGAGATCAATGATGCCTGATGTGGACCTTTACTGTCGTGTACTGTTTTGGGCAGATTCGCTGCTGCTCTGATAGACCACGGGCTAAGTTGCTGGGTGCTGAATGTTGTTCCTATTAACGGCCCCAACACCCTGCCTGTTATTTTTGACCGCGGGCTTATTGGCGTGGCTCATGACTGGTGTGAATCATTTGACACGTACCCAAGAACATACGATCTATTGCATGCTGCTGGCCTATTCGCTGCAGAAAACAGGTAACCACCCAACTCACCTTCTGTTCTTGTGGTGGAGCAAACAGAAAGCAGGGCTCGTGATGATGTATTGCTTACGTATTGACCAGGTGCAGCATATCTACGATTGTGCTCGAGATGGATCGAATACTTAGGCCTGGTGGGCGGGTATATATACGTGATTCCATTGATGTGATGGAGGAGCTTCGGGCAGTGGCGATTGCTGTGGGCTGGCACGCCACTCTGCGTGAAACAGCTGAGGGTCCTCATGCCAGCTACCGCATTCTGACATGCGATAAGCTGCTCCCTCACTCGTGATGAAGGTGCAATAACTTGCACTTGTTTAGTGGTTATGTATCAAGAGATGAATGATTAATGATGTGAATTTTATCGTTGATTGAATTAATTTGTACCTTGTAATTTAGTTTGCAAGGGAAAATGTTCCTACAAATGGTATAATATGCTAAACTAGATTGTTAGTGTATTTTGTTTTTTTTTTTTTTTAATTTTTTTTTTGTATGCCACTCTCGTCTCATAAACTTGACTCATACTATCCTTTGGCTCGGGTAGAGATGCTAAAAGGGTTGGGAAGCCCCCGGGCATGGTCCATGATATGGCACAGTTCAGCCATGCCTTTTCCGGCACTGCACAGTCCGTAATCGTGCTTGGTCTCCGACCATGCTGCTCCATGGCACGGCTCATGCCTTGTGCTGGGCAGGCACAAGCCATGACCTGTGTGCCTTGCCTGGTGGCATGGTCCACTGGCCTGGGGGACCCATGAATAACTATGGTCGGCTCACAGGTCAAAAGCCTGGTGGCATGGTCCTCTGGCCTGGGTGACTAACTATGGTCAGCTCACAGGTCAAGGGTCAAGTCTCGTTGATTGACCGCTTGAAATCAATCCGATGACTCTTATAATGCAACATATACTTTTTATTTTATTTTATTTGCTTGGATGGGGTGATAGGCTGTTCTTGTTGTTGTCCCAATATGTCGTTGTCCCTATCAGAGTCTGTTGTGTGAAAATGTAGCATGTGGCAAGGCTGGATAAGGGAGGCATGACCGTCCAATTGCGAATGACCACGTAAGTGATATCCGACTTATGTGGTTGGTTTTTTTTTTTAAATCCATCTCGTCGGGCAATCACCGCATGGGACTTGACCCATGATCTATGAACAATCATAGCCAGTCTAAGGTCATTGGGCCAATGGACCTTGCCATCGGGCCAGGCACACGGATCGTGCTTGGTTCGACATGAAGCATGACTTGCACCGGCCCATAGTACAGTGGTCCTGGACTATGCCGTGCCATGGATCACCTAACCTAGTTGATATCTATGGATCACCTAACCTTATCCATTCGGCCCATAGTACACGGATCGTGCTTGGTCATAATATTGAGCTCCTATCTAAAATGATACTGGTTGTCACACAATAAGTAGACTCTAATATTATGCTAGATACCGATAAGTCAGTATATTACATATCATTTTAGAGAGTACGAAATATGTGAATATGTATGATTTTCATCATAACAAAATATTCAAGTTCTTATTATCATCATATGATAAAATAAAACAGTAATTAATATCTAAGTATCGAGATAACTTGCTTCCATTTGATGAAGTACCCCATCATTTACAATTGGCTAACTGAATGGATAAGTCATCATCTCTAAATATGATATCTATTTTTGTATTCAGAGCATGACTATAGCCACCATACTTAGTACCATAATATGAAAATAAGTTAGTTAATTTTTTGTGAATGAATCCTTCATATTGACATACATGATTCATACATATGGATATGTATATCAATATATTTTATATCTCTTTCACCTTTACTCTAGGATCCATACAAACATTCAAATAATAAAAAGTTGAAATTGAACATCAATATTTCAAATATTTAGTTTTCATCTCAATAGTCATGATATTAAATACAAGATGATAGTGTACACACATGTTTATCTTATACAGAGTTTTTAGAAATTTCATAAATAAAATTCATATATCATAGTCAGAATCATCAATAATAAACTCAATAATTTTAATATTGATGTAGTTAAATATCACGTATTGGTAGCCAATAGATGACTCTTATATCAGGTATGTATAATTTTAATTGTGTCTCATATCTAAAAGTATCTTATGAGGCATGCCATGTCAGCACAACTCATTTGACTGTGTCATTGATGTGCCACCATGCCATACTAGACACTGTGTGGTATGATTCATGTAAAGTGTCAGACACTACATGAGATTTAACTGACCAGCCCATCTTGACATGGTTGGCCTGCATAGCGCAAGGCTGTGCTAGTTTGTGTTGGGCCTGGAGCGAGCCTTGCTCATTCATGCCAATTTGGGCCAGTGTGGGGCAGCACAAAGTTGTTTTTTTGGCCATAATCCTAATTTCTAAAACCAATTACAACCTAAGAGAAAGACTTAATATAATTTTTGTAAATTTAATTTTATTTAATTAAAAAGATTAATGCATAAATCAAATAAAAGAAATCAAAATATAAATTAAGAAAAATTGCAAAGTCTAAAGTACAATCTAATCTAATATTTAATACAATATATTATGCATACATCTTTTATCAGTTATCAATATAGAAATCACAAAAGTGCAAAAATCAAAATAAATAATAAAATAATAAACATAATCAACTAATAACAATATAGCATACTATAAGTATGACATGAATCAAAAATCATTATTTATCAATTAGAGTCTGCAGTATGATACTTTGAATGGAGATGTAGATTGTCATTATCATCATTATGAATGCATCTGAAAATATTCCTAGTGCCATCAATATTCTTAATTTTCACAAAAAAATATACTCTGATACTTTGCTAGAAATCGGTGGGATCAATAAATCATATGTCATGTTAGATAACACGAGATATGTAGATTTATATAATTTTCATCATAGTAAAATATCCAAGTTTTTATTATCATCATGTGATATGATGAAGTAGTAATTGGTATCTAAGTATCGAGACAGTTTGTTCCTATTCAACAGACTATCCCATTATTTTCTCATGACTAATTGAATAAAGAAATCATTATCTTTGAATATGATCTTCATGTTAGTATTTGAAGCAAATTTACAACTATCATATATAGTGTCGTAATATGAAAATAAGTTAATTAATTTTTTGTAATTAAATCATTTAGGTTAATGTTTCTAGTTCATACGAGTGGATATGTATGTCAAACTATTTTATATCATTTTTAATTTAATCCTATGATCCATATAAGCAGTCAAATAATATAGATTAAAATAAAAGATCAGGATTTCAAATATTTAGTTTTTATCTCAACAATCATAATACTAAATATAAGGTGACCTCTATATTTATTAAATATGCTACTAATATTGCATATGTACCTAAGTGCAGTGCAATTGATGGAAGCATAAATAAATGAACATATATTCATCGTATCATAGAAAATCTTTAGGAAATGTATAAATAAAATGCCCATATCTTAGTCGGAATTATTAAAAATAAGCTCGTCACTCTTATTATTGACGTAGTAGATATCACATATTGGTTGCTAACACATGACTCCAAAATCATATATATGTAATTATTACAGTGTCTTATATCCATTTACATTTTATTTAAGCTCTACAGACAAACAAGGGCTGCTAAACTCCTATTGTCTATTAGGCATCTTAATATATTTTAGTGAATATATTATTTTTTTAGTGCGAGAAAAATAATTTTCATTTATGCATATACTATCAGGTTAATCATATGGCACATACAACTAATATAAAATATTTCACCTAACAACCTATCTCTAATAGTCCTAACAACGATACTAATAACTTATTCGTTATTAGAAGCATTATCAAAAATTATATTAATTTTTTTTTTTATTTTGAATGTTATATTTTCTAAATATTCATGTCATCCTCATATATAGTAGGACCATCAAAAAGATGAAGAATCACATGAAATCTTAATATTTGTTTAATAAGTTTTTATTTAGAATATACATAGTGGCTGATGAGCCATACAAATGATGCATCATCATCACAAGTCCATATATAAGACATCACGAATATCACTTTACTAAATTTTTTAAATTTATTAATTATTACATATTTTTCTAATTTATAAAATTTTATTATGTCATTCTTTCATGTATATTTATGAATTCGATGATAAGCAAGCTGAAAGTAACTATGCATAATACTGACTATCCTAGTACCATCTAAAAATTTAATTAGGAAACTCATGATAGTAATTAGTTTGGTAATGTCTTTCCTCCCAACATCATTATGTTATATGAAAAGAATCAACAAAGTTGAACTTGATCCAACTTGAAAGATTACACCGCTAAGTTGAGCTTGCCTCAAATTTAATACATCATATTTTTTGGTATATTGATGGATATGTCTCTTTAGGTACCCAGTGCTATACACATTCTTACCCACACACACATACACACAATCTTGATTCTTCACCGACATACTTATAATTTTTAGTTTTTATTATTTTAAAATATGTTTATATTACTGATGTTTGTCTAATTTTTTGTTTTTTAAGTGACATATAAGTTTGGGTTAAAGTCGTTGGAGAATATATAGTTTCTACCTCAAACTTTTAGTATGATTATCATTATTATTAATGTCTATGTCAATTTGATGCTCATTTCATTAAATTCACCATGTGATATTTTTTTAATTATTTATATTAATTAAATGAAATATGAAATTAAAGTTGTAAACAAAATTATAAAGGTGCACTGTAATCAAAAAATATAAAAACTAATATCATACTATCAACTATTTTGTAAATTCTAACCTTTAGAGTCCACGAAATGAACTTGTAGTGTTGCACAGATTGACAAGCATATCCACACTATCATGAACCATATATTTCGTTCTTGTATGCACAAGCATTGAATGTAAATTGAAATAAAAAAAATTAGTAGAATATATGTATATATAATATTTATATTAAAAAAAGATATATTATACACTAAACAGAATGTCAGAAGATATTAAAAAATAAATTAAGAGAATTAGAGAGAGAAGAAGAACTTGAGAATGTATATAGAGATAGCTATTATATAAATTAAGAGAGTTATAAATTTCATTATTTATAGAGAAAAAAAATGTAAACTTTTTTAAACAATTTTATTTATTTATTATTATTATTTTTTAATTTAAAATGTCAGAATCAAGATAATCATCCAATTCTAGTCACAGTAATCGTCGGAATCAATCCGATAGCTATTATAATCCTAGATATTAATTTTTTTATTATGGATGGGACGACATGAACAACGATAGGCACAGCTTGTCATAATCCTTGTCAAAAGCACGTTGCAAGAAAACACAATTAGTGACCGACTTATATGGATGCCAATTGCAATCCAACTTAAGTGGTGATATATTTTTTAAAGTTACCCACCTCGTCTGTCACTCGATGAGACTTGACCTATGACTCATAGCCCTCTTGGGTCCTAGGGCCTAAGAATCGTGTCACTAGGCTAGGTATGTGAGTTGTGTCTGGACTGACACAAGGCACGATCCACACCAGCCCAACCATGCACGAGTCATGTTATAGGGCAGCATGGTCCAAGATCATGCATGGTTCTGAATCATGTCGTATCGGGCCATCCCCGGGCCACCCATCCCGTTTAACACCTCTACTCATATTCATTTAAAATTTTTTATTTTTAAGCATCGTAGACAAATATAGTTTGCTAAACTCCTGTTGTCTATTAGATATCTTATGATATTTATTAAATTTCTTATTTTTTATAGTGTGTGAGAAAAAACTTTCATTCTCGTTTGTACTATGAGTTTAACCACATTACACATATACCTAATATAAAATATCTCACCTAATGATCCGTTTAAATTTGTCCTAATAAACATACTAATATCTACTATGTTGTTAGAAATATCATCGAAACTTATATTAAATATTTTATTTTGAAATATCATATTCCATAAAAATTTGTATCATACATTCATATATAACAGCTTCATCATGACAATGGTGAATCTCAAAAAAAATGTTAATATTGTTTTTTCCAGAATTTCCATTAGAGTTTACAAGGTAGGCGGTGAGACATACAAATGATGCAACATCATAACTAATCTATATATTGGATATCACGAATATTATTTTACTATATTTCCTAAATTTATTAATTATTAATTATTTTTCTAATTTATAATATTTTATTATGTGATTCCTAAATGTGAACCTAAGATACCTATAATAAGCAGGTTGAAAATATGTCTGCATAATATTAACTACATTAAGACCTTCCAAAAATCTAATTGGGAGACCCATGATGATAATCAGTTTGACCACGCATTTCCTTCCATCAACATTATGATATATGAAGGGGAGTCAACAAAATTGAACTAGATCTATCTTAAAAAATCCCACAACTAAGTTGAGTTTACCTCTAATCAAATGTACCATATTTTTGGTGCATTGATCGACATGACTATTTAATTGCCCAGCCCTTCATGCATTTCTACATGTATGTATCTTTTTACAATATATATATATTGTGTCAATTCTTTATTAACATCCGTAGAATTTTAGTTTTTATTCTTTTAAAGTATATCCGTATTATTGATGTTTAGCTAATTTTTTATTTTTTATCTAGCATATGGATTTAGGTCAAGGCCGTTCAAGAAAATATAATTTTAGTATTGGATTTTTCAGTAGGATTATTATTATTATTTACGTCTATGTCAATTTGATACATATTTTGTTAAATATACTATGTGATATATTTTTTTAATTAATTTACATTATTTTTATTAAATAAGAAATTTAAGTTGTAAAAAAAAATTTTTAAGTAGCACTGTAATTAAAAAATTTTAAAACTAGTATCATACCACAAATTATTTTATAGTAAATTTTAACTTTCAAAGTTCAGGCAACCAACTAGTAATATTGCACAAGTTGACAAGCATGATCACACTTATGTGAATCATCTATCCCATTCCAATATGTGCAAATGTTGAACATAAACTGAAATAAAAAAAATAGCATGCTATATGTATATCTATATTTATATTACAAAATAATATACTTAAGAGATAATACACAACACAAAAAGTCAGAAAATAGAAATAAGGGAAACCAAGAGAGTCAGAGAGGAGAAGAAATTGAGAATGAATATGAATATCTAAAATTTTTATTCTCTATTTATATTTTATACAAAAAAAAAATTAAAATTAAAATTTAATAAAAAAATATTGTTTTTGTTTTTATTTTTATTATTTTTCTTATTTTAAATTGGCCAAAATTACGTCAACTATCAGATTCTAGTCACAATAACCATTAGAATCAATCCGGTGAATACTATAATACTAGATGTTAAATTTTTTTTTTATTACAATGGACGGGCTGACATGGACAGCGACCAGCACGACCTGTCGCTATCCATGTCGGAAGTAAGTTGCATGAAAACACAATGGGTGATAGCTTATGTAACCAACCAATTATAATCAACCACGTAAGCAAGATCCAACTTACATGGTTAGATTCTTTTTTAAATAACTCACCCCATTAAAGCCTGAAGGGATTTGACCTGTGACTCGTAGCTAGTCTTAGGTCCTAGGGTGGACTATGTCATCAGACCAAGCATGCGGGTCGTGACTGGCTCGGCATGAGGCATGGCTCATGCTGGCCTAGCACAAAATGAGGTATGGCTCATCTTGGCCTAGCACTACATGAGCCATGTCATGAGGTGGCATGATCCAAGACCAGGTATGGTTCTGGATCATGACATGATGGGCCAGGCATGGTTAAATCGTGTCGTGTCATGTGCCATGCCCATGCCACCAGATTCATTTGACACCTTTACACATATCCATTTGGTATTTTTTCTATTTAAACCATGCATATAAATTTTGGCTACTAAATTCCTGTTATCTACTAGACATCCTAAGGTATTTAGTGAATTTCTTATTTTTTCTAGTGCTAGAAAAATAATTTTTATTCTAGTTTTGGTTGAGGTTAATCACGTGACACAAGCACCTTATATAAAATATTTAACCTAATAGTCTATTTCTATTAGTCCTAACAAACATATTAATAACTATTGTGTTATTAGAATTATTATTGAAACTTTAATTATATTTTTTATTTTGAATGTTATATCTTCTAAAAATTTATATCATACACTCATATATGACAGAATTATCACAAGGATGGAGAATCTCAAGAAATTCAAAATTTTTTTATTAAATTTCTATTTAAAGCATTCATAGTGGGCAGTGAGGCCTGCAAATGATATATCGTCTCTAGCTCGACTAGTCCATATATTAGACGTCATTTATATTATTATATTATATTTTCTAAATTTGTTAATTATTTATTTTTTAATTTAAAATATTTTATTATATTCCAGCATAGTAGCGTAGTAGTAGATTTGTATAATATTGACTATCATATAATCATCCAAGAATCTAATTGAAAGACCTGTAATAATAATCAATTTAATTATGTTTTCTCTCCCAATATCATTGTAGTATATGAAAGGGAGTCAAAAAATCTAAATTAGATCAAACTTTAAAGACTTAATAGCTAAGTTAAATTTATCTCGGATTTAATATATCATATTTTTTGGTGCATTGATCAGTATGTCTCTTTAAGTGCCCAATCATACACGTACAATTACATGCATATATATATATATATAATGCTGATTTTTCAACAGTGAGATTATCATTATCTACGTCTATGTCAATTTAAGACTCATAATTGTTAAATTTACGATGTGATTTTTTTTTTATTATTTATATTTTTTATATAAAATATAAAATTAAAAGAAAAAAAAATTCCAAAGTAGCACTATAACAAAAAAATTTAAAAACTACATTGTACCGTAGATTGCTTATTGTAAATTCTAACTCTCATAGTACAGATAGGCAAGTTAATGTCATGTTGCACCGATTGACAGACACTCCCACATCCACACCACTACGAACCATCAATACCACATGCTTAAGCATTAAACATAAATTGAAATAAAAAAAAATAATATATTATATGCATATCTAATATTTATATTACAAAATAAAAAACCAAAGAGAGACTACACGGAAATTCAAAAGTAAGAGAAAGTGAGAAACTGAGAGAGAGTAAGAGAGAGGAAAAAAAATTTAGAATGATAATTTAAATTTATTCTCTATTTATATAAAAAAATAAAAATTAAATTTATTAAAAAAATAATTTTATATTTTTATGATAATTTTTTATTCTAAAAATATATCAGAATTACGATAACCATTAGATTCTTGTCACAATAGTCATTGGAATTAATGTACTATAAACTTTGATCTTATATTTATCTTTATTTTTGTTATTACACTGGATGGGCCAACATAGATAACAACAGGTGCGGCATGTTGTTGTCCCTTTCAGAAGCGACGGGGACTTGACCAGATCCGTCACCCCATCATAGCCGTTCCTTGGTCCCCGACCCGATGAACCATGACACCAAGCTAAACATGCAGGCCGTGCTTAGCCCAGCACGAGGCATGACTCATACCTGCCCACTTGCCACAGAGCAATATGGTTCCAGACCATGGTATGCTGGGCCAAGCATGGCCGAATCATGCCATTCCATGGGCAATACCCAGGCCGATTTAACACCTCTAAAAATAATACATCAAATTTTATAAGAATTCTAAAATTAAATGTGTGAGTGCATGCGTGAAAATAATATTATGATCATTGATGTCTTATAAGTTTTTATTGAGAATTATTCTTGTTTTCGTCCAAGGAAGAAAAGTCTAGTGGTTTTAGACTCATTGGATGTAAATTTCTTGATTTTTAAACATAAAACTATCAAGATGTTAATTTTGTGCACCCAGCCTAATCTCTTGTATATATGTTAATCTTGATCCACGGGCGAGGTGAATTGGGGTTAAATTTGAAGAAACCTGAACCAAGACCATAGTCCCATGGGATAACTCTGAACTAGCTCGTGTTCACATTTGAGCAAAAGCTCAGCCTAGAATTTTGATAGTTTTGTACATCATGCTTGCACATTTGTGTGTCTGTTCTTTCATTCATGCTCATTTCATGTGCATTTCGTCTCTGCATAAAAAAACCCATGCTCATGTGTGACTGACACACACAATGGAGTGCTAGCTGATACATTTTAGAAGCAGACGGCCACAGACAAACACAAACACTAGCAAATCTGAGCTGGGCCTAGCGTAACTTTTACCTGATATAGCCCATGAGCCAATTTGGCTATAGCCAACCATAAGCAGAGGTCCATTGTATTGCGTTTGGTAATGTTCAATTTATTTACCATTAAAATCTGTACAATTTATTGGCAATGCTGAGTAAAGACTAAGGAAAGAATTTGGTCTAGAGAATGCCAAAACTATTGCAGACCTACATTCCTTCTCAAATCTATCACTACCACACTGATATTGTCATTGCTATTCCTTGCCAAGGCCAACTTTGTCAACAGCACAGATGCATCCAAACAACCCCTGCCCCCATTCCAACCACCAGCCGCGGCGTCATCTTCACCATTGCTTTTGCGGGTGTTCAAGCACATGCATACAACTCCACATGCAATCTCATTCGACACCACATCCCACAGGCCATCGCTTGCCAGTATCAAGCATTCATCATCGTTCATCCGCTCTGTTATGGTTACTTCAGGTTCTGCTATCACACATGGCCTCAAATAACTATCACCTAGTTAGAAAAAAAAAGATAGCCATCATCTGACACTCGTATTCTTCAAATGAACATGTGGATGAATGTGTGGTCGGACAGAAAATGTTTCCCCTGGTCTATCAACTTATCACAAGAGCATTTAAATCAAACAGGAGCATGAACCAGATGGGGTTACCTATTGCCCTGGACATGGCCAAAACGCCCAGCACTCTTGCGCAATCCCAATTGATTACGCATCCTCCAGCTGCCTCAATTCTCTGCAGCTCATCAGGCCGATCAGGCTGCACAGTTGGGCCAGACAACCGGCTTAGAATTAACAGCATATTTCTCTGCCAGCACAGGCAAAAATTTTAAGGAGATTTGGGGGTGGGCGGGGGGGTTGAAGGCCACCAACCTTGTGGTCTGAAGAAAGCGGAATGGCAACTCCATTGCGGCACAGCACGGCACGAGAATCCCCACAGTTGGCAACAATGATCTTATCCCGAGTCACAACAGCAACAACTGCTGTAGATCCGACGGCCTCTTTCACTGAAGGAGAAAGGGAAAGGACGCACCTGCAACTAGAGCCGTTCGATCCATGCCCACCCCCTTCCACCTCTCTATCAATCCTATCAAAGCTCCTTTCCATGACTCCCTTCCATGCACCACCATCCTCGCATGTGAGTCGCTCGATTTCTTCTTTCACTATCTCATGCAGTCGATCTTTACACTTCACTGCCACCTGCAAAAGAAAAAAAATCTCTCAGTTCTTCATTTTAATCTGAAGAAGAAAGCTTGAAAACCCCCGAGGGGAAAAAGGTCTATGAAAACATATCAACCAAATCCACGTGCAAGAAAAAATGACATGATTGTTTGATTGGCAAAGAGGTCAGCTGCCTAGCCACATGGACACGAGTACGATCATCATGAAAATTGGATACACATCCTAGGGTATTTTTAGTAATTACTCTATTCATGCTGTTGTAGTGGGAGCCTTGCCTGAATAATGGATACACAACCAGCTTGTAAGGCTCATATATGGGGCGAAGGAGAATATGAGAGAAAAGATTGGAGAGGAAGAAAGAAAAGATTGGAGAGGAAGAAAGAGAAGGAGAATTATTAAAAACAAAATGTTAAAAACCCATTTAATCCATTTTTTTTTTCACAAATATTTCAATTTCTAACCAACCACTTTCATTAGGCCCTCAGATTAAGGGTCAGATAAATCTCCAATGGTCCTGATGAGAACATAAGTCCTGACCCTTGAGGAGCAACCACCAAGCGTAACTAATTGGGCTATCCCACACAGGCTTCTCATTTTCTCAAAGATTTGGTAAACTTCGATCTTAAAAATTTAAAAAATTTTGATACTCACATCAAGTTGATGATTCATCAAGCTCTTTCCTATATAGTAAACATAATCACATTTCACTCTGTCTCCTTGTGAAAATTTTCCTCAATCTTCACGGATATACTTAAATCAGGTATTTTTAGACCATTCTCAATTTCTAATTCTTATATCTCCAGACTTTTAAATTGTAAAGAAATTTATTCTTGAAAATTAAAAAATTCAATAATGACACCAAAGTAGTGATCCTCCAAGATCTTTCTTACTATATACACCATGGTTTGATTAAGCTGAAGAATATTTATTGAAATCATTGACATTCATTAATATCTTGTGTAGCCATATTCTCAGTCATTAATTATTATTATTATTATTCTATCTTCAATTTTAAAATAATATAATCTAGTTTTTATTTTATAACTTTGTTATTATTTTTTTGTGATAGTAGTGAACTAATATATTTTTATTATAAATTATAATAAATTATAATGTGAATATTAATTATCATATAATGTGAGGCTTAAAAAGCTTATGCCTCAATGCCTCAAGACTTACAACTCGCCTAATAAACACAAAAATACCTCGCCTAGGTCTAATGAACACAAAAATACCTCGCCCAGGCCTAATGAACACAAAAATACCTTGCCTAGGCCTTATGAACACAGAAACACCTCGCCTAGGCCTAATGAACACAAAAATATCTCGCCTAATATTTTTGGCTTTTAATACTTTGGACTCGACATGCATTTTATAAACCATTTGTATTTTGGAGAGACAAAAAGTGTATTGAAATATCTTAATGGAACTCTATATTTTGGTTTAAGATATTTCAAAATCATGAATGTAAATCTTTGTCCACTATGATGGTAATTGGGTTGGCTGTCCGGATGATCACGACAGCACATCAAATTATATTTTCTCTCATGATACTACTACTATGTCTTGGAGTTAAAAAATAATAATCTACTGTGACTTTATCCACATCAGAAGCAAAATACATATCTGTTTCTTTGGCTATTTCTCAAGCAATATGATTGAGAAAATTACTTGTTGATATGATTGAAGAAGATTCTAAGGCTAAAAACATCCACAATGACAAGCCCACCATTGCCATTGCCTATGATGCCGTCTTTAAAATCCAAACAAAGAACAACCTTGAAATTGCATTTTATTACAATTTTGAAGATCAAAATTGCATTTAATTACAATGTTGAAAACAAAAAAAAGTGTCACTATCATATTACAATTTTGAAGATCAAATAACTAATATACTAATAAAATCTCTGTCAAAAGGAAGCTTTGCCATTTTTCAGAGACTTGGTTGTTTCATTAAAAAAGAAAATTATGATGTTAATGAAATAAAGCCCGTGGGCAGTATGTGACATTGAAGTGGAAGTTTTGGGTAACATTTGTGCGCAATTTTCTTTTTTATTTTATTTTCCCTATTACTTAAGCTTATAGTTGTTTATTATTACCCTTCTGTCATTATATAATAAAATATTAATATGCTTACTGTAAATGTATTGAATGGATTACGAATGGATATGCATAGGGTCAATTTTTTTTCTCCTAAAAATCAACTCTCTTGATACATCATTTATTTTCTCTCTCTCTCAACCTCTATGGATATCATATTCAAACAAAGAAGACAATTTCTATAATTCATATTTTGCTTGAGTATTTCTAACAGTTTTTAAATATAATTCATCTCTGAGAAGTATATGCAAATTGATGAGTTTCAATGATCTAAAATAATAGAAAGTAAAAACCTATTTCGGTTGAACTGTCTAACATATGCAAGCCATGCAATCCCATCTTTATTGCGGAGACATTAACAAACTACAACAAAACTTTTGATAAGCTGAAACAAAAATCTCATGCCTTACAGTTAAAGATGAAACACAATTATCAATTTTCAGCAATTAAACATTCACGTATTCGCTCATTCACAAGCTAAAGAAACGAGTACGCGTACATGAGAACAACCATGGCCGTCAAAAACACCGAAAAATGAACCATCGCTTCGCCAGAAGTGAGTCTGCACGGAAACCGCGTCTTCCATATCTCGTCTCCGTCCGCAAACCGAGGTCGAAGCGAACCAAGGAACAACCGCTACACAATTCATGTCGTCTTTGTCCGAGTATCGACGAGAAGGAAGAATAGGATCAGATTCAAAATGAAGAATCGTTCGTTTACGGCGAGAATTCAAAACAAGAGGCGACAATTCTGTGCCGTCCATGACATCCAATAGACTCCGCTTCGAGAAAAACCGTCGTTTTGTTTCCACTGGAGTAGCTCCTGCCATTCTGAGAAAGAGACTAGTGACGTTTCAGAAGAGAAGAAGAAGAATTTGAAGTCTGCAAGAGTTTCGATTTTGAAGTCGCCATGGACACGTGATCACTGGGGGACCTCTCGGCCGTCCATTTTTTCCTCGGAGTTGTTCAGCTCCGTCAAGCAAAATGAAACATGCGGTATCGGTAACACGTGGGCCAATTATAAACCGGCACGATTATTTTCCTCCCTGCCACGTGGTCCACTTGGGTTTTTCTTGCATGACTCCTCGTCGTTTTTCATACTTCAGTCTTCATCTCCATTACTTCGCCTGAATACCATATTTGACCTTTTCTAAAATTAATTGCTTGCTGCGGAATACGATGTAAACAGACAAAACTCTATTTTCCAAGAAACTTCCAGCCAAATTGTTTGATAACAGAAAATAATATCTTATTTATATATGACAAAAAAGGCTTTTCTCAAATCTTTTCCTTTCTCTCAAAACAAGGCAAAATCTGAGATAAATTATGTTACATTAAAAGTATTAACTATAAATATCAATAAATATTTTTAAATATCAGTTGACATTTTGACAATAGTATCCATGATACAAAATTCAATAAAAAAAATAAAAATAATTAAAAACTTTTCAAAAATAATAATAAATAAACAAGAATATACATTTTAAAGTTATATGCTACATACAAATATAATCAACATAGATATGAGATACGTGATTAAGTTAAATTTGAAAATATCGCTCAACACATGAAATATTATGTAAATTCTAAAGGTAAAATGTTCAACAAAGAAATATATGCAGAAGTTTTTCAAAAGTGCACAACCCAAGTATTGAAAATTTTTATGAGAAGATTGTGTAGGAATTATTTTATTACCTCTCTCCATCTTTGTGTATTTGATTTTGTTATATTCTGGGTTGTTTTAGAAATGTCCAAGGTTAAGGAATGAAATTATCTAAAAAGTATAAATATGTGTTTTAGGGGAGTTATTATCCAATAATCCCTAGAACCCACGTTTCAGTTTTGCACATGATATAGCCTGTGGACCTACGGTTTAGATGATTTCAAATAGAGATAAAAATTAAAGAATATATCTAAAAATATCTAAAGGTTACCAGTAATCAAACAACCCAAAGAGTCTTTATTTAGAGGTTTAAGTCACAAGACTAATTTTATTCCCAGTACAGAATAGCGCATGTCATTTGGATAGTAAATTGAGTTATATTGATCCAAATGATATGATTCAAAGTCTTAATTAAAGTAGATATTATTGTAAATGTGTAACCTCAATCTCATGAAGATAGGAAAGAATATTGCTAATTCCTCCTCTAATGTTAGATATCATTTGAATCAATATAAACATTTATTAGAATTATTACAGATACTTTTTTTATAAATATTAGACGTATCAAATTGCCCGTGCTAGGCCTACATGGCCCAAATTTTGGAGGCACTATCAGGAACTATGCCATGCTGGACACATGATGAAAGAACTAAATGAGTACCTGTGTCATACTATACTGGCAAGAGAGCATGGGAGGCTTGCCCAATACTTCCTAATGGCCCACTTTCCTCAACCAGATGTGCTAGTTATGTCGAATCAGATCAGGTTATGTTGGCTCTAGTTGTAGTGGCATGGCACAACCACCGGGTAGAATCCAAAGTCCAAATAGGCTAGTGGTTATGCTAGTGCAGTGTAGTACCCACCCCATGGCCCACAACCCACTGGCCACTCTCTACTGCTTAGTGGCAATGGGCATGTTAAGGCAATGACCATTACCTAGTGCACTACGACATTGGCAATGAACTAAGCCACTAGGTAATGGCAGCGTAGTGGGCTCCTAAACTATGGAGTGTGGTGCACGGTGATGCCAACCACAATGACAAAAGGTTTTATTTTTAAGTTTAAACTTTAAAATAAAAGTTTATTATTTTTAAAAAATATTAAATTTAAATTATAATGAACTATAAAATTAAAATAAATAAAATATAAAACTCAATAAAAAAAACATATTTTTACTTTTGCAATATAATCAATAATAATATGTTAAAAATTTTTAAAAGCAAACAACAAGCAAATAACATCAACAACATGTATCGCACAGTAGATGCTAGTCCTTTATTGACTAATAACCACGATCAATATGTCTCTGTAATATGTTTCAGATCATCATTTCTAAATTTGAAGCTAGCACTAATGATAGTCTCTATATCCTTGATGTTGTTAGAATCATCATCTATCAAGACATCTTTTATTTTATCCTATTTACTAATCTTTGAATCTTTACATTTCTTTAAGCATAAATATACTTTTGTGACATCTAGTCATAGTCTCTATCTCCTATATGAAATAACATTCACAACCATAAAAAATATATTCTGATGCTATGCTAGAGTTCAAAGGTATCAAATGGTCCATGTCATGCTGGTACAATCCATTTCAAGGTGGCCCAATCATGCATCATGTCATGCCAGGCATGACACGAGTTCCATTTTCTTGGCCTGACATGATCCATTTGGCCCATGGATGTTGTGCTATGCCAAGTCATGCCAGGTCATGCCGGTTCATGCCATATCATATCGGCATGAATCAGATGGTGTTGTTTTGGTCTTTAGGATTATAATTTTTAATTCGAATAAAATATAAACTTATTCTAAATTATAATTTGTTATTAAATTGTTTTTTAAGATATAAGACTTAAAATCTTAAATAAATTTAAAAATTACAAAATTAAAAAAAATTAGAGATTCATATTCCACATTTGCATCTAACAATCATGTGATGTGTTTGGGTTCGGCTCAAATAAATTAATAAAAAAATCATTCCATATTTATATTTCATAAATAAAACTTAATATGATACATACACATTATGACATACACTTAAATCTAAAGGATATATATTTATAAAATTAAAATATGATGAAATGAAACTAAAATATAACTCATAAAATAATAATTATAATAGAATAATAATGTATACATTATAATGAAATAAATAAATGGCTAAAAAAATAATAATAACAATGTCATACTATCATTAAATTGTAATCATATACAAAAATTAAAAATCATATGAATCAACTAATCATTCAATATCTATGATATGATAGTGCAGATACATGTGTAGATCATAATAATCATATATGCATCTGAAGATATTACTAGTAGTAGCCTTAATATTCTCGATCTTCATGTTCCATGAATCATAATCTACCATCATCTCTTATGTCTTATCCTAAATACACAATCTTGAATCTTCTCAGTCCTTCATACACACAAGTAGCTCTATGATATTTGATTGTAATCTCGATCTCTTATCTAAAATAATATTGACAATAGAGGTGCAAATAAGCCGGACAGCTCGAGCCCGCCCCAAAGCCCATCATGATTCAGGCATGTTTGGCCCGACATGACATGGTAGTGTAGCGTGCTAGGGCTCGCGCCGAGCAGACTCTCGGCACAATCTGTGTCATGCCGTGCTGAGGGTCTTTGGCTTACATTCCATGCTAGGCATGACCCATGTGCGTGGCACGTGGGCACGACACAAGTGACAATGCACTAAGTGATTCACTATGGCTAACATAGTGATGCCCGAAGGGGGACGACGTGATGATTGCCGATAGGCGACGACTTTGCACGCCAGACGGGTGATGACGGTACAACCCTAATTTTATCTTAACCTAGAATGGTCCGAACTAGCCCGAACCCAAGGTGATTTTAGGCCACGGGCCATGTCTAGCCGTGTTGGGCTTGCTCTCCAGTGAATCATGCTGTTCCAGGCACAGCACGCGAGTCCAGTTGGACCTAAAAAAAATTGGCAGCCTAGCCTGACCCATTCCGTTTGACACCTCTATTTGACTTTCATAGAAAAAGTAAACTTTAATGCTATACTAAATACTAGATGGGCTAGTAGATCATGTGATATCTTAGATAGTACAAGATAAGTGGATTCATATGATTTCCACCATAACAAAATATCCAAATTTTTATTTTTTATCAAATGATAGGATGAAGTGGTAATCTGTATCTAAGTAGTGAGACAACTTACTCCTATTTATTAGACCACCATATTGTTTAACTCTAGCCAACTGAATGGAGAAATTATTATTTTTGAATATAATATATATGTCCATACTCATAGTCTGACTACAACAACTACCATACCTATTATTGTAATATGTAAATATGCTAGTTAATTTTTTGTGAATGATACCTTCAGGTTAGTGTCCTTAGTTCATGCACTTAGATATGTGTGTCAAAATACCTTATACCATTTTCACCTTAACCTTAGGATCCATATATGTAGCCAAATAATATAGAGTTGGAATGAAAGATTAGTATTTTAAATACTTGATTTCTATCTCAATAGTCATGATACTAAATGCAAGGTGACCTCTATACTAGCTAAACATGCTACTAATTTCTCACATACCCCCAAGTGAAATGCAAGTGGTAGGAGTGTACACGTACAAATATATGTTCATCATATTATACATAATTTTTCGGAATTTTATTAAATAAATTCATATATACAAGTCAGAATCATCAATAATAAATTTATCACTCTACTATTGACATAGTTTAATATCACATATTAGTAGCTAACATATGACTCAAATATATGGTAGGTATAATTCCAATGATATCTAATATTTATTAATTTTTTTTTTACCAGGCATGTATACAAACAAAGACTAATAAACTTTTTTAGGCTTGCATACAAGAGAAACTACTTTCATCCCCACCTATATTATTAGGTTAATAAAGTGACACATAGACCTATCTAGAAAAATCTCACCAAGCGGCTCACATCTATAAGTCCTAATAATCATATTAATAGCTACTTTATTATTAAAAGTATTATTGAAAGTAATACTAAATATTTTATTCTAAATATCTTAAATCTTAAAAATCTACTTCATAGACTTATATATGATAGAGTCATAATGAGGATGAAAAATCTTGGGAAATCATAATATATTTTTATTATGTTTCCATTATAAATCTATATAGTGGGCGGTGATACATGTAAATGATACATCAATATGACTAGTCTAGATATTAGACATCATGGACACCACTCCGCTATATTTTATAAATTCCTTAATTATTAATTATTTTTAACTTATAATATTTTATTATATCAGTCCTCCTTATGTACATAAGAATCTTATGATAAGTAGGCTAAAAGTAAGTCTACATAATATTGACATTCTAGTATCCTAAAAAAATATAATTAGAATATACATGATCATAATTAGTTTGGTCATATCTTCTCTCATATCATTGTAATATATGAAGGGGGTCAATGAGGTTGAATTTGAACTAGATCCAACTTGAAAGACTCTGTTGCTCAGTTGAGTTTGCCTAAGATCAAATGTTTCATGTTTGTTAGTATATTGATTAACATGCCTTTTAAGGTGACTAATGCCACATGAACTTATATATATATATATATATTGATAATATATACATTGTAATGATTTTTATTTAACATCCTTATAATTTATATTTTTTATTATTTTAAACTACGTCCATACTACTTAAGTTCATCTAATTTTTTTAGGTGATAAATGGGTTTGAGTCGAGGCTATTGGAGACAACCTAGTTTTGGCCTTAGACCTTTTGGTAGGGCTATCATTATTATCCTCATCTGCATCAATTTTAAACTCATTAGCAATATATTCACAAGTTGTCATTTTTTTCAAAATATTTTTATTTATTAAAAAATTTATAACCTAATTTAAAATAAAAACTCAAAAAAATTTAAAAATAAGTGTACATTGTACTATAATTACTTTGTTGTAAAATACTACACCACTTCTAACCCTAATTATAATTTTAAAGTTACGCCATGTATGCCATAACTCATATGCATAAGCATAAGCAGTAAATAAAATATTATAATAATATATAATAATTGCAAAAATATACTAAATTTATGAATTATGAGAGAGTAAAAAGGAGAAAGTGTTTGAGAATCGATGAGAGGAAATTTAGAATGAAAATTCTAAATTTCTTAATCTCTATTTATAGAGATTTGAAAATAATTAAAAAACATACATTTTTTTATTTTGTTATTTCTTTTTGGCCAGAAATCTAACATTCATCAGATTTGTGGCTTATAACCTTTTTTTAAATGCAATGACAGTGCCTTGACATGTTTGTCGTTATCGATGTTGATACTCGTTGCAAGAAAAAACAATGGGCTTTGTCAAAATAGTACAAGTGTGGCTAGTAGCCACTAGCCAGTGGCCACGTAAGTTGAACCTAGATAATGTAGCTGTTTTTTTTAAAACTACCTCATTGTGTAGTTACTCGATGGGGCATGACCCATGACCCAAAACCCACTTGTGCCCAATCAAGGGTCACCAAGCCAGGCATGCATGTTGTGCCTAGCCCTATATTAGGCACGATCAGTATTGTAATATGTAAACATGTTATCTAATTTTTTGTAAATCCAACTACATGTGAATATGTATTTTAATATATTTTATACTTCTTCAAACTAACCCCTAGTATCCAAATACTTAGCTAAGCAATAATGAGATAGAATGGAGGACTAATATTTTAAATATCTGGTTTTCATCTCAATAGCTATGACACTAAAACTAGGGTATACTTTATACTTTATAAACTCACTATTAATATAATATATGCTTCTACGTGTAATGCAAGTGATGGAAGTATATACATATAAATACATATTACTCATATCATACAAAATATTTAAGATTTTTTTAAATCCTATCTCAATCTAAATCATTAATAATAAGTTTACTATTCTTATTATTGGCATGGTCATATATCACATGTTGGTAGGCAACATATGATGCTAACATCAGGTATATATAATTCTTATAGTATCTAATATTCATTTAAAATATTTTTTAGGCTTGCTAACAAAAATTTAGTGTGGAACTCTTATTGTCAACTACGCCTCCTATGATATTTTAGTTAACTTCTTATATTTTATATTGTGGGAGAAAAAACTATCATTCATACTTGTATTATTAGGTTAATTATATGATATATATTTATATACCAACATAAAAAATATCAGCTAAGGGTCCATCTGTAATAGTACTGACAAGTATATTAAGGCCAATATCATTATTCTGAAGTATTATTGGATGTAATATAAAAAATAATATTTAAATTTCATATTCTCTAAGATCCTCATTAGAGACTCATATATGGAAGAGCCATCATGAGGATGGATAATTTCAAAAAATTCTAAAATTTTTTATTTAGTTTCTACTTAGAATTAACTTAGTAGGTGGTGAGGCATGTGAATGAAGTATCAATGTGACTAGTATAGATGTCAGATGCAAGGGAAAGGGAGACCATTGCATTGGATGTTCTAAGTTTATTTATTAGTAATTATTTTTCTAATCTAAAATATTTTATTATATCATTTCTACTATTCAACATAGGAATTCAATGATAACTAGGTTGAAAGTAGATTTGCATGGCATAAACTACTTTGGAATTCTCTAAAAATCTAATCATAAGACTCATGCTTACAATCAATGTTGTCAAATCTCCCCTCACAAACTCATTGTGGTTAGAGGTATCAAATGGGTCGTGCTATATTAGTATATCTTATTTTTTAGGCTTGTCTGGATCATTGTGTTGTGCCCAACATTACATGGATTTTAGAATAAGTATATCCTGCATGACACAACATTCGTTTTAGCATAAGCCATGACATGCTAACATGACTCTAAATATGAGTAGCCCGGCATGGCCCATTAGCATGCCTATTTCCAAGGGTCATGTTAAGTTATGCTAGGTCATGCCAAGTTGGGTTAGGACTAGCTAGGCTAGCCCAGTTGATTCTAGGCTAGCCTAGATTCAATTGAGGCTAGCTTGGTTCATTCCAAGCTGTCATGGTTTTACTCCAACCTAGGCTAGTTCATTCTAGGCTAGCCTAGGTAAGGCCTGGATAACCTGGTTCATTCTAGACTAGCCTAGGTCAGCTAAACTAGCATGGTTCATTCTAGGTTAGCCTAGGTTAGGTCCAAGCTAGCCTAAGTCAGGGCTAGGCTAACCTATTTGGCTAGCTAGGCTGAAACTAGCCTGAATGAGTCATCTTATCAGGTCGTGCCATCCTCCTCCTTGAATTCTAGCAAATCTAGCCCAACATGGCCAGCGACATGCAATGGGTTGGCTTGAGGTTGGACCAGGCATGACTTTGAACTGGGCCATGTTATGCCATACATAGCTAAACCATGCCATGCCTCATGTTGTGCATAAGCCGCCCAACCTAATTAATCCCTTTAATTGTGAAAATAAAGCAAGTTATTGGAATCAAAGTTGATACATCTTCAAAGAGATCACTATTAAGTTGAGTTTGTTTGAGATCTAATGTATTATGTGTTTTAGTGTATTGATTAGCATGTCTCTTAATATAGTTAATGTCATTATTACTCACACACACACACACACACACACACACACACACACTGTAAATTCATTATGTTGAATCTTCTTTGATACCCATAACCTTGATATTTTTAATTATGTTGGGGTATATCCAGACTATTGAAGTTTATATATTTTTAGGTTTTTTAAACAAAATAGTGGAGACCATGAGAGATAACATAGTTTCAGTCTTAGATCTTAAGTCATATTATTTTTTAATTATATATATATAGGCCTAATTCATTTTAATTATATTCTGAATTTGTCATTTTAGATGTATGAGATTGGATTGCAAGAAGGAGAAAGAAAGAAATATTTTTTATTTTTTAATTTATTTATTAATCTAAAAATTACAAAATAAAATAAATTAATTATCACAATCACAATGTATACTTTAATTTTATATGTGCATCAGGCACTTTGGATGTTCCACCTTTTATTCTTATGCATAGAAGTTATAGTGCATCACCAAACTAAGATTGACACTCCATAGAATTAAAATTATATATTTTTTTCAAAATAAGCACAAATAGAGTATAATGTCAATATAAGAATAATGAGAAAAGATGAAAAAAAGAGATTATAGATTAACTATAAAAAATAAAATATATCAATATGCTATTTATATTTTTATTTAAAATATATACATATTTATTTTTTTAAATATTTTTGAGGTAGAAATCTATTAGACATTGAATTTCTACAAATGTGCCATCAAAAATTATTTTTTTGTTATAGTTTACAAGATATGAATAGGTATAGTTCTATAACTATCCTCTCATGGTGTCAGAATAGGCAACAAATATAAGCAACACTTCTAAAAAACGATAGCTTTTTTTTAAATAGCCATGCCTTTGAAAATGTCGCATGCCAAACATGCATGCCATGATAGTGTACCAAGCACATGGGACATACTTACATGAGGTATTTAGTTGAAGGGGTATCACATGGAGCCCTTTGAAGTTTTGATATCCATTCTTAGCCAGAACTCTACCTAAAAGGTTTTGATAATCTTTTTATAAAATAACTCTATCAACTCATTAGCATAATACTCCCACTATATAATATATTCTTAGTGATTATGATATTATCATAAGTCACAATCATATTAATCTCATGAAATTTAAATGATACAATATTAATTCTATGTCACATCAACCAAGTACCCCAATGCTACTTAAGGTCACGGTCATGTCCTAGTACCACAATTTTATCTTTAATATGGCTTAGTAATCTTAAGTTAGAGTTGTAATTTTTTACAAACCAAGAATTTTGCATTACAGAGCTAAAACTATATAGGCCAAAACCAAGCAAATTATTTAATACCAGGACTTTTGGTACACTAAAAGTTTTAGATGACATTAATCAAGTATGATCATTTCTCAAGGTCATGACTCTTATCCTCAAAGGAATGCAAAACTATGACTTTTATGTTTAAGCTAATTTTCCAATATCACTACATCCTTATTGTGCCATGACAATATGATATATGAGAGAAGAAAAAACTAGTGTCACAACCATCCACAATGTCATGGACACTTGAAGACATGAAATGAAATTTTTTATTTCGTGGCCATATCCTTGTGTCATGGCCATATATCAGTATTATAAGCCCTTCACCATGTTGTGGTACTTTATTAAAGACAAATAAAAATGTATGAAGTTGTGGCCACTTCACAGTACCATGAATTTGTGTTACAGAAATATTAAGCCCAAGACATGATCATTGTATGTATCACAACCTCAAGCTTAAGAGATGAAGGTTGACGTGGTATCTCTTTTCTGAAAACTGACTTTCTATTTAGAGTAATATAAAGTCACCCGAGTATAAAGTAGAAGATAGAAAAATTCATAAAGAACTTTCATTCTTCTTCCTCTCCGTCTTGCAACATGCCAAGCTAGGTAAAACTATTAAAACCTAGGGCAAATTTCACACTCCTGAGGAGTTCCAAAAGTAAGGGATACAAGACTTAATTCAATCCCTAGAGTTGGGGTGGCATAACTCCAAAAACCCATCTTCTCTAGGATAAATTAAAAAATGTTTACCAAAATAGCATGTGTAGCATTTGTGTAAATTGATTTATGTGATATGACATTTATTTTATTTAGGAATAATTGTGCCTTATATATTTTATATTATAGATATTGATGGATGATGAATTAAATAAAATATGAAATATGATTTTGACTATTAGTAGACATGTTTGAGATTATCATGGTGGATGGTGATAGTTAAACCATCATATTCATACACACATATGGTAAGAAGGAAATGTCAATCCATTTGACAAAAAGTACAAGAGATAAACCTATACATCAAAACCTAAAATTTGAGTAAGTTAATTATCATGGGTATGACACTAAGAAAACTAAAAGTATAAATGCTTTTATATGCTAATCCATTGTATATGTCTTGAAAGAACTGGTTATTGATGGGATGAACATTAAATATAATATTCTTTTAAGTGGTTTACCTTTAGTGTGAGAGTCGTATCATCATTGACGAGGATGATGACATGAAATTCTTGGGACATTCATGAGTATGTTATGACTTGCAAGGTGGTGATAATCATTTTGAGTTGTTTTTACTCATATGGTTCCCACTCGTAAAAATTGAAGGAAACATATATTAATTGTGTGAATATAGTACTTATGAAACTAAAATTATAAATACTTACAAAGTATACCAATCTTTAGTCTTTATGATACTTAAGGCTAGAGAATAAGACTGTACATATAAAATAATTATCAATAGTAGTTGAGAACTTTTCTAAAAGGTATGGAATTATGAAAGACTCTCAAACATAAAATATATTGGTGGTGATGTACCAAGGAGACCACAATGAGGGGGTCACTATTGAGATGAGCTCAATGGTGAGAACCATCTTACATGTTGTTAGGTCAATGAGTCATTGAACAAGATTTCAACCTTCCCTCCATGTCCAAACATAATATAAATCAAAAAAATTTAACATTATCATATATATTAAATTAATAAACCCAATAGATCAAAGATTGTCTAACAATTTGAATATCTATTTTTACTTAAAATGATTTATCTCACTATTAAATAATAAAACTACATATACAATCCATATGATATTGATATCTAGATGAAAGTATACTTTACTACTTGTATGACTCATGCACTTATAAATTTTTAATGATAAGATATTCTCATTAATGAGTTTGTGAGACATCACGTAATCGATATAATCAGTGGCATAATAAAGTCACCAAGTTTTTGCTTTGTTACCAGGAATTATTTAGTTTGGTTAGCCAATGTGAGTTGATGTAATAATCCTTATAAAATGATAATTATTTTTTAGTAGTTTAAATAGAATTAAGTTTGAAAATTTTTTCTATATCTAAATGCTAACTCTTATTAACTTGTTTCAAAGTGAATAATTATATTTTGGTTTTTATGTTTTTTTAGCCACTAATCTATAATTAAGAATGCTTAGCCAATTTTTTTATGAATACCTAATAAAAGAACAATGGGAGTAGAATAAAGTAGAAAAAAAAATCATTTTTGGATAACATGAAATAGAAGTGAGTGAGAAAATCCCAAACTATCATTATAATGAGACTTATTATGCTCTACAAAATGACTTTTATTATGAAGCTTATGAAAATTAGTATCAAACCCTTTATTATCAACCAAAAGAGACTTATGAATTTCAAACATCATCAAAATCTTATTTATAAGTTGAGCTTGAAGAAATGTTGAGAGAATTAAGAAGAGACAATGCTATCAAGGAAAAAAAAGTTGAGACAACTAAAGGAGAAATATAAAGTCATGAATTGGATTAAGTCTGAAGAAAGTGTTGCATCAAAAATACCTATGGTTTATACCAAAATTGTTATGGTTGAAAATCTAGAAAAAAAAATTGAAGATACAACCTCAATTATACAAGAAGAAGCTGGAGTTAGTGATGAAAATTTTGTGGCTAATATAGAAATACTTGTGGTAGAAAATCTTGAAAAGAAAATTAAAGATATGACTCAATTATTCAAGAAGAAGTTGAAGCGAGTGATAAAATTCCCATGGAAAATATAGAGAGACTCATGGTAGAAAATATTGAAGAATAAATCAAAGATACAACCTTAATTATTCAAGAAGAAGAAGAAGAAGTAATTGACAATATTTCTACATTTATTACAAACAATACTTTTGGTAGAAAAGCTTGAAAAAGAAATCAAAGATATGATATTAATTGTTCAAGATAAAAAATGATGAAGTGGACCCTAGGATTTTGATGGATGAAATGAAGAAAGTTGTAGAGTGTAAGCAAAAAACTAAAAAAGTCAAAACACTTAGCAATATCAAAGCTAAGGAAAACAAAGAAGAGAGATCCCCGCCAAACTATTTTCATGGATGAGGGTAATGAAACAATTATTTATCCAACATCAACAACTAATACCAAAAGAAAAATAAAGATAGATGTAAAATAGTATATTAAGAAGCTAACATGGATAGCCAAGATCTTAGATAGAGAAAAAAAATTGAAGCTTTAGCTATGGATGCTAAATGTAATGCTACGTGGGAGGCTACTTAGGAATTATATTTTGCTACTTATTTGATGAAGTGTGATAGTTATGAGAATAAGCATTACATGTATATATTTAAACTTAAATGTCCCTCATAATAAATTACTGATTCAAATTAATTGCTATTCTTATTTTTTTTTCTTACAGCCACAATAGTTTTCTAGTGCCATGAATTTGGTACTACAAAAAAAAATATCTCATCAAAGCTACATGAATAAATCATGGTAGTTTTTTAGAGACGACTTGGGTATTATTTAATAAAAATATCATAGAAATTACATAACAAGACCATGATAGTTTTTTAAAGATGGGACCTTCCTGTTATAGAAGGAAAAATATTATAAAAGCAATATAAAAAAAGCCATGACTTTCATACAATGTCATGACTTTGAAGGACCTATTTTCCATAATTCTATGACTTTTCATTTATAGAAGAATGACAAACTAGTAGAGTTGCGACCTTCAATAACTAGGCCATGACTATAAATGCATAACCCTTGAATATCCTTCATAAAAATCCATAATTTTTTAGCGATACAATAATAATATACCTTAAATCCATCAATTTGCTGATTCTACAATGAAAAGAAGAAGATTGTCGAAGAAAAAATATTTTAAAAATGAGCCATAAGGTGAAAGAGAAGAGACGAAAACCTAGAATCATAAAAATTCCACCTAAACCCGTGACACTCATGGTAATTTTTGTATTAGAAATTATATAGTGGTAAATAGGTTCCACGTTGTCCAAAAAGGGGGTTTATTGAAGAGATGAGATTCAATGAATCCATTCCTCTTTTGGGGATATTATTAGAAGGTGAGACTACATATAATTTTGTATACTTAAAAAATTAGGGAATATCTCTGTTGTGAAAGAGTTCTATGCAAATTTGGAGGATAGGTAGAGAAAAATATTTGAGTTCATTTTGGTAGTAAAATCATTAATGAGATACTTGGATTCTCAGGTGCTAAAGACAACATAGATTTTTAAATCACTCTAGTGGAAACTAGATTTTCCAGCTGCCATTAAATTTTTGATGAATATAAAGAGCACTTGGAGAGTTATATCAAAAATTACATTTGAATAATTGAAAAGGGAAAAACTCATGGTGGGTGCATAAAGTTTAGTTGTATTTCATATGCTTATTTATATTACTTACTCTCCATATTTTTATTATCATTTGTATAGAGCAATTTTATTGTATGTCATTCTCATTGGATACTATTTTCATGTGGAAAAGATTTTGGAGAAATCAATTTTTGAATTCTTTGAGGGTAAATTTTCTAGCATACTAATTCACCATTCCATTTTTACATTTCTACATATTTCTAAAAGGAGTCCATATGGATGAAAAGTTCAATACAATATGTCTGATGGTGTCCCCTGACATTATCAAGCATAAAAAGAAAAATAAAAAAAATAGAAAAGAAAAGAAGTCGATGCTTGAAGGAGAAGGACCAACAAAAATTTGGGAAGAAGGCCCATCCTTTACTACATCTGACATATAAGAGACGAAAATGAGTTAATGTGAGAAGATGAGCTAGCTCACATTAAGCATTGTTTAACTGCACTTGTAGTATGTTTGTAGATATTTTATGTATTATGGAAAATGTGCAGTAGAGCATCGAGTGAATAAAAGAAGAATTGAAAGGAGAGATCCACTTTATATGCACATGGCTACAGAAGAAGTTAAAAAATATGATGCAATATGAGAAAATCATCTCCATCAAAAAGAGATGGCTTCTACCGTAATGCAAAAAAAAATTGAAGACTAAATCTACAATTCTTAGAGGAAGGAATGAGATGCTAGGATATTCAATTGCTGATGAATACCAAATCATTTGGAATGCTATATGAGACCATCACAATTAGTTGAAAAAGTGCAATTGATGAAATAGACAAAGTGAATAGGAATGAAACAACATAATGGGAGAACTAGTGGATGAAAGAAAAAAGAAAGTGCAGTAAAAACCAAAAGACTTGTATTTGATGATGGGATGTTTTGAATGTGTAGTGAATTCTATTAGGTAAATACAAGAGGCACTTTATGATATTTTGACAAATTTATTAGATAGGTTATTTACAAAAAAGGAGATTTAGAAACATCATCTACTTCTTTATAATTATTTAAGCACTCAATATCAGATTTCACCTTTAAATAGTATTATCCTAAAGGAAAATCATATCGGACACCCCCATCACTACATTGATTTGTTTTTTATTGTATATTTTTATATTATGATGATGTATCAATTGTGTGGAACTAAATTGAATTGTTCGAATATTATTATTATTATTTGTTATAGAGGGGAAGTTATTGCTTAAGAATGAGAAACTATTTTAGTATAGAAGTTTGTTTTATATTTAATCTCTCAATTATTCATATGTATTTTAGTACTTTATGATAGTGTATAGGCATGGATTGAGAAAATTATAATTTGATTTCACAACTTTAGAGTTTTGACAAGTTTTGATGAATAATAATTAAACTGATATATTTTTGAAGGTATTTAACTTAGGGGATAGTACATGGGGTCTTGTGAAGTTTCAACATTCATTCTTGGCCAAAATCCTATCTAAAAGATCATGGTAATCTTCTTACTCCAAGACCCTACCAACTCAATAATATAATTATTTAACTATGTGGTAGATTCCTATTAGCCATGATATTATCATAGAGTTGCAATCATACTTATTTCATGAAATTTAAATGACTATGTAATTAATTATACATCGAAGTAACCAAGTACCCCACTTGTGCAAAAGGTTAAGGCCATGTCCAAGAATAAAAACTCCCTATCTTTAATATGATTTCATAGTGTTATGACTAAGTCATGATATTTTTATAAAGAGAACTTTTGAGTTAAAGAAAGTTACATAGTCAAAACTACTCAGGCTAAAGCCATGACAATTTAGCACTGTAATTTGAGATACTAAAAGTTATAGAAAATATTAATTGAGTATGATTATTTCCAAAGGCCATGACTCTCATTCTTAATGGAAGACAAAACCATGAATTTTATGATCAAGTTAATTATTAGTGTCGTAGCATCCTTTAAATGACAGGACAAAATGATATATAAGCGAGAAAATTAGTGTCATGTCCACCCATATTACTACAACCACTTGAAGATATATGAAGGGAAAATTTTGTGTTGTGGTCATTTTTAGCACCTCAACGATAGGAAATACAAGAGAGACCTTCTCAGTACTATGTCTATTTTTCAGCACCATGACCATATAATAGTAAAAAGGACCAATACCAATGTCATGGCTTTATCACATTGTCACAACAATATATCAACATGAGAAGCCATTCATTATGGCATGGCCATTTTCCAACATCATGACCCTTTATTAAAGAAAAGAAGACAAACATATGAAGTCATGTACATTTCATAGTACTATGATTTCATGTTACAAAAAATTTAGGCCTAAATCAGTCATTGCCAACACCATAATTTTGTTTAATTAAAGATTAGATTTCTATCTAGAGTTATAGTTGCTTTCTAGAGTTGTAACCTAAAGCTTAAGAAATGAAGGCTAAAGCTGCAACTCTCTTTTGAAAGCCACAACTTCTTACTTAGAGTAATGCAGAGTAGCCTGAGTACAAAAGGGAAAAATAGAAAAATTCATAGAGATCTCTCATTCTACTTCATCTCCTTCCATGCAACAAGCCAAACTAGGCACAACTATCATACACTAGTGAAATTTTTACACTCCCTAGAGATTTCACAAGCAAATAAGTGATACAATACTTTATGCAATCCCTAGAGTCGAAGGGCATGACTTTCAAACTCCACATCTCTAGGATAGGTTTAGAAATTTTTACTAAAATAGCATAGGTCTAGGATTTGCGTAAATTGATATATGTGATATGCCACATATTTTTATTTATGAATGAATGTATTTGATTTATTTTGTATTATGGATATTGATGAATGAGTGATTAGATAGAACTTGAACTAGAGTTTTGACTATTAGTTGGTTTGCATTAGATTGTCATAGTTGATGGTGAGAGGTAAACTACAATGCTCAATATTGCTTATAGTAGGAAGGAAGTGACATTCCTTCTAACTGTGATACATGAGATAAACTGATATGATGAAACCCAAAATTTAGGTAAGTTAATCATCATGAGTAAGGTGTTTAGGAAACTAAAAGTGCACATGCATTTACACAACAATCTATTATATACCTCTTAAAAGAACTTGTTCTTAATTGAGATGGATATTAAATAGAACATTCTTCTAAGAAGTTCACCTTCAATGTGAGAGTTACATCATCACTAAAAAGGATAGTAATAAGCAATCCTCAAGACATGCATAAGTATGTTGTGACTCACAAGGTGTTGATAATCCTTATGAGTACTTTTAATCATATGGTTCCCACTAGTGAAATATGTGTGAAATATATGTTAATTGTGAACGTATGTCACTTACTTAGTTGAATGTTCAAATATTTATAAATCATATTAATTTTTTGTTTTATAACACATGAAGCTAGAGAATAAGAGTGTGCATATGAAATAAAATCAATGGTAATTGATAAATTTGACTAAAATGAATGTTATTATGAATAACTCTAAAGCATTAATAAATTATTGTCTCGGTGGTAATATACCAAGGGGGTAACCATAGGGGGTCCACCATTAAATGGGCTTAATCTTAATAACTACATTGTATCTCATTAGGGAAATAAGTCATAGTACAATACCCCAAAATTTATTTTATGCTCATGCATAATAATAGTCGAGCAACTTAAATATTATCACATTGATTAAATAAATAAATCCATAGAGAAAAGATTGTCTAACAATTCAAATATCTATTATACTGAAAATGAGATGTCTCATTATTGAATAACCTAATTAATCATTAAATCTTTATGTGATTGATATCTTTATAAAATTAATCTTTATTACTTGTACAACTCATACACTTACAGATCTTTATTAATAAGGTACTTTCATTGATTAGCTTTTGAGAGATCATCTAATTGATAAAAGTAGGTGGCATAATAAAATTGTAATTCTTTGCTAGGCCTAACATGAATGAATTGGGTCATGCCCAGACCACTAGCCCAGTTGACACCTCTAATATAAATATCCCTTGTAATCTTAATAAAGTATACAAAATATATTTTCTTCAAGAATTAGTTTATGGTATTAAAGGGAATTTCAATTTCCTTTCTACTTCCATGGGAATCAAATGTTGTTTTATTTATTTATGTTTTGCTATAGATCATATTGTTAACATATTGATGGTACAGACTATATAAAGTGGTCTTTGAATGTCTAGAATAAGATATAAGGTTGGAGGTATTGGGGTTTTATTTCTGGTAGTAAGATAGCACAAAAAAAACAACACTTCTGATAAATATGAAACTTGGGATGATAAAAACTATATAGTAAAATCTTGGTTCTTTGACACCATGACTAAGGACAAAATGTATCTCTTCCTCCACTTATCTACTTCCAAGGAGGTTTGGGAGGCTATGAAACAAACTTACTCTTGTTAGAATGGTGTTTAAGCTAAAATTTATTTTTGATTATTTTATTTTATTGGTTGGTTGAATTCATTTTGTTATTTTTTAATAAATGAATTTTCAATGAGCTAAGTTTGTATATATATGCATGACATGCATCCTTTATTCTGCATAGTAGATAATTTATTGCATAGAGTTCAGCATATGCAAAGATAATTAAAAACTAAAATATATTTTTGAAGGGTACATAATCTCATGAAATTAAATTTAACTAATGTAATTGCTAAACTACTTATATCATTTTGGCGGAGGACCCCTTTTTTACCCTTCATCATCATCTATAAAAAATTAATTATCATGACGTTAAAAAATAATTATTGTAGTTACATAATGTAGATATCACTAAAATAAACATAGATTAAATTACATATGTGCTCACCAAAATGTTATAAGCTCGAATGCTTTATTTTGGGTAGATGTATTTATTGGGATGGGCAATCTAGTCTTGCACATGACAATGCATGATTTAGGTCTTAGAGAAGCATATGTTGATGTGTCATGAATCCATGGGCCATGTTGCTCATGAGGGGGATTGGCAAACTTGACATGCTAATTGGATGTAGCAACCTTGACCCATGAGCACTACTTAGGCTTGGGTCTTGACTAGGGCACTTTAGGACCTAGGACCCAATATCATGTGGCATGGTGATATAGATGGCGGGTCATGGTTTAATGAGCTTTGGCACAGTGACCCATGACCTAACCTAAGGTAACACAACCATTTTTTTTAATTGACTTCAATCTATAGAGTGTTATTCTTTTTATAAAAAAAATGTTTGTTGTATGGAGATAAATGTTTGAAAACAATTATCCATTCTTTTTTAATGATAATACATAAATTTTTGTTGTTGCATATTTACCTCTATTTGATTAAATGTTACTAAATTTAATATAATTCTCTTAATCTTTCGCTCACCTTTATATTATGTTAATTTATTTCAAAATCTGACTTTCTTGTTTCCATAATTCTTAAGCATAACTACTTAAACATAATGGATATAAATTCAATTTTTTTTTGAGTATTTAGTAACTCCCATCTTCTTTAGTGTCTTTCTCTGGTTTCCCTATACAAGCCAAAAATCTAACATTAATAGATTCAAATCATGGGTGTGGGGTCACTTTAAGATAATAAATAAATAAAATACTAGAAGAGAGAAAAACAATTAGCTGAATATAAATATTTTTAAAAAAATATATATAGCTACAAAATTAGAAGTGACATGAGTTATCTTAGAAAATATGTTAAACAATATACAAAGATTAGAAATTGGGCTAATCATATTAAATCATTCCTCCATTCATCTCAGTTTTTGGTTTCTCACCTTTCAAAAAATATCTTATCTCATAAATTGCCTTTTAACACCCATCTTTAATGATCTATCTCTTTTTTGTATACCATGCGAAAAATTCCCAAATTATCTCAAATTTTATGTTTTTGGTTACATGTGTTTCCAAGACTATCTTTTTACATCGATAGTGAATTGCAACCTTGGTCTCATGTATTTGTGTTGACTATTCTATAAATCATAATGCAATCACTGTCTTGATCAATATAGCAAACAATTTGTTGTCAAACCTTATTTATCATTTATGAATGATCATAATCTTCTCATTTGGTTCAACCATATTCTACTCCTAAATAGGCTTTGCTTGATTCATACCTCATTATTCTATTACTCATTTTGATTCTCATTATTTCCTTTCACTTCTTATCTCGTCTTTGTTAGCTTCCTCAAATGAGATCAACATCGCAACCTTCCACTTGTTCGCCTCTTATGGAAAGTATGTTCGGCTCTTCCTCACCTTCACCAGCCCACCCAGCTTACTATATTGGCACAAGATCTAATACAGAAATTTTCAAGCCAAATAAAAAAAAATTCATATAACTAACTTCATCCCTGACCAAATGAAACAAACCTCTTTCACATGAGTCCAAATTCCTCATTGTGGTCTACCACTATGTGTGATGAATTTGTTATTTTTGTTCACGTTAATTCTTGGTCCCTTGTTTCTCTAATCCCTCACAAAGTATCATTTGATATAATTGAATCAACTAAATTAAATGAAATTCTGATGGATCTATCTCTTGTGATGAAGCCAAGTTTATTGACAATGGTTTTCATTTACACCTTACAATGATTTTCATGATATCTTCAGTATAGTTGTTAAATCAACTATTATTCACATAATCCTCACTTTTGCTACTAATCAAAATTAGCCTATTTGCCAACTAGCTGTTAATAATCCATTTCTCCAAGGTTGACTTCCATATGATGCATATATTCATAAATCTCAAGGATTTATTGATGCATCATGACCCACTAATATTTGAAAGATCCACAAAGATACATATCTTTTTCCCACTCATGCTTAATCTCTTTTGTAGATGCGACTCAATAATATCAAATAGTTGGCATCATGTTATAGCTTTCTTTAATGAGACCAAATGTCTTTTTTGATGTGAATAAGCTTTTCCAAATTGTGTTCTTTCTCACTATATAATTTTTTCTATTGAAATAATGGCATTTCATTATTTCTAAGAAACATGAAAACTTGACACCCTTATTCACAAATCTACTTTTCAATTTTTATATGCCTTGGTGATACCAATCACTACATCACTTCTTTAGAATATCTTATATTTTTGGGCACCACACCAATCAAATGGAGTTCAATGAAAGAAAATATAGTTATACATTATTCCCGCCATGTATTGTGAAAATGTAAGAGAGACAATTGCACTTTGTCCATATTTCTTTTTCTCAAATTAAACACAATGCCATCAATATGTTGAGCAGCAACTTTACATTGCTCATTCACACTAGAGATCATCTTGTTGACTAACTAACAAAGCCTTTATCTTGCCTTTGTTTTTTAAACAATGTAATATCATTGGTTTTTTTGTTTGTGTCCCGATCTTGTGAGGGCATACTAACATAATAATGTTAATAGAATCTTAAATTTATATTTTTCAAATAAGATTTTATAATTTTGTTCTAGTTTTATAGGCATTGCTATCTAGTTTCACTTTTATTTTAAATTAGGAACTAAAATGTATAATCTATTGTGTGTGTGTGTGTGATCTTTAATGATTAAAGATGATGACCAAATCACTCTATTGTATCAAAAAATATGATAGCAATCATTGGTATAAATAGCTCATATACTACTTATTGTGAATCAAAACTCAATTACCAAAAAACCTGATGTTAAAATTCAACTCAATCCCAATAAACTTGTTTAGGATTGATTTTGGTGATTTAAAGTATAAACACTAATTGTACCTTAAAATTGAATTTTAGTTTTCTCAAAGCTTTCTAATTTTATAACTAAGATTTAAGTAATCAATGCACAAATTTGTAAATGCACACCAATTAAAAACTTAACGAAAGCATATGGTGAAAAGATTAATCTACACAGGCCACACATTCCATATTCAACCACAACACACACTAAATACCACACAACCAAAGATCTGGTTCTACCAAAATAATATATATTCACATAGCCTCACAGAAAACAAAGAATAATTATGCAATTCAACAAAACCAAAATAAATAGTTTAATACAATATAACATACTATCATGCTACATAATTAAACATGCATATATACTACAAAAATGTAACATCCAAAACCCACAAAATACCACATAAAATGTAGTTCAAGGATATAACAAATAATATCAAAACATAAAACATATAATGCCTAAATTTTAACATCCATTCTATGTCCTATTTTTAAAAAAATCCAAATTGGATTTAGTTTGATGGAATCAATCTCTCCTCTATCGGCAAGACCAATATTCTTTCCATTTGCCTTAGCTAAGTAGATTGTGACTAATCAAAGACTTGACTGTGGTACATATACATTGCATGGAATTTTTGCTCCCCATGTATGATATTAAACTAATTTTCATTTCTCACTCAAGAAAATACTCTAAGAAACTTGAGATTTCTTAGAAATCCAATTGGGAATCTCTCAATTATCCATTGAGAATTCTTTTTGTTCCACCAATAACACATAAGCTCCCTCTTGATTTGATTGATTTTGTGAGTTGGTGAATTCAAAATAGCTTTGGATAGAGAGCACATCCGAGTGAAAGCAATAAATGAGTTGATCATTTATTGCTATCATTAGACAACATTATAAACAATTCAGAGGGTATGTACTTTCATACGGACAACTGAGGTCTACTTTCATCATTATAGTCATATGAGTTGTCTAATTTGACTTCACCCACATGAGCTCCACTTCCACATGGACAGTTTAACGGCCATCATTAGAGAACATTAAGGCAATAAATGAGGTCTCCTTCCATGTGAATAGTTGATCATCCCCACATGCATATCAATGTCTATGATGTTGATGCTTGGGTTAAATGCATGTTTTTTCATACACAATACTTACTATATACAAAAAATTCTAGCATGTCTAATACATGGGGAATATACATTTTCAATACTTGCTATCATCAATGACTATATGACTAATTTATAATAATTTTGACCAACCTATGTCACATGCCATGCATTATTCAATATGTCACGGATAACATGTTCATCTAAATACCTAGGAGATGTTATACATCTTTCCAAACTAACTATCTTCTATTATTTATCACTAGGAAAACTTTTCTAATGCCGAGTATTATCAACATCATGCATAAGCAATCTTGTCTATCTCATAATCATGGGTGCATGACATTTAAATTAACAAGTGCTTAGAGTGACATCAAAGAAGGTGATTGAATTAGCCACACAGTCACTCTCTTGACTTGTCATGTCGCCAAATGCAATATCATTAACTATGATATTACTTTACGTGACACAGGACTCTCGATGTTATCTCCTCACTTCATTCTTTTAGATTTCATCTCATTGATATCCAAGTCAAATAAATCCATTACTATTAAAACGCCCACTATTTTTGTCTTCCAAATTAGGTAGTTGGTTAAGTCCAACTTAAGCATCCAAAATATGTGAATATCTTTCATATGAACTTTCTAACTCTACTAATAACTAATAAATAAAAAGATGTAAATCACCACGAGTAGCCTCATTTTGATACTGCTTGTTAGTTATCCACATTTATGATACTAATTATTAGTATCGATAGCCTGATATAACTCATCGATATCAACAATTCTAGTACCACTGGTCGGTATCAATATCTCAGACAACATTTATTGAGAATCAAAGAACAAATATCAATGAATTAGATATTAAACTCAACCTAATCTCAATATAGTTGGTTATGATTGATTGTGGTTGTTGAAAGGATAAACATCTATACCTTAAAATTGGTTTTTATTTTTCTCCAAACTTAAAGTTTCACAACAAAGATTTAGATAACCATGCACAAATATGCAAATACACATAAAATACAAGCATGGAATGTGCACACTAAGAAGAGATCAATCTATAAAATCCACCCAAAACACTTGCAACCACAACACACTTTGTAGTCTACACATTTTCAAAAAGTCTATTATATTGAAATAACACACACACACACACACTATTCATCGAAAACATAGTATATAATTAGCATTCAACAAAACCAAACAATGCATTTTAATACAATACAACAACCATCCATGCTAAAAATTAAATAAGCAAAGATAATATTGAAATTCAATATATACCCAAAAATACATTATCACATTAAAAATATAGTTTAGAGATATAACAAATATTGCCATAATATAAAACATATAAAACTTGGTAATGATCTATAGTAATGATTTAGCATTACTATAGCATCACACCAATAGCACCTTGAACAAGACACCAAATAACACAATGTAAATGATGTTTCACAAGAGAGAACTAATGAGTAAAATTCATGATCTCTTCCATTCTAGAGAGCAATACAGAGAATAGAGGGCATGAGGTGTCAAGGTGAGTCTCTCTCTCTAATTTCTATTATTCTCACACTATCAAGATTTCCTTCAACTTGAGAGCAACATAGGAGAGAAAGATAGAGAGAGAGAGAGAGAGAGACAAAGAGAGAAGCATCTCTTTCCACTATTCATCTCTTTCTGCAACATGCTAACCTCTCATTTTGTTATAATGAGCAAAATTGAGCTCTCTCATACTATGCCAGAGAGCAACAAATTTATCTTTATTTTTGTGTCAGAGATTAAAACTAAGGAGAAGGAGAGATAGAGAGAGAGTGAGTATTTCCACTATTCACATTTCCGATCCATTCTAATCTTCTCTTGCTACCTCTCCATTTTTTTTAATTTATTTTAGTTTTTCTCTTTATTTCTTTATCTCTTGTTGGGTCTATATATAGGTATTAAACGGGCCTGATGGCTCAGATTCAGCCCGAAGCCCAGCCCATTTTAGGTGTGTCTGGCCCGACATGATACGCTACTATAGCATGCCAGGTCCCATACCGGGCGTACCCTCGGCACAAGTTGTACCATGCCGTGCTGAGGGTTTTCTGCCCACGTGTCGTGCCTGGCAAGGCACGGGTGCCAGGCAAGTGGGCACGACATGGGTGACCACACACTAAGTGGCACCTGATGGGTGACGGCATTGCATGCCTGATGGGTGACGGTGGCACAATGTCAAAACCCTAAAATTTTAAAAATTCAACCGACCCGATCTAAAATGGGCCGAACTGATATGAATTGGAGCAGTTTTTGGGCCGTGGGCTCGTGACGGGCCATGGACTCGTGATAGGCCTTCCCTCCAAAGAACCATGCCATGTCAATCACAGCACGCCATCCTGGTTGGGCCCAAAAAAATTGGGCCCAACCAGTTTGACACCTCTATGATTTAGGTGTCAAACAGCCAGGTGCCCAAGTCCGACCCGAAGCCCAGCCTATTTCAGGCATGCCAGACCTAGCATGGCATGCTACTTTTGTGTGCCCGGGCTCATGCCGGGCACGCCTCGGCACGATTCGTGTCATGCTGAGGGTTTTCGGCCCACTTCATGTCATGTTGTGCCGAGGGTTTTCTACCTACATGTTGTGCCAAGCACTACACAAATGCCTGACATGTGAGCACAACACGGGTGACCATGCACCGAACGACACTCGATAGGAGGATGACACGGTGATGCCCAACGGGCGACAATTCAGCACGTTCGACGGGCAACGGTGGCGCAGCAATGCAGCACCAAAACCCTAAAATTTTAAAATTTCGACCAATCCGACCTAAACTAGCTGATCCGAATTGGGCCAAACCAGCTCAAACCCGAGTGATTTTTAGGCTTCGGGCTCGTGCCGGGTATGCCCTTCAAAGAATCGTGTTGTGCCAGGCATTGCACACTAACCTGGCCCAACCCATTTAACACATCTACTCTACGATCTACCTTAGTCTGGTGGGTCAGGTTTGTTTATTTTGTCTATCTTTTTAGTTTTGCTTCTTTTAATTTTAAATAATAATATATAATTGTTATTTTTAATTCTTCATATTTTATTTTTCACTTACTATTATTTGTTAGCTGTTTTTATGTTTTTTATGAGTGTGGTGAACAATGTACAAAAAATATGTGATAATTTATATGTTCTTAAAAAAAATAGGAGCATATGGGGGAATGCCGCCATCAACTTTTTAAATTAAAAAAAAATAATACGATTAAAAAATTAAAAGAAGGAGTTATGTGGCATTTAGTTTTTTTTAATGCTGAATAAATTTATCTTTGAGATTAATACACTTAATATTATTAAGTATTAAGTCATTATTTTTTTTACTTAATGCTGCATAGATAAACGGAGACAATAGTGAGGGTTTTGATTGTGTGAGAGTGAGATTATTCTGAATGGAAAAAGTTAAAATTTTTGACCTTTTATTTCAGCTATTTTTTCAAAAAATTCAGTTATAAGCTAGTAAAAAATAAAAAAAAAACAAATGGCTGAATGCCAAAATCAAATTGATTTTAGCATTTAGTCAAAAAAGCAAACACTCCCTTAGTGTTTGCATTTCTTTCTAGAACCTAAAGTTTTGTACTTTTTATTTATTTTTTAGTGTGATAAGAAAAGAGAGTTGCATTTTTGGGTAGGGGGGAAAGGGGGCTGTTCATCATAGGTATGTGTTGGGATTGACTCATTAAGAAGTCGTAATTTAAATGAAGTTACAACCTATTTTTTATTATTGCGAATAGAATGCTTAAGGATTCAAGTCTTGCTCTTATTTGTTAGTATTCCAACATGAATAAATGAAGTCATAACCTAATTCGTATTGTTATGATTAGAAGTCTTAAAGATTTGTCACAACCTTATTCTCTAGTATCATCACATGAATAAATAAAATTGTAACATATTTGTATTGTTGTGACTAGAAGACTTGAAATTGAGACATAAATGAATAAAGTCACAACATGGATAATAAAGATTTTACTCTATAAGTTTTTTTTTTTAAAAAAATTACTATATAAACACTTATAAATATAAACAATGTGAGTGAAAGGTGTAAAGATTTTAGTAATGATGAAAATTTTACTCTTCTCTCTCTCTCTCATATGATTTTTTTTTTCTCATTTTATCATGTGTATTGTGTGCTTCATCTTTGAGAGTTCTATTTTCTATTCATGAAACTCTAAATCACTATCACAATTGCTAATATTTTGTATCAAAGAGAAATTATACCAGATATCTCACATTCTTGATATTTGATATCAGAGTGATTATTGTAATAGCAGGGATACTAACATTTGGTATCAAAAACATAATAGCATAGATGTCAGATTTAAGCATTTGGTTTCAAAATGAGGTTATGATCTTTAATATTTGATATTAGAGCTAAGGTTTAGTTGTAGTGCCTAGTTTGCCATCAAATCTAGGGTTTAGACAATCTACAAAGTATAAACTTAAGAATGATGAGTTCAATGGTATCTAGGGTTAAGGTCAAGAAATTTTCAGAAAAAAGTTTCAAACTTTGAAAACTAGAGATGAAGGATTTACTTTTTGATAAAGATTACTAGTTTATAATCAAGAATCTGAAGCTAACAGTAAGTGATCAGAAATCACATACATCTCTCAAGATTTTCAAATGGTACAAATTAGATCACAGAGCTTGATGCTTAATAATATTGTATTTGGCAGATAAAGTCTTGGTGAATATTTTTGGCAAGTGATCAGTGAAAGATTTATATAGGAAGCTTGAAATACTCTATCAAAACAATATATTGGTCAAAAAATTATTTCCAAGGAATAAATTATATAACTTACACATGGTGAAAAAATTCCATTTTTTTACATTTAATCAAGCTTCATACATTGAACATCTAGCTACCATCTATTGGCTATAAAATCACTGATGATGACAAAGTTATAATGCTCCTCTATTCATTATTAGATTTATGTGATAAATTAATTATCATTATTGGTAGTGGTATAATAAAGTTATCATATAAGAGAATTATCCCAGCACATTTGTTTATGATATAAGGAGGTAGAGTATGGAGAAATACTCAAAAGATATATTATTTTTAAGGGGATAAATTTAAGAAAAAAAAATCTAGAACAACCTATAAGAAAATTAAAAAATAAGATAAAGATTGAAGAAAGTGAATATGTTCAAATTGAAGTGCTAAAAATATAGCAAAGTTAAGTACTTCAAGAGGGATTACCAAAAAAAGTAAAAATAAGACAAATTTGATCACAAAAATTTTCCATTTGAGACATAAGTGAAAGATGGCTTGACAGATAAGAAATTATTCTTTGGAGACTTACACATTGTATAAACATGTGTCACTCATATTAATGAGGATAGCTGGTTCATAGACAAATGTGTTTCATATCATATAGCTCCTCATCAAAATCTATTTAGCCACAATGAGTCTTATCATATAGAAGATGTAACTATGGGAAATAACTTAATAATAAATATATTAGGTCATGGGAAGGTAAAGATAAAACTATATGATGAAACTTGTAAATTTATTTTGGAGATTATGCATATTATAGATGTGAATATAAATTTGATTTCTATGTGTGAAAACTAATACCGGTGTATGATTCTAATATGATGACAAGTCTCATAGATGACTCAAAGAGCAATTGTAATTGCTCAGGGGATAAAGTATAAAATGTTGTATAAGCCACTAACAAGCTCTACTATATCTCATTTCATAGAATCATATAATATCTCATGACTTTTATGTTTGTGAGGAGAAAGAAAAACTATAGAATGATTCACTTATAGAGAACACTAGTTCAATATCATGACATGTTAAGATTATTTTGTGACCCAATTTAATATCATGACATATAACAATATTATGGTATTAGAGACCAAGGCATATTAGTGAGAAAAGTCTAGCAATTATATCCTCGAAGAAAATGATGGAAAGAATACCAAATTATTTAGAAGGTTCAGATTTTGTGAGGGTTACTTGAAATGAAAAGTAAAAAAGCATTAAACTCAAATCTATAGCCACTACATCATTAGTAATGTTGGATTTAAATTTATAATGACCTATTAAAAGAAATACTAGAGGCATCACTTGGGAGATCAAGGTATTACATATTATTTATTGATGATTTCTCTATGTATGCATGAATTTATTTCATTCAAAACAAAAATGATGTATTGGAAAAGTTCAAGTAGTTCTAAAGTGTATCTAGAGAATAAACTCAATAAAAAAAATAAAGGTTCTACATGAAAATAATGGTACATAATACTTTTTGGATAATTGATTCTATGTTGAGTATGGTATTACTAGGTTGAACATGATCAAGTTGACACCATAATAGAATAGTGATGGTTGAAAGGTTGGATAGAACATTGATGAAGAAGGAAAACTACATGAGGATTTTGATAGATTTTGAGCTAAAGTTTTGACCCGAAGTAATTTTTACATATTGCTACTTGAAGAACTATAATCCTAAATTGATAGTGAATGATTAGACACCATTTGAGATTTTGTATAGAAGAAAGCTGAGTATAACTTACCTTTGGGTCTTTGTGTGTGATACATAGGCCCATATGCCAAAGGAAAAAAAATAAGTAGGAATTAAATTTTAATAAGTACAAGTTTATTGGCTACAAGGAAAGTATCAAAGGCTATAAGCTTTGAAATCCATAGAAAAAAAAACAATTATCTTCAACATAGATTCCATGTTCAGGGAGTACAAGAGTGGTAACACAAGTGGGAGTTCAAAGAGAATATAAAGGCTAATGAAAAAAAATTAAAAAGTGTAAGACAAAGTTGTTTCTAAAAGATACTCTCAGGTTGAAGGTGCTGACTATGATGAGATCTTTTTACTAGTAGCAAATATGTGTTTCATCTGAGTGGTGTTGATTGTGATAGCTAGGAATGATTTGGAGGTTAAGTAACTAGATGTGTAGATGAATTTTCTTTATTAAGACCAAAAGGAAAAGATATTTATGAAGCAACCAATCAATGTCAAGGTGAAAGGCAAAGACAACTTGGAGTATAAGCTAGTAAAATCACTATACGAGCTAAAGCAGCCTCTAAGGATGTAGTATTAGAAGTTTGATTCATATGTCTTGTACTTGGAATTTAGTATATGTGAGGGTAACCATTGTGTGTACACAAAATGATAAGGTAATAAATATGTTATTCTAACCTTGTATGTTGATGCTATTTCATTAGTTAGAAATAACAAGGAGATAATCAATACAGTGAAATCTTTGATAGTAAAAATTTGAGATGACATATCTCATGGAAAAAAAACTTTATACTAAGCATATAGATTCATAAAGATTGAAAAAAAAGATATTATATCTTGTGTAGTAAGAATGTGTTGAGGGTATACTTTAGAAGTACAATATATCCGATTGTAAGCCAATTAGAACTCTTATAATAACTAGGATGAAGTTGACAATCTATTAGTGACATACTACTCAGAAGGAGAAAGAGGAGATGACTCTCATTCCATTTGTTAATGTTTTCAAAAGTTTGATATATGCTATGGTATATATGAGACTTGATATTTTACATATTATGGGAGTAATGAGAATGTACCTATCCAACCTAGGGAAGTAGCATTATAATGATATAAAAGGGTGCTAAAGTATCATTGTGGGATTGTTGATTTTTGTGTTCTAGTTTGGTAATGATAGCAATGAGAAGAACTATGTTGATTACTTGATAAATATAATGAGTCCAAAAAAATCCAAGTAGTGCAAAGCTAAGACTAAGATAAAGAATATACTTCTGAAGTTGTGACATGTGTTTGGTGTCACAACTTAAATTGTGAAGTTGTGATATGAATGAAGTCGTATATATTTTGTATTGTTGTGATTGGATGTCTTAAATATTCAAGTCAGCATCTTATTATTGGTGTTTCAACATGAATAAATGAAGTTGTTGATTTGAAGTTTTACCAGATAGTATTTAAAAATGTAAACAGAGTGTGACTGACAGTTGTCAAGTCTTAAGTTATAGTAAACCTTTTTATCTTCTATCTATTATGATTTTTATCCCATTTTCTCTTATGCTTTGTGTGCTCCATCTTTTAGAGTTCTTTTCTCACTTCTCAAAATCATAAATCATCATAATAATTCCTAACAGTGTTGCTAGTGCAAATTTACACATCATAAAATCTACATTCTTTTTTAAAAATAAAATAGAACATCGAAGAGGACTATCCCTCTTACTTATTTTGTTCTACTCTCATCAACACACATCATAGAATCTACATTCTATTTTACAAATAAAATAGGACATCGAAGAGGGATATCCCTCTTACTTCTTTTGTTCTACTCTCATCAACACACATCTCTTTTAGTTCACTAAAAGTTGTGTTACTGTGAAAATAAGTTTTTTTTCATAAACACCTTTTTCGTTTGGAAGCATATTCATTTGAAGATTGTATTTCTTGTCGAGACACTGATGAATGGAATTCATAGTCCAAAGAATAATGCAAAGCCACTTTTTTTGGGAGTATTCTCTCCAAAAACTCATGTTTATGCAAATATTCTGAATTTTATGATTTCTAGGATTGTATATTCTAGAAATTTTATCATAGTTCAATACCTAGTTTTTTGTATTTTATACTTTATGGATTTTTAATGTGTGAATAAATCTTTAGTATATGTTGTTCATATATGCAAGTTGAACAAATTTTTGGTAATTTAGTGAATACGTCTTTAGTATTGTGAATTTTTGAATTGATGTATATTGTGTATTGAATAAATAATACAAAATTATGTCTTTCAAAAATTTAGAATTTGAAATTAATTTGTTTTAATAATATATATTTCGAACAAAATTTTATTTTATTAAAATTCGACATCTTCAAATAGAAAAATATATTATCATTTGGGTTTTGAGAATTTAAAAATTCCCATTGTGGCAAAGAAAAAAATATCTCATAGAATTTTATGTCATAAGCTTGTTTTCACTAAAGGATTTCACCTATACATACAAAGAATAAAAAAATACTCAAACATTAGACCACACAACAATAATTTAATATATATATCATATTATTTATTAAAACAAACCAAACCAAAATAAGTCATTCAAATCCAAATTTGGTTTACTTTGATGGAACCTGTTATATTTAGATTACAGTTCCTTGTTACAACAAGGATTACAAAACATCAGAAGGTAAAGATGAAGATAGAAATCATGAGAAGAAAAAGAAAATGATCACCAGGGAGAGAGAAAAAAGCACAGTAAAATTCAATATTAAAAAATGACATTCACCCAAAAAAAAAACAAAAATAAAAATAATACTTATATATCCATATTTAAAAAAATAGTAAGAGTCAAAGGTGGCTTTATTAAAAAATGTGTAACTAAAAGTGCTTTTATTTATTGATATAGCAGAATGGTCCATGACACACACAATAACTGTATTCATATGTGAAATAGAGCTTAAGTGCATCAAACATAAGGCTGAGACCCATTATCAACATTCTCCTCCATTTGATGTAATTGGTACAAGACCTGCAGTTATCTTAGGTAGACTAGTTTTTTTAGGCAGTGATTTGGTGAAGATATCAGCCAACAACTCTTCAGATCTATAAAAATATAACTTTATTTCATTAGTTTCAATTGCATGTTTAATAAAATGATACTTATGCCCTATATGTTTTGTTCTACTATTCATTACAGCATCACTAGCTATAGATATAGTGGACTAATTGTCACATAATATAGCAGTCGGATCTTTTAAGGATTCATCCAAATCAATCAGCAAATTTCTTATCTATAATGCATGTGAGGTTGCTACTAAAAAATATATATTCATCTTCAGTAGTGGATAGTGTAATTGTGAATTATTTCTTGTATGACCAAGATACAATTGTAATTCCTAGAGTAAAGATGTATCCAGAAGTGCTTTAATAGTATTCTGGATATCCTCTCCAGTCACTATCACACTAACTAGTTATCTTAATCTGTTTAATTCAAAAATACCTTAGTCCTAAGTCTAAGGTCCCTTTAAGAATACCTTAAGATTCATTTAGCAGCACTATGATAAATATAGTTAGGTGCATGCATAAATCTAGACAAAAGGTATATTGCATACACTATATCAGGTCGTGTGGTAGATACATACAACATACTATCAATTAGACTTCTGTATGATTTACCATCAATTATTCTGCATTGGGTAGAAATTAACTTTTAATTTATAATTAATAATGTAGAAACTGGTTTATTGACATTCATGCCCTAATTTTTTAGTATTGACTGAATATACTTTTTTTGGAATACTAGCACACCACTTGAATCTTGAAAGATTTCAAGTCCCAAGAAGTGGTTTAGTGAGCCTAAGTCTGATATTTCATATTAATTTGTCTTTCATGTCATGTCTAAAGGCTTCAAATAATTCAGATTTATTACTTGTAAAGATTATGTCATCTAAATTGATTGACACAATCAATATTCTATAATTTTTATCTCTTTTAATATATAGTGTCGCCTCACTCATACTTCATTCAAATCCTTGATTCAGTAAGTATGAGTTTATTTGTTGATACTAAGCATGGAAAGCTTGTTTCAACCCATAGAGAGCCTTGTTTACTTTATAAACACAATGCTCAACTTCTTGTTTTAAAAAGCAAGGGGTTATTCTACATAAATCTCTTCCTTCAGATTACTATTCAAGAAGGTATATTTTATGTCTGGTTGGAACATAGTCCAACCATTTTGTCCAGCTAAGGCTATTAAGAATCTCATAGTTTCTAACCTCGCTACAGGAGAAAAGCTTTCGAAATAATCTATGCCATCCAATAGTGTTGGCCACTAATATGGCCTTATATAAGGGTTGATTAGTATTTGGTTGATTTTTAACCTTAAATAGCCACTTAACACCAATACTGTATTTATTTTGGGGTAAGTCTACTAATGTCCAAGTGTAGTTTTTCTCTATGATAGACATTTTTGTCTTCATAGCATCAATTCATACTTGATACCTTACTACCTCTTCATAGTTGGGGGCTAAGCTAAGGAGTAATTGCACCATTGGTATATCTTTTCTAATGAGTTATACTTGATTGGTGTAATACTCTTATCATGTTTTTTTATGTATGAATCAGACTCAATATGAGAACTTGAAGCATACCTTGGCTTGCTTTCAATGTTATCATCTGTTGAAAATTCTAAATTCCAGCCTTGTATGCTGATATTTTGCCCACAAATTTTGCATATTGCCTTCCCATTTAACATTCTCATTAATGATTACATCTCTGCTCACCAGAAATATTTTTGTTTCTGGTGAATATAGTCTGTAACCCTTGGATTGCATATCCTATCCAACTAGAATATATTTTAGACTCTTGGAGCCTAACTTTGGTCTAGCATGTTTCGGTATGTGAGAGTAATAGACACTCCCAAATACTTTTAAGTGTTTTATATTTAATTTTCTTCCACTCCAAGCATGTAATGGAGTGAGATTCTTTAATGCTCTAATTGGGCATCTATTGAGCAGATTGACTACTGTATTTATAGCTTCTGCCCAATATTATTTAGGCATTTGTTTCTTACTTAATAGTGTTCCAGCCATTTTCATTACACTCACATTTCTTCTCCACAATACCATTATGTTGTTGTGAGTAGACGGTAGTTAGGTATCTTTGAATTCCTCTGTGTTTACAGAAGTTATTGAATTTCTATGAGAAAAACACACCACATCTATCTGTTCTAAGTGTTTTCACCCTTAGACCAATTATCTCTTTGTTAGGGATAAAAACTTCTTGAAATAATCAAAGGCTTCAGCCTTGTGTTTTATGAAGTAAACCCACACCATCCGAGTAGAATCATCAACAAACAACAAGAAATATCTATTATTTTCTAAGGACTGAACTAACATAGGTCTACAAACAACTGCATGAACTAATTCAAGAGGTTGGGATGCTCTCCAGGTAGTATTTTTGGAAAGCTCTGATTGGATTGCTTACTCATGGTATATTCCTCACAAAATGAAGAGGGAATGCTTAGATTAGAAGGCAACCCACTCAAGTTTGTTTTGTAAAAGTATTTTCAAACTTGTGTAATTTAGGTGGCCTAACCTTCCGTTCCATAGAGTTACCTCTTGTTCAGCATTCATGATTAGAGTAATATTCTGTTTCTAATCAAGAGTCAGTGAAAACTCCTTCCACTGGATATTTTTACTATCCAAAGATGGTTTTCTGACTTTTGATTGAATATATTACATGAATTATTTTTGAACAGCAAATTATATCCATTCTCCATTAATTGCCCCACACTGAGAAGATTCTAGTCCTATGCTGGAATCAATAGAATATCACTTATGACCTTATCTCTCATGGGGGTGGAGACGGTGACTTTTCCCTTTACTTTTGCTTGGACAAGGTCACCATTTCCTAGCTTGACTTGGGAATTTACTAATGACTGTAAATTCACAAATATATCATGATTTTGAATTTTCAGACATGTGGTTTGAATAATCACTGTCCAAAAACCATACATTTGGAGAAGAATTATTTTTAGTTTCTGACACATAGATTATGTATTCTGCAAAGGGTGATTCCTCTGCACAACTATCATATTGAATGTGCTTCAACCTACACTCTTTAGAAATGAGCTCAAATTTTTTATAGTTTAGGCATTGGTTCTTGGTTCTGAAGCACCACTCTTTCTCAATGTGGTTGATTCTTTTGCATATTTTACAAGAGATATGTGAACCCCTCAAGTGAGGCATATTGGAAGATCAAGAAGATGCATGACTTATATTCTTATCTCTAGACTTATTTTTAAAAACATATCTGGATATCTTCTTTTTTTTTGAGTTTCTATTACATGATTATCTTCTTTTTTATATTGTGTATCTCCCATCTTGATTGCATGGCTGATTCGGTAGTAGATTCTGTTTTTTTGAGTAATTAACTCTTATAAAATTTCAATGAATTGAGAACTTGTTGAGTTGTCAATTCAGACAAGTCCTTTGTTTCTTCTATAACTGCAACAATAAGGTCAAATTTGTCAAGCATTCATATAAGCAGTTTCTCTACCATTTGAGTTTCTATAATGTGTTCACCATGAATTTTCAGTTGATTAACCACATCCAGAAACTAAGTGGATAACTCAATGAAAGAATCTGAGTTATTCATCCTCAGATTCTCAAAATCTCTTTTTAATGAATGAAGAAGAGAACCTCGAGATTTTTTTTTCTCCTTGGAATTCTTTCTTAAGAAGATCTCAAGCCTATTTAGCTTGAGTACAACTCAATAATCGGGAAAAAATGACATTACTAACACCCCTGTTGGATGAACAGTAATCCACTGACATTAGATTTTCTTAATTCTCATTCCCCCAACACCTCTTTTTCTTCTAGAGAAAAGAGATCTTTGTGTTCTGTGTAACCAGCATCTACAAGTTCCCATATATCTTGTGATATAAATACTATTTTCACTTTAACATCTTAATAATCGAAGTATTCTCCATCAAACAGGAGTATAGGGATAGACCCCGAGCTTGAGGAACTCAGATGTGTAGTTGTCATAATGATTCTATACAAAAATCTTTAAAAAGTTTGAGTAGAAAATTAGGGATCATGTAAAATTGGTGTTTATTTAACACAAAACTTCTAGATCTAAACAGATCTACACTTTATCTAATAGGTCTGTGAAGTTCAATTTAGGTTAAAATAAGAACTTGAAAATGTTTGATCTGGAGAAGATTTTTGAATAATTATTTCAAAATAATCTTCAATCTTATATTAAAACGTGGCTCTGATACCAAATATTATATTTAGATTACAGTTCCTTGGTACAATAAGGATTACAAAACATCAAAAGGTAAATATGAAGAGAGAAATCCTGAGAAGAAGAAGATGATCATAGAGAGAGAGCAAAGCACAATAAAATTCAATATTAAAAAATTGACTTTTATCCAAAAAAATAAAAATAAAAATAATGTTTATATGTCCATATTAAAAAAATGATAAGAGTCAAAGTGGTTTTATTAAAAATGAGTAACCGGACGCACTTTTATTTATTGATGTGGCAGAATGGTCCATTACACACATAATAATTGTAGACATATATGCTATATGTTGACGGGCTATTCGTTAAGTTGAGCCGATTAGAGTGAAATTACCACTATGCTCTTAATGAGCAATTATCGAGTTATTGCTGTAAAGTATTTCTTTAATTAATTCTTTTTGTTTTTAATTATCGGATGGATATAAAAGCTGATTATTTTTCTTGACCTAGCTGCTGGCTGAACAATTTTTCACTAAGTGTTTTGATTTGTGGTTTCCTACTGCGCGTTTCTCTCCTCTACTTCTTCTCTTCTGCTCTTCTCCTTCTTCTCTGTTCTGTGCTTCTTTTCTTGAGAATTCCTTGTTTTAAACATGGAATAGTTGTTCTAAAACAACATTGTGGTATCAGAGCCTCGATACCTAACTGAGATCGAGATTATTTTTGAATAATATTCAAATCTAATCTCTCCAGAATAGGCGTTCTCTGAAAACCTAACTATTTCTCACAAATTTCTTAAGATCGAGCATAGATCTGACCAGATCTACTAAGATCTAAAGGTTTTGTGGTTTTTTAAAACCTATTTTTACAAAACCCTAACATTCTGTTCAAATTTTTTCAAGCTGTTCTTAAGATTATTATGTTTTCAAAAGTTCAAAACTCATTAAACTCGGGTTCGATTCCTACTCCCTTGTTTGATGGTGAAAATTTTGACTATTGGCTTGTCAAAATGCGAACATTATTTATCTCCCAAGATATATGGGAAATTTTGGTTTCTGGATATGTAGAAGCCCCTAATTTCTCTATTCTGGAAGGTAAGGAATTGTTGCAAGAGAAGGAATTACAGAAATTTAATGTTAAGACATTACTTTTCATCCAACAGGGTGTAAGTAATGCAATATTCCCGCGATTACTTGGCTGTACTCAAGCCAAGGAGGCTTGGGACCTCCTAATCGAGGAATAACAAGGAGATAAGAAGGCTCGAGGAGCTCTTCTGCACTCCTTGAGAAAAGATTTCGAGAATCTGAGTATGAAAAACTCATATTCTCTTACTGAGTTTTCAACTCAGTTTCTTGATATAGTTAATCAACTTAAGATTCATGGAGAAAATGTCTTTGAGACTCGATTAGTTGAAAAACTACTTATCTATATGCCTGATAAGTTTGATACCATTGTGCCAGTGATAGAGGAAACCAAAGATTTGTCAAAACTCTCCATCCAGCAAGTTCTGAGTTCTCTAAAGTATTATGAAAGTCGATTACTGAAGAGGGCAGAAAGCTCTGGAGAGGCTGCAATGCAGTCAAGATGGGAAGAAAGCTCCAACAATGCCGAAGTACAATACATAGACATGAGGAGTAAGAAAAATACACAAAGGTATGAGTTTAAAAATAAAAACAAAAATAAAATCAAAACAGGCTCTACTTCTACTCTCTCAATTGACTCATCTAGGGAACAGTCTGTCTCTTGCAATATATGCAAGAGACTAAACCACACTGCGGCAGAGTGTTGGTTTCGAAAATAGAACCAATACCAAAACTGTAAGAGGTTTGGGCACAGTTCTAAGAACTATAAGAGCATCTCTAAACAGAGTGCTGATTTTACAGAACGAGTAACTTCTGTAGAACATCTGTTTTATGCAAATGAAACAGAAAATACACATTCAATAAACACCTGGTTTCTGGACAGTGGCTGCTCAAACCACATGTCTAGAAATAAAGAAATATTTGTGGATTTACTTCCAGTGGTAAATTCACAAGTCAAACTGGGCAATGGTGAACTAGTTCAGGTGCAAGCCAAGGGCAGAGTGGCAGTACCCACCTGCTCTGGAACAAAATTCATAAAGGATGTACTTCTGGTTCCTGCCTTGGACCAGAATTTACTAAGTGTTGGCCAGTTAATTGAGAAGGGTTATAAACTGTCGTTTGAAAATAAAACATGTGAAATTTTTGATCAAGGCAGTAATCAACCCTCTTGGACAATGAAAATGTCAAGTGGAAGAAGTTTTCCACTGACATGTGCTGAGAAAACAGATAAGGCATTCTCAATGAATGTCCAATCTGTAGCTTCTTTATGGCACATAAGGTTTGGGCATTTAAACTATTTAGACCTAAAAAACATTTTTCAAAATAACTTAGTAAATGGAGTGTCTTCAAACCTATCACTGCCTACCTCTGTCTGTGAAGAGTGCTCACTGGGAAAATAATCCAGAAAGAGCTTTCCAAAACACTCTGCCTGGAAAGCTTCCAAACCATTGGAACTACTGCATGCTGACATATGTGGTCCTATGTCAGTAAAATCTTTAGGCATCAGTAGTTATTTCTTATTGTTTATAGATGATTGCACGAGATATATATGGGTATTCTTCTTGAAGCACAAGTCTGAAGCACTTGAATGCTTCAAGAAACTCTTACCACTTGTCGAAAGATAATCTGGACTAAGTGTTAAGTCACTTAGAACAAACAGAGGAGGTGAGTTCCTCTCTCAAAAATTCACAAACTTCTGTGAATCCTAAGGAATAGCCAGGCAGCTTACCACTGCCTACTCGCCACAACAGAATGGAGTTGTGGAGAGGAAAAATAGAACTATAATGGAAATGGCCAGATCACTCTTAAATCAGAAAGACTTACCAAAAACCTTTTGGGCAGAGGCAGTGAACACATCAGTGTACCTGCTCAATAGGTGCCCAACCAAAGCACTGGAAAACTTAACTCCAGTGCAAGCCTGGACTGGAAGGAAACCTAATGTTAAACACTTAAAGGTATTCGGGAGTGTTTGTTACTCCCATATACCAAGTGCACAAAGAACCAAATTAGACTCCAAGAGTCTAAAGTGCAGTTTAGTAGGTTACAGTCTGCAATCCAAGGGTTACAGACTGTATTCACCAGAAACCAAGTCATTTCTGGTGAGTAGAGACATTGTAATTGATGAAAAAAGTAAGTGGGCTGAAAATTTAATTGAAGCAAACTCTGGAACCAAAAATGGTTGCACAGAAGCTGCTGCAACTAGCAATAACTTAATAAGCGCTCCAAGGTACGATTTCAGTTCACCCTCTACTTTTTCTTCTGAGTTTATTTCTGATTCTGATTCTTTTTCTGAATGTGATTCTCAATATAAGTCCAAGTCTGTTTCTAAGTATAGTAATTGTTCATCACCTAAATCTGAATCCATGACTGAACTTAATAAAATAACCCCTGTAAAGTATAAAGACTTTTCAGACATTTACCAGAGATGTAATTACGCCTCAGTTGAGTCATTCAACTATGAAGAGGCTGTAAAACATCAATTCTGGTTCAAAGTGATGCAGACAGAAATGTCCGTCATTGAGAAAAATAACACTTGGACCTTAGTGGACTTACCCCAAAATAAACACAGTATAGGTGTTAAGTGGATTTATAGGATTAAAATTAAATCAAACTCAAATCAGCCTGTATACAAGGCTCGATTGGTAGCTAAAGGTTACTCACAAAAACCTGGATTAGACTATCATGAAACCTTTGCTCCAGTAGCAATGTTAGAAACCATAAGGCTTTTAATAGCCTTAGCTGGACAGAAAGGATGGAATTTATTCCAATTAGACATTAAATCTGTCTTTCTAAATGGAAAACTTAAAGAGGAGATATATGTAGAACAACCCCCTGGGTTTGTAAAAAAGGGGAGTGAACACTGTGTTTATAAATTAAATAAGGCTTTGTATGGGTTGAAACAAGCTCCTCGTGCTTGGTATCAACAAATCAACTCATACTTTCTGAATCAAGGATTCAGTAGAAGTAAGAGTGAGCCTACACTCTATATTAAAAGAGATAATCATTCTGGAATTTTAATTGTTTCTTTATATGTCGTTGATATTATTTTTACAAGTAATAAATCTAAATTGATAAATAACTTTAAGAGAGAAATGGAAATTAAATATGAGATGTTTGACCTAGGAAACCTAAAACAATTCTTAGGACTTGAAATAACTCAAGACACTAGTGGTGTGTCCATTTCTCAAACTACATACATTAAACAATTATTGAAAAATTATGGAATAAGTGACTGCAAGCCTATATCTACCCCGTTAGAAGCAAATCAGAAATTACTTTCAGGTAAAGGTAAACCTGTAAATGAGAAAACATACAGAAGCTTAATTGGAAGCTTGCTGTATGCATCAGCATCCAGACCCGATATTGTATATTCTGTTCACTTGTTGTCACGTTTTATGCATTGTCCGAATCATATACACTTAAGTGCTGCCAAACAGATATTGAGATATCTTAAAGGTACACTTAACTTAGGTCTGAAATATCACAAAATTAATCATACAGAAATCATTGGTTATTGTGATAGTGATTGGGGAGGAAATCCAGTGGATTACAAAAGTACCTCTGGATATGTGTTTAATTTAGGAACTGCGCCTATTTCTTGGCAGTCCAAGAAACAATCAACCGTAGCCCTATCCACTACTGAAGCTGGATATGTTTCAGCTTCAGTTGCAACCTCTCAAGCCTTATGGCTTAGAAAACTGTTGGGTGACTTAGATAAATTTCAAAAACATCCAACAAAAATTCTGTGTGATAATCAATCGACTATATCTATTGCGAGTGATATAGTAATGCATAGTCGAACTAAACACATAGGTTTGAAATATCACTTCATTAAGGATGCAATTGAATCTAATGAAGTTAAATTGTTTTTTTGCAGGACTGAAAAACAAGTAGACGATATATTTACGAAGTCCCTACCAAGAGAAAAGCTTGTCTATTTGAGAGAAAAGCTTGGTCTGACCTCAACTACATTGAATGGGGGGGATTGTTGACGGGCTGTTCGTTAAGTTGAGCCGATTAGAGTGAAATTACCACTATGCCCTTAATGAGCAATTATCGAGTTATTGCTGTAAAGTATTTCTTTAATTAATTCTTTTTGTTTTTAATTATCGGATGGATATAAAAGCTGATTGTTTTCTTGACCTAGCTGCTGGATGAACAATTTTTCACTAAGTGTTTTGATTTGTGGTTTCCTGCTGCGCGTTTCTCTCCTCCACTTCTTATCTTCTGCTCTGCTCCTTCTTCTCTGTTCTGTGCTTCTTTTCTTGAGAATTCCTTGTTTTAAACATGGAATAGTTGTTCTAAAACAACACTATAGAGCCCAAGTGCATCAAACATAAGACTGAGGTCCATCAACATAACCATTATGCTCATTAGTTTTATGCCAATTAGACTAACATTCCATGTATACCATTTTAAAGTGGATACATAATACATTATGTGAAATGTAAAATGTATAAAACCAGGATAAGCAAGAATGTATGTTGATTAAGTATATATATAATGTTACACATTATATGACAGATAGAAAAATATTGCAATACATGTAGTATATTTAACTAGAAAGAATTGACACAATTACATGAATGGATATGCAGGTACAAAGGCATCTTCAATTGAGCATTGAGGCACAAGGAAAGTATATGCAAAGCATGCTGGAGAAAGCATGCCAGGCCCTAGTTGGAGAAAACATGACCAACAACAATATTGGGAATCAAGGAGTTTTTGACACGGGAGTACTGGTTAAAGACATGGTTGCCCTAAACTTTCCTACATTTCACGATTTAAACATCTATGGAGTAAACCAGCTTAGCTCTCAGCACAATATAGAAAGGCCCATATATGTTGAAAGCTTGATGCAGCCAAATAACGAGACCGATGTAACAAAGAGGAGGGAGGGCCACAGCCCTAATGGAGGTAAGGAAAAAAAAAAAAAACTTTGTTCTGGCCGGGTGATCTTCGAACCCCAAGAAGTGGTTCCTCTTCAGCTTCAGTCCTGCCTTCAACCTCACCTTGGTGACGGTTTCTTCTCCGGCGACCAATTTCAGTCTTCAGTGACGGACGGCGGCATAGTCTTTGAGCCAGCATCGAACATTTACGAAAACATCACAGTATATGAAGAGAAAGGCGTGAAGCTTAATATATAGAAGCTCGAGTTCTCGGAGTCCACTCTCTTGGTCACAACCAGCGGATGCCAGTAAGATTGAAATGAACAACCGACGATAATCGCGTTTGCGTTGCTCTGTCTTGAACGAGAGAGAAGAAAAACGAAAGCCGAAAAACAAATAAAACTCACCGACAGCGAAGATGCATTTGCTGCGTTTTTTTTTGTTTTATTATTTTATTAATTTGGCCCGAAGATGGGCCGGACCCAACAAACTCCCCCTCCGGCTCATCCGGTGGGCTCCAACAAGCCCGCTCTTCGTCGACAAGCCTCAAGCTTCTCTTTCGGCAAGGTCTTCGTCAACATATCTGAACCATTCTCACTGGTGTGCACTTTCGCCAAGTGCAACTGCTTTGACTCGAAAACATCTCGAATCCAATGATACCTCACTTCAATATGCTTGGATCTCGAATGAAATGACGAGTTCTTGGAGAGGTGAATAGCACTCTGGCTATCGCTGAATACAACATACTTCTGTTGGCGCAAACCCAATTCCTCAAGGAATCTCTTCATCCACAAAGCCTCCTTGCAACCCTCAGTGATTGCAATGTACTCAGCTTCTGTGGTAGATAGCGCCACGCACTTTTGCAGCTTTGATTGCCAGGACACGGCTCCCCCTGCAAAAGTCATCAAGAATCCTGAAACGGACTTCCTGGAATCAATATCACCTGCCATATCTGAATCGGTATATCCAACTAACATAGTATCGCTGCCACCAAAACATAGACACACCCTGGAAGTACCTCTCAGATATCTTAATATCCATTTTACTGCTTTCCAGTGCTCTTTCCCAGGATTGGAGAGAAACCGACTGACTACTCCAACAGAGTGAGCAATGTCGGGCCTAGTGCAGACCATGGCATACATTAAGCTGCCAACTGCGGAGGCATAAGGAATTCTACTCATGTCCACCTTGTCTTTCTTACTTGTAGGACATTGCTCCGAATTTAGCTTGAAATGACCTGCAAGTGGAGAACAAACCGCCTTGGCCTTACTCATGTTGAACTTCTTGAGGACCTTCTCAATGTAGTCTTCCTGAGATAACCACATCTTCCCGTTCTTTCTATCACGAGAAATCGCCATGCCTAGTATCCTCTTCGCCGATCCCAAGTCTTTCATGGCGAAGGACTTGCTCAACTCTCTCTGTAACATAGCAATCTTGTTAGTATCATGGCCTATGATTAACATATCGTCAACATACAAGAGGAGAATGATGAAGTCATCATCGAAATATTTGACAAACACACAGTGATCTGACGACGTCCTGCTATACCTGTGACTTACCATAAAAGAGTCAAACTTTTTGTACCATTGCCTTGGAGCTTGTTTGAGGCCGTACAGGCTCTTCTTCAACTTGCACACAAGGTGCTCTTTGCCCCTGACTTTAAATCCCTCTGGCTGCTCCATGTAAATTTCTTCTTCCAGGTCTCCATGAAGAAATGCAGTCTTTACATCAAGTTGTTCGATCTCCAGGTTTAAGCGCGCTGCTAAACCAAGAGCAACTCGGATCGAGGACATTTTCACCACCGGTGAGAATATTTCTTCAAAGTCGATACCTTGCTTTTGACCAAACCCCTTCACAACCAATCGCGCCTTGTACCTTGGTTGTGAGCTAGCATTTTCGGTCTTTAATCTGTAAGTCCATCTGTTCTTGAGAGCCTTCTTGTCTTGTGGTAACTTCACCAAGTCATAAGTGTGGTTCTCGTGGAGAGATTGCATCTCTTCATCCATAGCTTTCAACCACTCCTTCTTGTTATCGGCAGAAATTGCTTGTTGGTAAGTTTCTGGCTCTCCTGCATCCGTGAGCATCACATATTCATCCTGAGTGTATCTAGTGGACGGATGCCGGTCTCTAGTAGATCTTCTCAACTGAGGTTCAACTGGCTGCTCTTGAACCTCTTCCTTGACTTGTTCAGTCGGCTCGGAATCACCAACAGCGGGAGTTTCATCATCGGTGGTGCCGTCGGTATAATCCGGCACCACTCCCCCGTGATCAGTATGCGTTGCATGTGCAGGAACTGGATCTAAATCAATTAAATCATCACTGTACCTCTCTGTCATCTCTGCCTTGTTGATGTCTTTAATGCCCTGGTCTTCTACAAACACTGCATCTCGGCTTCTAATAAGTTTATTAATCACCGGGTCATAGAACCTGTAACCAAACTCATCAAGACCATCACCGAGGAACACGCACGGTCTTGACTTCGCATCGAGCTTAGACCTCTCATCTTTCGAAATATGGACAAACGCCTTGCACCCAAAGACACGAAGATGATCATAAGAGATTTCCTTACCTGACCACATCCTGTCTGGAACCTCAAAACCTAATGGAACACACGGCGTGAGATTCAAAACATGTACCACCGTACTCAAGGCTTCACCCCAGAAGGATCTCGGTAGCTGCGAATGCGAAAGTAAACATCTTACCCTTTCCACAAGTGTCCTGTTCATCCTCTCAGCTAAGCCATTCAACTGAGGAGTCTTCGGAGGTGTATTTTGATGCAAAATACCCTGTTGTCTGCAATACTCATCAAAAGGACCACAGTACTCACCTCCGTTATCTGTCCGAATACTCTTCAGCTTTGCGCCAGTCTGTCTTTCTACAAGAGCATGAAACTGCTTGAAGACATCCAACACTTGATCCTTGGACTTCAGTGTATACGCCCAAGTCTTCCTGGAGTGATCATCAATAAAAGTTACAAAATACGAAGCTCCACCAAGTGTTCTCGTCTTCATAGGACCACACACATCAGAGTGTACCAGATCGAGTACACCGGGCTTCCGTAAATGACAAGTTTTATTGAAAGCAACACGTGTTTGTTTACCTGCTAAACAGTGAACACACCGTTTTAGAAGACCCTTTTTAATACCTGAGAGAAGATTCTTTTTGGCCAACATCATCAAACCCTTCTCGCTCATGTGTCCGAGCCGGTTGTGCCAAAGCTCCACGACATCATCACCATCAACCGTATTCACCATGGAATTTGCAATCTTTGCTTGCGTCACATACAATGAAGAACATTTTTGTCCCCTCGCCACGATCAGGGAACCTTTGGTGAGCTTCCATTTTCCATTATGAAAGGTGCTGCAAAACCCTTCGTCATCGAGCTTGCCTATGAAGATCAAATTCATGCGGACATCGGGAATATGCTTCACACCCTTCAGAATCAAGGTGTTGCCATTGTCGGTCTCTAAGTGCACGTCTCCCATACCAATGGCCTTAGCAATACCATCGTTACCCATCCTAACACTTCCAAAGTCACCGGAAGTGTAAGATGCAAAGAAATCCATCCGCGATGTAGCATGTATCGAGGCGCCACTATCGATCACCCAACTCGTCTCTTGACAAGCGAGATTGACGACATCGCCGTCATATAAAATAAGAAAGTCGTCGATGGCTGCAGCTACCTTCTCACTATTTACACCCTCTTCGGTCTTCTTATCCTTTCCTCTGGCATTCGAATTCTCTCTTAGGAATTTTCTACAAAACCTCTTGATGTGTCCCTTTTTGCCACAATGATAACATTCAAAGTTGGCATGCTTTCCCGACTTGCTTTTACTTCGGTTTCTATTATTCGGACCCCTACTCTGACTTCTCCCCCGCTTTTCAGCAAATAGGACATCCGAATGCGAAGAAGAACCCTGTGATTTTCTTCTCATCTCTTCGTTTAGGACACCGCTTTTCACCAAGTCCATAGAGCAAACGCCGTTTGTGGATGAGTTAGATAAAGACGTCCTGAACGTTTCCCACGAGTTTGGTAACGTACCGAGAAGCCACAGCCCTTGTATTTCATCATCAAACTTGATGTTCATTCCAGCCAACTGATTTATAATTCCCTGGAATGTGTTCAAGTGGTCTGACATGGCTTTTCCATCTTGATATTTTAAGACCATCATTTGCTTGATCAAAAATAGCTTGTTGTTGCCAGTCTTCCGTGCGTACAACTCCTCGAGTTTGTTCCACAAGGTCCGCGCATGCTTTTCTTCACTAACGTGGTTGAGCACGTTATCATCTACCCATTGCCTGATGTAGCCGCATACCTGACGGTGACAAAGCTCCCACTCTTCATCGGTTTTACCCGATGGCTTCTCTTTGGCAAACACTGGTAAATAATAATCTTTCACATACAAGAGATCTTCCATCTTCCCCTTCCAAACATGGTAATTGGACCCGTTTAAAGTAACCATCCGGCTTGTGTTACTCTCCATGACTTAAACAAGGCACACGGATCAAACAACCCTCTGATACCAATTTGTAGTATATTTAACTAGAAAGAATTGACACAATTACATGAATGGATATGCAGGTACAAAGGCATCTTCAATTGAGCATTGAGGCACAAGGAAAGTATATGCAAAGCATGCTGGAGAAAGCATGCCAGGCCCTAGTTGGAGAAAACATGACCAACAACAATATTGGGAATCAAGGAGTTTTTGACACGGGAGTACTGGTTAAAGACATGGTTGCCCTAAACTTTCCTACATTTCACGATTTAAACATCTATGGAGTAAACCAGCTTAGCTCTCAGCACAATATAGAAAGGCCCATATATGTTGAAAGCTTGATGCAGCCAAATAACGAGACCGATGTAACAAAGAGGAGGGAGGGCCACAGCCCTAATGGAGGTAAGGAAAAAAAAAAAAAAAAAACTTTGTTCTGGCCGGGTGATCTTCGAACCCCAAGAAGTGGTTCCTCTTCAGCTTCAGTCCTGCCTTCAACCTCACCTTGGTGACGGTTTCTTCTCCGGCGACCAATTTCAGTCTTCAGTGACGGACGGCGGCATAGTCTTTGAGCCAGCATCGAACATTTACGAAAACATCACAGTATATGAAGAGAAAGGCGTGAAGCTTAATATATAGAAGCTCGAGTTCTCGGAGTCCACTCTCTTGGTCACAACCAGCGGATGCCAGTAAGATTGAAATGAACAACCGACGATAATCGCGTTTGCGTTGCTCTGTCTTGAACGAGAGAGAAGAAAAACGAAAGCCGAAAAACAAATAAAACTCACCGACAGCGAAGATGCATTTGCTGCGTTTTTTTTTTTTTTTTGTTTTATTATTTTATTAATTTGGCCCGAAGATGGGCCGGACCCAACAATACATAGAATGATGTGTGGTACAAAAAGTGTCATATCATAACCTACTAAAATATAATTAGGAAAACCAAGAATTAAACTTATCTAATTGCTTATAGATACTAGTTACAGAAAAGAAACAGAGACGGCCAAATAGCCACATCTGACATAGGCTCTTCTTAGTCATCATTTATATTCAATACATAGATTTATGAGTTGGATCATAGCGTTGTATGATAATGGAAACTGAGACGTGGTTCTGCACAGAGAGAATTTAAAGATACCCATACAAATCGTTTCCTTTTTCAGCAAATGCGAATTCATGGAAGACTGCTTTCTTCCACGAATCTTGAGATGGTTCTTTTTTAGATACAGACTATAAGTGAGATTAGTTCACTAGAGTTTTTATGAAGTGCCTGGTTTTCTGTATGAGTTGTTAAAGAAGATTGGTTGGGAAGTTTTGTCTGCCACACCCTGTTATTGGTCCCTGCTGAACACCCCTATTAATTCATAGGGCGTCAGCTTAGGAATAAAAATATATATTTTTTCTATATAGAAAATATATATTTTTTAAAACTATGTGCAGATATGAAACGATATTTTGCTTTTGTTCAAGGATAACTTTTCTTTCCAGAATTATTTGCTTGAATCTGCTGAGATTCTTTAATTTATATTGCTCTTTTGAGTGTTTTTAATTTTACTAAATAATCTACTTATAGCTAATTAATTGGTTGTGTTCTCCAACAAACATTATGCATCATAAATTTTTTTTTTTTTGATATTTTATTTTGCCACATGCATATTCAATGTACATACATGCGTGCATATATCTTTGATATATGTGCCTAGTAGACACACACACATGAATTGAATGTGTGTGTTTTATACACTTGTGTTTGGGTGTGTATCCATGCATATATGCACATGTGTATGTGCATATATGCATTGTAATTTATTAGCTAGAATTTGTTTTTTTTTTAGAAAATTATCGGATATGAACTTTTAAGGTGGAATGGAAAGGTAGGTGGTCCGGATGGGGGCATGGACGTTTCATATGTCACTGTCTGCGTTGCTTTCCAAGAGTGGAATATGGGGAGGGAATGAGGATTGTACTGTCTCAACATTATGTGACGTTTCCTTGTTTGGATTGAATTGGAAAAAAAAAAATGGACATTTCTCTTTGCGTTAGATGACACTTTAGGTAATGACGATATTCTTTTATTTATCTGGAAAGTACAGAGTTTTTCCTAGTTGAACAATAGGTCTACTGGACAAGAGGGTTAACTATTAGTAATTGGCATATTCTTACGCACATAAACCGAGTTTATTGTACAAGCTGTGGAGTGTGGGGTAATATCTCGAAAAACTGTTTTTTAATTTTTTTTTTTTAAAAAAAATGCTTAAATCCACGTGAATCAACACCTACAGAAAAGTAGCCAAGAGTTGGATTTTGATTTTGAAGTTGAGGAGGTGTCCTGCTGCTTATTTCCCAATATATATATATATTTTTTACTCAAACATATAAACAAATTTTCAAAAAATATGCCAAAATGGTTAAAAATAATTTCATACTAGGCAAAGCATAAATAGTAATCATGATGCAAATAAATATCACTACATCAGAAAAACAATTCAAATTTTCAAAATATATCTCACAAGAAATAAAAAATTTTGAAATTGAATTTTTTTTTTGAAATTTTTCAAGCACATCCAGCAACAAAGTCACATGACTTTGTTATTTTTCTAAAAGTGCGCACGCGCACGCGCACAACACACACACACACAAATATGCCTCTTTTTCGAATAACTCAACTTATATTATTCATTAAAAAAATTACATTCTTTTCTTTTGATTATATATGAAAATTGATAACTCCACACCCATTAAATCTGAGAACCCCCAATAGTCCATAGTAAAAATTAAAAATTATATTAATTAAATAAAGTACACGACGCGCACACACACACACAAATGCTATGCCATGTAATTTTTAAGGTTAAAGCAAACAAAAATTAAATCAAATATGTTATTAAAATATATTATTTGTCCAACTAGGGCAGACCCAACAATCTCACTCTGCCCTTTTTGGGGAGAGTAAAATATGTTCATGTTTTAAATTATTTTTTTATTATTATTGAAGTTTAGCTTCTCTTGCAAATTACGAAATAAATTCTCATTTTACACATAAACATTGTCTTCTAGAAAATTAATTTTTTCCTTGAAAATTAAATTTTCTCAAAAAATTTAATTTTCCAGAGAATTAGTTGAGCCATATTTTTCCTCCGAGCCATAAGCTCTCTCATGTTATGGCTGATCCTCAAGAGTAATTGGAAAAATGTCAACTTTTTCTTTAAATCAAAAGCTTTTCCTTGAAATGTATGATCATAAGGAGCAGTTGGAATAAATTGTCGATAATGGGCATCGAACTCTCTGTTTGATGCACTTGGGCACTACATCATTTAAGGCTACAACACTGTGTATGGTTACATAGTGGGCTCTAACTTCATTGGGTCATCTGCTCTGCCAATAAATGAAAGCATGCCCAGTTATTGTTTTTAATATAGCTGCTTTTTGACTTTTACCATTTTTTTATTATGAAAATATAAACATAGTTTTTATCAGATGTTTTTTTATGTGAATATCATTTTTAATATTGAATGCTACTGTTCTTGTTCTCTCTCATTGGGATCTTCTTCTTCTCATGATTTCTCTTCATCTTTAACTCTTCTATTTTGTGATCCTTGTTGTATCAAGAAATTTTAATTTAAATGCAACAATTGGTATCAGAGCCACGTATTAATCTAAGATTGAAGTTTATTTCGAAATGATTATTCAACATCATCTCCAAATTAAATGTTTTCAAGTGCATATTCTGACCTAAATAAATATTCACAAATCTATTAGATATAGTGTAGATCTGTTTAGATCTATAAGTTTTATGTTAAATAAATATTGATTTCTACAATATCCCTAAATCTATTAGATCTAGTCATTATACCCCTATTTGATAGAGAAAACATCGATTACTAGTTAGTTAAAATGGAACCATTATTTATATCGCAAGTTGTATGGGAGTTAGTAGATTCTGGATACACAGAACAAAACAACCTCTCTTTGCTGGAAGAAAAAAAGGTGTTAAAGGAACAAGAATTAAGGAAATCTAATGTCAAAGTATTACTGTTCATCCAACAGGGTATCAGTAATATTATTTTTTCCTGATTGTTGGGTTGTACTCAAGCTAAAGAGGCTTGGGATCTTCTTAAAGAAGAATTCCAAGGAGATAAAAAATCCTAAGGAGCTTTTCTTCATTCCTTATGAATAGATTTAAAGAATCAGAGGATAAATAACTCAGATTCTCTCACTGAGTTCTCCACTCAGTTTTTGGATGTGGTTATTCAATTGAAAATACATGGTGAAACCATTACATAAACTCAATTAGTTGAAAAAGTACTCATATGCATGTCTAACAAATTCGACCTTATTGTGGCAGTAATTGAGGAAATGAAGGACTTGTCAAACTTGACTACTCAACAAGTCCTTGGTTCTCTAAAATTTTATGAGATTCAATTACTCAAGAGAGCAGAATCAACTACCGAATCAGGCATGCAATCAAGATATGAGACACAAAGTGAGAAGAGAGATAATCAAGCAACTGAAGCTCAAAATAAAAAAAACCTATTCAGGTATGTTTCTAATAATAAGTCTAAAGAATAGAAGTTATCCCTCTTTTGTATCCTCGGATACTCCTTTAATGGGTTCACATCTCTCTTGCAATATATGCAAGAGAACCAATCACACAGAGAAAGAGTGTTGGTTTAGAACCTAGAACAAATTCCTAAACTGTAAAAAGTTTGGACACCTTTCTAAAGACTGTAGGTTGAAGCAAATTCAATATGCTAGTTGTGCAGAGGAAGCACCATCTATCGAACACATATTCTATGTGTCAAAACCAAAAATATTTTTTCTCCATATGTATGGTTTCTGGATAGTGGTTGTTCAAACCACATGTCTTGAAATCATGATATATTTGTGAATTTATAGTCATTAGTAAATTCCCAAGTTAAGCTAGGAAATGGTGACCTTGTCCAAGCTAAAGGTAAGGGCAAAGTCACCGTCTCCACCCCCACGAAAGATAAGGACATGAGTGATGTTCTATTGGTTCCATCATTATGCCAGAATCTCCTCAATGTGGGAGAATTAATGGAGAATGAATTTAATTTGGTATTTAAAAATAATTTATGTTATATATTCAATCAAGAGTCAGCAAACCTCTTTAAATAGTAAAAATATCCAGTGGAAGGAGTATTCCACTGGCCCTTGACCAGAAACTAAACATAACACTAACCATGAATGCTGAACAAAAAACAACTTTGTGGTACAGAAGGTCAGGCCACCTAAATTACACAAGTTTGAAAATACTTTTTCAAAACCTACTTGTGACTAGGCTGCCTTCTAGTCTAAGCATTCCCTCTTTAATTTGTGAGGAATGTTCCATGAAAAAGCAATCCAGGCAGAGCTTTCCCAAAAGAACCACATGGAGTTCATCCCAACCTTTTGAATTAGTTCATGTAGATGTTTGTGGACCTATGTCAGTGCAGTCCTTAGCAAACAAAAAATATTTCTTATTATTTGTTGATGATTGTACTCGGATGATGTGGGTACACTTCTTGAAATACAAGGCTGAAGCCTTTGCTTATTTCAAGAAGTTTTTATTTCTAACAGAGAGACAATCTGACCTAAGTATGAAATCACTTAGAACAAATAGTGGTGGTGAGTTTCACTCACAAAAATTTAATAACTTCTGTGAATAGAGAGGAATTCAGAGACACCTAACTACCTCCTACTCACCACAACAAAATGATATTGTAGAGAGAAAAAATAGGAGTGCTGTGGAAATGACCAGAATACTATTAAGTGAGAAACAAATGCCTAAATACTATTAGGCAGAAGCTGTAAATACAATAGTTTATCTGCTCAATAGATGTCCAACTAGAGCATTAAAAAATCTCACTCCATTACAGGCTTGGAGTGGAAGGAAACCAAATGTAAAACTTTTTAAAGTATATTGGAGTGTTTGTTACTCTCACATATTAAAACCTACTTGGTCAAAGTTAGACTCCAAGAATCTAAAATGTATTATAGTTGAATACAGTCTATAATCTAAAGATTACAAACTTATTCACCAAAAGCAAAAATATTTTTGGTGAGCACAAATATAATCATTGATGAGAGTGCTAAATGGGAAGGAAATAATCAAAAATTATGGTGGCAAAATATCATCATACAAGGTTGGAATTTATAATCTTCAGCAACTGATAACATTGAAAGTAAGCCAAGGTATGTTTCGAGTTCTCATTCTGAGTCTGAGTCGGACATAGAAGAACATGATAAGTAAGTTACATCAGTCAAGTATAAGTTATTAGAGGATATATACCAACGATATAATTACTCCTCAGTTGAGCCCCTCAACTATGAAGAGATAGTAAAACACCAAGTAAGAGTTGATTCTATGAAGATAGAAAATATCTTTCATAGAAAAAAACTATACTTGGACATTAGTAGACTTACTGCAACATAAACACAATATTGGAGTTAAGTGGCTATTCAAGATTAAATATCAACCAAACACCAATCAACCTTTATATAAGGCTAGATTATTCTCCAAGGGTTATTCCCAAAGGGCTGGAATATATTATTTTGAAACCTTTGCTCTTGTACAAGGTTACAAATTATGAGATTCTTTATAACCTTAGCTGGACAGAAAAGTTGGGCTCGATTCCAACTAGACATAGAATATGCCTTCTTGAATGATAATCTAAAGAAAGTGATTTATGTAGAACAACCCATTGGGTTTGTAAAAAGGGGATGAGCACTATGTTTTTATTTATTAAAAAGGGGAAAAAGATTTATGAAGAAAGAAATTAAACAAGGCTCTCTGTGGGTTAAAACAAGCTTTCCATGCTTGGTATCAACAAATAAATTCATACTAGTTGAATCAAGGATTCAAACGAAGTATGCGTGAGCCAATATTTTTTATTAAAAAAGATAAAAATTCTAGAATATTGATTGTGTCAACCTATGTAGATGAGATAATCTTTACATGTAACAAGTTTGAATTGGTTGGAGCCTTTAGACATGACATGCAAGATAAATATGAAATATTAGATTTAGGCTCCTTAAACCACTTATTGGAACTTGAAATCTTTTAAGACTCAAGTGGTGTATCAGTATGCCAAACAAGATATATTTAGTCAATACTAAAAAATTATGGCATGAATGACTATAAACTAATTTCTATACCATTAATTGTGAATAAAAAGTTAATTTCTGCTAAAGGCAAAATAATTGATACAAAAGTCTAATTGGTAGTTTGTTATATGCATCTGCCACATGACTTGATATAGTGTATGAAGTACACCTTTTGTCTAGATATATGCAAGAACCTAATCATATACATCTTAGTGTTACTAAACAAAACTTAAGGTATCTTAAAGGGACTTTAGACTTAGGTCTAATTTTTTCTAGAACTTAACACACCAAAATAATTGGTTATTATGATAGTGACTTGGAAGGATGTCTAGAAGACTATCGAAGTACTTTTGGATATATCTTTACTCTAAGAACTACAATTATATCTTGGTCATCCAAGAAATAATCCATAGTTGCACTATCTACTACTAAAGCTAATATATTTCTACTTTAGTAGTGACCTCACATGCTTTATGGATAATAAATTGCTGACTGATTTGGATGAACCTCTAAAAGAGCTGATTAATATATTATGTGACAATCAGTCCACCATATCCATAGCTAGCGATGCTTAGCATAACAAAATATATAGGGCTTAAATATCATTTTATTAAAGACACAATTGAAACTAATGAAATAAAGATGATTTTTTGTAGAATTGATGAGCAATTGTCTAATATCTTCACCAAGTCACTGCCTAAAGAAAAATGAGTCTACCTAATAGAAAAGCTAGGACTTGAACGAATTAGATCAAATGGGGGAGAATGTTGATAATGAGCCTCCAACTCTTTATTTGATTTACTTTGGCTCTACATCATTTAAGGCTACAACATTGTGTATGCTTATATAGTTGCATGTAACTTCATCGGATCCTCTCTTTGCCAATAAAAGAAAGTGCATTTGGTTACTATTTTTAATAAAGCTACTTTTTGTCTCTTACCATTTTTTTTATTATGAATATATAAACATTGTTTTTATCAGATATTTTTTATGCGAATATCATTTTAATATTAGATGCTACTGTGCTTGTTCTCTCTCTCCTCGAGATCTTCTTCTTTTTCTCATGATTTCTCTTCATTTTTAACTCTTTTGTTCTGTGATCCTTGTTGTATCAAGGAACTTTGATCTAAATACAACATAAATGTGGTAAAATAAAAAATTTATTGGAGAATCCTACTTATCTCTAAACAAACACATGTGATATGTAGACCGACCATCCTTGATCTTTTATAAGGTGGGGTAAAAGTGATATAGTCATTTGTCTTTTCTTAGTCATATCAACTATCATTCCACTACTAAGTGACTTTGGGATATTAAGTGGTGATTAATTTTATACACAAAATAGATTGCGCACACAAACATAATTGAGTCTATGTAGCTTAGAATTAATGCTTTAAATTCTCGCATGATACTCACCTAATCCAAAATAACCCTAGTTTGGGTAACATATATATGATATGTACTCCTTTATCCCTTACTCTATAGTCAGTGACCATTTGACTAATTTTCACTAATCTTCCAAAAATCTACTCACTTAGGTCATACTAGCTAACATGCCAATGAATAACATATTCATCTAAATATCCATATCCTTCATAATCAATCATCATCTCGTGTTTGTCTCCATACAAACATCTTTGATGTCAAACTCCTTCGATGTCCTACTGTTACTTATTATGACTAATACATAATTTTTGAGCTTAGACATTACAAACTAGTCATGATTCGAAGTAATGTGTAAAGTAGCCTTCAAATAAGTCACTCTCTTGATTGATTTTATAGAATAGTCTAATACTACTCAATTTCTATGGTTCTAGTTCACCAATAATTGAATTATTTATATCCAACATTAAAGATATAATATTTTTATTTTTGAGGTAGAATATTTGAATAGTTTCAACTTAATAATCCCAAGTAAATTAATTTTTCTTTCATTCTGAAGAAAGTAACTCAGCTACTTGAATAATAAATATGTTCAAACACCCCAAAAAATAATTAATCTACTATGATAACATTGGTTAGGATAAAATAGGATGGAACCCAAATCTCAAGGTTGGTTTTGAAACTATTTTCCATACCCATAATTAAATTAATTAATTTTTCTTTGAATTCAAATATTTTAATTTTGCACTTTTGAACCAATGATGATGTAGTGAAAACCATTACATTTTTGATTTTCAAATAAAATTGTGTCCATTTAAATTGAAATTTTATTTTAATTTCAATTATAACTAATTAAAATTGAATTTTTAAAATTTTAAAAAATACCCAAAATAAAAAAAAAAACAATTCAGGTCAATTTTAATTACTATAAAATTAAAAATCTCAAATTTTTAATCACCAAGAATAATATATTTTTGTTATAAAAATTGAACCCACAAAAATAATTTTAAAATACAAAATTTAACTCTTAAGGCAATAAAATAAACAATGCAATAAAATAAATAAAAGCTAAAAGAGAATCATGATTGAGATTCATTTCAATGAGGGTGAACCTCCTTTTATAGAAAAAAAGTTAGAAATCCCAAATGGATTTTCAATATGGGCAAGGTGATGTTTCACCTATCCTCATTAATATTATATTCTCCCACTTGAAAATCATATTTCTTACTTGTCTATGCTTGCTTATGTTCTTTCTGTTCCACATGAAGTTTTACATCATTCAAACTTATCAGTGTTGATCAGTTTGGTCAAAATATATGATATATTCTCATCAGTGTGAATATTTTGCATATTCATACTTCCTTCTTCAACATTCTCTCATACAAAATAATATTATACTCTAAAGTATGTTTTCTTTGAGTAAAATATTAGATTTCTTGCTAAGTATAAAGAATTATGACTATCACATAATAAAGTAACTTTCTTTTGTTTATGTTCAAGATCTTCTAATAGAATCTACAACTAGATTGGCTCTTTACTAGCTTGTATAGCTGTAACATACTTTGATTTTGTTATAGAAGTAGACATAATAGATTATAACTTTGAAATCTAACTTACTGCTCTTCCAGCAAGATTATAAACTTAGCTCATGGTAGATTTGCAATTATAAATATCGCTAATATAGTCCATATCAACATAGCCTATGACAATAGGTCTGAACATCCATAATATAATATAGTATTTTTGGTTCCTCTAATATATATGAGAATCTTCTTCACAGTACTCCAATGTTCTATGCCAAGATTTTTTATGAATTGACTAACCACTCCCACTACTTGTGTAATATCTAGTCTCATACAAATCATGGCAAATATTTAACTTTTCACTTTTGATGTATATGATACTTGAAACATCTTCCTCCTCTCTTCTTCTGAGCTAGGAAACATACTTGATGATAACTTGAAATTAACAGGAAGTGAGGTCAAAGTTGACTTACTACCTTACATGTTGAAGCATCACAAAAGCTTATTAAAGTAGTTTTTTTGAGAAAGCCAAATCTTTTTGTATTTCTGTCTTGGTAAATTTGCATCCCTAGAATCTTGTTTACTAGTCCCAAGTCCTTCATATCAAACTTCCTAGCTAACTATATCTTCAATTCTTAGATTCAATATTTGTTAGGGTCTGCAACCAATATGGCATCCACATATAATAATAAAATGATGAAATTATTTTTATCCTCAAACCTTTTGTAGCACATACAATGATCTGAATTAAGTCAATTGTACCCAAGGATAATGATGAATGAATCAAATATTTTATACCAACACCTTAGTGCATGTTTTAGACTAAATAGAGATTTGTTTAATTAACAAACTACGTTCTCCTTACCTATTTCAGCAAATCCTTCTGGCTGGAACATATATATTTATTCTTCAATTTTTTTAATGAATAAATACAGTTTTAACATCTAACTACTCCAAATATAAATCAAATATAACATATAAAGTTATTACTACTCTAATTATTTTAAGACAAACTATAAGGGAAAAATATCATTAAAATTAATCTCAACTTTTTAAGCATATCCCTTTACCAGTAATCTTGCACGATATCATTCCACTTGATCATTACTATCTTACTTGATTTTGTAAACTCATTTGTTACCAATAGTTTCTTCTTATTGGTAATGATACTAGCTTCTAAGTCTTGTTCTTATGTAGAGATTTTTTTTTTCTCCATTATTGTCATCCTTAGAGATGCATTTGAACTATTTGAAGCTCCATGAAATATTCTTCATACTCTGTTAAAAGATAATATGCAATATTACTCTCCATAACATACTCCGATTTCCATGTTGGTGACCTATCATGTGTTGGCTGACTAAATTCTTGAGCTTTAGACTCGACTTGCTTTTTTATTTCATGCTCTATTTCTTCTTCTAAAGATATTTGAATATCTTGTCTCTAATTATTTTCTACTTGCATAGAGATAGTTTATGAAACTTCTTTCAACGTACTATCATTATCATTAATTTTTTGTAGTTGATTTTCTACAAAGATTATATCTTTACTGATAATTACCTTATGAGTAGTGGGATCTCATAGGTGATACCCCTTTACTTTTCCTGGATCTTGGATCTAACTTTGTTTTTCCTTGGGTATTGTATATCATATATGCAATACATACAAAAAAGTATAAAGTAGAGTAATCTACTAGATTACTATTCCACATCTCCCTTGGCATCTTCAAATTAATTATAGTTGATAGCGACCGATTTATTATATAACATATAGTACTGGTCGCTTCCACCCAAAAAGAATTGGATAAATTTATAGTCCTAAATATTACTCTCATCCATTCTGCAAGAGTTTTATTCAACCATTCTACTACTCTATTTTTTTGTGACATATATGTGACTATGAACTATCATTTGATACCTTTTTACTTATAAAGAGTAAAAAACTCACTAGCTATATGCTATCTTCTATTATCAATCTAAAAATACTTAATCCTTTTCTTGGATGCAAGTTCTACCCATGTTTTGAAGTTATTAAAAATTGAAAATACATCTGATTTTTTTTTTGATTGGATACACCCAACTTATCCTTGAGTAATCATTAATGAAAATACAATATATTTTGCTCCTCATTGAGATATTTCTGGTGATTCCCATATATTAGAATGTATCAAGTCTAAAATATTTTTACTTTTTACAATTGATCTACTATATGTCGATCATTATGCTTACATGTAACATAATGCTCACAAAAAGGTAATTTTATTAATTTTAGCCCCGAAAGTATCTTTTTGTGAGAGAGAATCTTCAAACATTGTTCTGATATGTTGCCTAGTTTGAGATGTCACATCATCATTAATTCTTCTCTTTTGTTAATTTATGCAACACATGCATTAGCCTCTTCTATTATTTCTTCTTTAAGCATGAATAAATTTGCTTGTATATGTAATTTGTTTTTACTTAATAATCTATTTTAATATTTTCATATAAGTGCAGGAAAGGAAATATTAAAAGCCCAGGGATGTAGCAGTAGCACAATAAAGGAGGTCCCGCTGACCGGTCAGCGGGCCGAAATTTTTGGAGTAGAGCCTGGCCCATTCCATGATCCGACCCGCTTCAGTTAAATGAACCGGATGTTTATTTTTGTATAAAATGATTTGTATTTATTTTTCGGGTGGCTGTTTTTTGACCCGGTTGAACTGTTTATCTTCGTTCTCCTCTCTCTCTCTGCATGATTTCGCGACTGTCGAATGCTGTATACTGTAAGACATACTATTCTTGGTTTTAATCTGTAACGCATAAGCGTTTTCTGGTGGAGGTAGCTAGTTGTACTGAGCGACTAGCGAACCATGTTATTTTTGTGTTGATTTCTCGTTTTGATTCTGTCGTGGATGCTTGTGGATTGGGATATATATATATATATATTGCTTGTTTCTGTGTTTTTCGTTATTTTCTGTTCTTAATCTCACTACCTGTGGAAGCGCGATTGCCCAACAAAATTGGTGTGATCTTTTCTCCCTTCATGCTCACAAGTATTTCTCTCATAATCTTTATTATCTCATTCTCAATATGAGTTTTACATCTAAGAATATTTATTTATCCTAGAGACAAAAGATATATTTTTTAAGTCCATCACATGTCATACCTTTTGACTAGTACGAATCATTCCATCAAATATTTTTATTTTGATAGTACGGATACCAAAAATCTTCAAAGCAAGATCGTCACCCATGTGCACACAACCTCCTAAGATTGGTTCATATTTTTGAAATCAATCTTTTTGAGATGTCATGTGCCATGAAGCTCTTGAGTCTAAAAACCACACATCAACAAACTATTTTTTCCTTTTTCTTTCAAATGTTGTTGTCACCTTATTGTATAAGATGTTGCCATCATCATTGATACTTGTAATATTCCCTTAAGTATTTGATAACTCATCATCCCACTCTTTTTCTTAACCAACAATCACTTTTGAAGTACCCTTTCTTTCCATAGTTGTAGCACTTACTATTTCTCTTGCTTTTTAATTTTTATCTACCATAATTTTGACTCCCACTAGGGTCACACTCTATTGATTATCTTCATATCACTATCAAGGCTTCTACTTGCTGTGCATTTGGATATATATCCTCTTTATTTTGCATCTACTTTTTTCTTCTGAGATGGTTGAGACAATATCATTAAAGATTAGACTTCTATTAGAACATCATTCATAAGATTGATGATGAGTTTATCATATAAATCAAGTAGACTTTAAAGTTAAATTTCAACACATTCAACTTATTTATGACCTAACATAGTAAGTTGAGAAAACAAAGTATTCAAAATATTGATATGATCAATTACCATAACAAATGTCATCATTCGAAGAGTGTAAAATCTTCTATTTAAGAAGATCTTGTTATGAAGTGATTTTGTCTTGTATAATCTTGTGAGATTATCTCAAATATAGATAAGTCATCACATTATCATCCATCTCTTTCCACTTATCTTTAGGAATTCTGGTGAGTCTTTTTTTAATTGTATCTAAGCAATTATCCATCCTCAAAATTACCTTAATTTTCATTTTCCACTATAAAATATTATTTCTGTTGAATTTTTCTACTTCAAATTTTGATGCCATTTGTTTCACTTTTATAGTGAATAGTAATCGAGAATAATAATCACTATATGTGTCAATACACCAAAAAAGTTCTCAGGTAAGTGGATGGGTATAATACCCTATTAAAAACCACAGACTTTGAAGCTCTGACTATCCTTTTGATAGAACTTTTCTAGATATATTTTAACCACAAAATTTAAAATCTAAACCACACATCTAATATCACTATTATAAAAATAGAACTCACAATAATAATTTAAAAATAGAAAATTCAACTCTTAAGATAATAAAATAAACAATATCATAAAATAAATAAAAGCTAAAAGGGAATTGGGATTGAGATTCATTTCATGATGGGGGAACCTCCTTTTATATAAGAAAAAGTTGGAAATCCCAAATGAATTTCTAATGTGAGCAAGATGATATTTCTCCTACCCTCATTAATGTTACAAGTTTCAATTCAAAAATAAAAACTTTAATTCTCAAAATAATTATTCAATTTAAATACACAAAATCCAAATCTTATTCTACCTATACTTGATTGAATACACAAACAAATACAAATTAAAAATCACATCCAAATTATAATAGTCCAATTACAACTACTTTGAAATTCAAACTCAAAGCAAGTAAGTTATAATAGATATACTTGATAATGCTCCTCCTAGCTTCCAGCATAATTCCTAGCACCTGAGTTTCACAAGTTCACATCACATTCTCCACATTAACCTTGTCACAAACCAAGATAGAGGAAAAAAAATTAGGTATTAATAACAATGGAGTATAAAACTCAAAGTTTTAGTATATTAATCCTTCTCCTCTCTCACAATATTTAAAAATTTTCTACAACCTTCTTGAAGCTAGATGCCTAATGAAGAAAGAAAAACTATCAAAATGGTTTTTTTTCTTCTCAATGTGCAACCATCAAAAAGTCATGTGACTTTATTTTTTTATTTTTACAAAATCACGCACACACACACTCACCATGGCCATTTTCTGAAAAACTCAACTTATATTTATTCCTTAAAAAATAATATTTTTTTTGACTTTTTTTATAAATGATAACACAACACTCTTTTAATGTAATCACTCTGACAATCAATATTAAAAGTTAGTAGTTATGTTAATTAAATAAAACACACACACACACACACATATACAAACTTTATACCATGTAATTAAATTTAAATCAAACAAAAATTAAATCAAATATCTAATTAAAATATATGATGTGCCCAACCAAGCTTGACCAACAATTAGTTCATCACTAACTAATTTTCTATGAGAAAACTAGTTCAATGAAAACAAGCATCTCTATCAATGGTGAATCATAATTATCAGACTATATTTTTTTAGGTTCAACCATCAATGATAAATGTCATTGGTTTAAATAATTTCATTTTATGATATTTGTTGTTGTGAGAGAAACTGGTGTTAGTACTGAATACTTACATGTATCATATTGGGAAAGCTATATGTTTTATAATATTGATAACTAACTTCTTTCGATGAATTTATTATTTTCTATAAATGAAAATTAGTTTATACAACATTAGTATTTTTTTTGATAAATATTAATTAATTTGTAAAATAATTATAATCATTTTTCTTGATGTCACTAATTCATTGTTGAGAGAAATGTAATAATTGATGCATTTTAATTATCATGGAGCAATAGAATTAGTTTGTTAGGAATATTAATTTTAATAAGTTTCTAATTTGTTAATTAATTAAATGAATTTATTTCATGAGGAACAATACAAGTCATTGATGTGTTCTTTTTTATAATTATTTTTTGATCACCAACTTAATTTACCATGATAGAATACTTTTTTCATTAAATATCAATTTAATAAATTTTTAATATGTCAAGTTTTATTTTAACAAATTACTTTAGTCAAGACTAACAATAAATTGTTGATCATTCCTTTCCACATTTTTTTTCAATGAGAAAAAGTTTGTTCAACTTAATGTGAGAAGTTGTTCAAAGATATTTATATTAATAATTTTAATTGGTTAGTTCTTTCTATAATTAATTTTTTTTTATAACAAACTCACTAGAAATAGCTTAGCTAATAACTGCTTCCAATAAAACCCATCAGGTTATGAGTTTAAGTCCTTGTTTTACTCGATGGTAGTTCTTAAGTGCAAGTTGGTTGGACATTGATTGTTTTTAATGAATAATTTATAAAATGTTAATCTTATTATTTTCAATGTACTTATTTAGTAATCAACAAATTACTTAACCAACAACATGGTAGTCTAATTAAAAAAAAATGATTGATGCTTAACCTTAGGGACATAAGTTTGATCTTCAAGGATGTTAGATACACTTTCCCAGGGTACTTGCTAGATCACTTATCATGTGATTGGAATGATGATCTTTCCTGTTATGATCCTAGGGCCCCAAGGCCCAAATATGAGTCAAGGAATAATATGAGTTGAATTTTGGAGGGGTGGAGGATAAAAAAAACCAACAAATTGCTTTCATTGGAGATACAAATTATTAAAACTAAAATGGTCACTAGTATTTTCCTCATTTTTTTTTCTCTCAAACCCACACCCATATCTTACATTTTCTTGTCATCCCCTCATCATACTTTTAATGTCGACCAAAGAAAAGTTAATGTGTTTTAGATTTAATGCATAATGCTGCGTATATAGTGTTTCATTTAAAATATATGAACAATCTTTTACTTGGTTAATATATTTTAAATGTGTTTTAATGAATACAAAATTAGTCTTATATCATAGCTCATCATTTTATTTATACATGTATTATATATAATGAAATATAACATATATAAATATTAAATGTTTAATATCTATTTTTTCATACATATGTACATACAAACACACACACACACACACACACAAGCATTAACATTGTATAAAATATGTCTACCACCATATAAAACTTGGATGTTCTTTGATGAATGTGCTGGTTTGTGTCCCATAAAAAAATTTGATGTCAATGAGACAGTTGACTACAATGAAGGAATGCATATGAAAATGATAGTGTAGAATTGAAGTTAATAGTGATTATGATGGAGAAGAATACATGACTTCTATTAAATTTAATGAGAAAGATTTGTGATGGATTAACTATATTAAATTTCTCAATGAAAAAGATACATATTAACATTTAAGATGTCTGTTGAAAGGCATTCCATTGGCAAAAAAATTTTCATCTTCATGGAATGCAATGAAATCATATATCTGAGATTTACTTTAGAAAGTGAACTAATCAATGCTTCTAAAAAAGAATATATTTTATTTTAGAAGAAAAATGAAAACCTATAACTTTTCTAAGTGCATGGGGAGAGTACATGAACTGATTCAAGAATCAAAATAACTTACCAATTTTATATGATATTTTTTAGTCATGTTTTGAAGTTGATTGAAACAAGGGCACCCATAATGGGACATTGTATTTGTACTTCCTCAGCACAAGTTTGATCCCCACTGGCTACTTCTTGAGTGAGGGGATAGGGATAGACCTGCTCTCACCCCTTGACCTTGGTAATAATAACACTTGATTAACAAAAGTAGGTTGAAACATGGCAGAAAAAAAAACAATTTGATTCTTAAATATTATAATTTGAGAAACAATTTAACATCAATCTATTATCACTAGTGGACAAACTAAAGTGTAATAAAATCATGATTATCACACACATGATACATGTTATGGTAAAGTAGAAGCCTTTTAAATTTTATGATTCTCTATAATTAACAAAAAATGATTTCCTCAAGTATGATGACTTATTAGGGTGGATTATGATATGGCATGCCTGAAATGTAATAAAAGCATAATATTTGATGACATAAGATGAAAATATAGGTTTAATGAGACATCATCATTTTCTACCATACAACACTTTTTAGAAATGACAACTTTGGTGATAAAATTATATGTCAATTAACAATATTGAGGATATATTGATAATTATCCAACTTTGGTGATAAATCTTACATGTGTGATACATGTGATAAGCTTATATGGATTTGAAAAAATATATTGGAACATGAAACTTAGTCGATACTCTTGAACTAGCATAGTTTATGTGTGATTATCATAAAAAAATATAAGTGATAATTTTATAGAAATATTAATTAACATCATAGGAAAATAGTATAGATGTTGAGAAGATGAGACTTTAGTTGTGTGTGTGTGCGCTTCAATAATTTAAAATATTAGATAGAAGTAACATGATTGATTCCATTGTGCATTGCCTATTGAATTGCATTTATATTTGAGATACTAACATTACATGGATGATGTTTTTCAATAATCATGCATAAAAAATAATAAACATGAAATTTTAAAAGTGTTTATCACACATGTCGTGCATGTGCATAGCAAGTTAAATGATATTTTTTATTCAAGTCCAATATTCTTTCATATTATGATATACCTTACAATGTGCTCGCAACATTATGCTATATTGGATAGTCACTCAAAAACAATGTACATATCTATTAGAATGAACATTGGGTGTTACCAAGAAGGATGCGAAGAGTAAATGGTATCCACATGATAAAGTATCATTATTATTTTTTCAATATGTTGAAAATAGACATAATTGAAAACATAAAAAAAAGGATTTTGCATTAATGTCACTACAAATATGTTACAAGCCATACTATATATTATAGTTTCTATAATTATAAAGTAGTTGTTGGGTCTACCCAGTTTGGATACCCATTTGATCAAATTAGTTTGGTTAACAAATTTTGTTAAAATTAATCTCAATTGTATTAAAATAAATTTAGTTTAATTTTAATTTAGTTTTAGTTAATAAATGCTTTACCTTATTATATTTTATTATTGTCACATCTTATTTAATGTGATCATTGTGGAATAATAAATATCTGCTTCCAATAGATGTAATATTGACAAAAAAAGGGGATACAAAAAATAAAAGCAAAATTATGTTTGGGCATCCTAAACAAGAATTATTTACATTTTGGGATATAATTTTTGTAATGGTATGGCTAGATGACTCAGCAATTAGTCTTTAAAAAGAAATAATGTATGCTTTTTGTTTGATGAATCGATAGAAAAAGATATAGATGTTTGAGTAAATATTTTTTATTGCATTAAAATATATATATTTTTCAGTTTGGTGTACAAAACCATTAAAATTTTCAATTGGATCCCAAAACATAAATAATTTCAGCTAGGGGTCTCAAGCATAAATTTTTCAATAAAAAATAAATAACTTGGAGGTGGAGGAGTGATGCAAAACAAAATGTGAAAAAATGAAACAAGATTTCATGTTTTATTAAAAACAAGGAACGAACAAGAAAAAAAGAAAAACAAAGATTGAGAGGAGTGGAGAGATAACTTATTTTTCCTCCTATCAAGATTTTTGTTTACATAAATTACTCATGAAAAAACGATAAAAATTGAACACATCATAAAAATAAGAAATAATTTCTAGTTCTTGGATTACCATAGATGCGGAAGGAAGAAACAAGTTCATATTTGAATGGTTTGGATTTTGTTTGGATCTAGTTTATTATGGGCATGCATGGTTTGATTCTTACTTGGTTTGTTGCTTATATTACTGTCCATGATGTTCTAGAGTGTTGAGTACATAGAAAATAATATAAGCGTGCTCAATTTGTTAACTAGAACACATGGATGAGCAGGAGAAATGATCTACTATATTTGGTAAAAAATTCTTCTTTAAAAATGCATTGAGGGTCAAAATATTTTCAATTATATATTTCCTTATTTTATGAACTATAAATCTATAATTTGTTTTAATTTTGGTGGAGGATTACAACTATAGTACTTTTGATTCTAGAAGTGTGCATAGTTTTAGCAATGAACTTTGCTATTAAGTTTATATATTTTTTTCCCTAAAGCATGTATGTTTTAATTTTCAGCAATATTTCAAAATTATGATTGAATGATCTCTCAAAAAATTTTAATCACACACACACACACACACAATTCGTGTATATGTGTATGTTTATTTATTAGTTTTTAACTATGCTATTTTCAGTAAAACTTAAAAAAAAGAAATATCATAAAATTTAATTTTGAATCATCATAATTAATTAACTAGATTTTTAGTAATGGGAAAAGTTTTGTTACTTAGTTTTTGGTATTCAAGCTTTGGTTTTCCCTAACATTAGTGATACCTCACTTACAATAAGTGTTATAGAGTGTTCATCTCACTACTTCTTTAATGCAAATAATAATAATATTAAAAAAAACGTATTTGTTTTTTTTACTTAAAATAGCAAGTACAATAAAATGATTGAATCATTACAATTTTCTTTTGAAATGTCAACATTTCTAAAAGAACCTACTTGATTTTTTATTTATCTTTATTATATATTTAATTAAAAATGTATATCATGAACATGTATTTTTCATATTTATCAACTAATATTGAAATTTATTTTAGAAAATTTAGTAGTATTTTTGATGAATTTTATGTTTTAACTTATGAGCCTAACATATGTAGTTTATTTTGATGAAAATGATGAGAAAGATGAGGATAAAGATGAAGATTTGTAAAGTCTATGTAGTTGTATTTGCTGATAATGATAAAAGATAGACTGTTTACTTATAGAAATGATATTTGAATGAAATCAATTAATTCTATCTTGCTTGTTGAAGCTTATTATAATTCCTTAATAAATGATTTTAATGAAAATAATGAGTTCTATTACACATTAGAGGTACATAATAACAAAAACAAGAAGTTAGGGATGTTGAGGATGATGACACTTCTATGTTTGAATTGATAGCATCGTCTATAATAATACTAATTGAATTACTTTTTTTATTGTGATGAATTTTAAATGAGAGGTTTATATAATTATTATGCCATATGATTGTAGTTTATTTTTTGCTGCGATTGATGTCATGATTTTAACTCATATATTTTTTGGATGATTGGGCATCATTTTTTTTTTGGATGATTGGGCATCATATTTTTTTAAAAAATAGTTTTGCTTGAGATTTGTTTGACATATAAATAACTCATATATTAAAGAGAACATACTTTAGGATTCCATAGGTTTACACCATTTGGGTGAAGTGATCCTGGTTGCAATCAAGATGATATTGACATAGGTTTACAACAATTAGTTTTCAGAGAGTTCATTTACTTTGCCTCATCTTATATTATTTCCAATCATAATCATTTCTCATACATCCAGAGACAACACCACAATGTTTTAGACTTTGGGCCTAGATGGTGAGGTGGATCTTGCTCATATCTAGTATTATATCTATAAATATTGTGGGTTTTACTTTTGCAGTTATACACTTATACTACTTTTAAGTACGTCCCCCTCAAAGATTTACATCCCAAATAACTGTGAATATTATTTTTTCTTGTCAACTACTTTTACCAACATTGCTTCATGTACAATGTAATTTTCCTAAAAAATTTGATGAAAAAATTTTCTATTCTACAAATGTTTTACTTTGTAGTCTAGTCTAGGATTTCAATAGATCTTTCTTTATACATGAGATCATCATTGATCTACATTGGTTCTTTTAGCTTATAAGAAGGATTTTTAATGCATTTTTTTAACATAGAAATTTGAAAGATGTTGTAGATTCTTGATATAGTGGGAAATAAATTAGGTTATATGCTTGATAACAAATTCTTGCTAATATCTCAATTGATTTATTGTGCTTGTGGCTCAATTCTTTTCTCCTCTAACCTCACTATTCCATTATGAATAGTTTCAAGCATTTTGGTTCTTTATTAAACTAATATGTGATCCTATTGTCTTATTTCACATTTTCATATCAATATATAAAAGATTTTAATATTTATAATTCAATTCATCCTTTTGATTTGACCATAAAATTGGGGATGCAAAACATTTCTTATGGTCATATTTGACTCAACAATATGTGTTGGAACTTCATGAAATTTTACAATCTATTTCACATATATTTTTTTCCAATAATTCAATTGGATAAGACTTTCTTTTTAGAATCAAATGAGTTTATTTTATTTAACAACAACAATTACCTATATAGTATTATCCCATTTTCTTAATTTTGACAAACCTAACTTAAAATTCATTGAACCATATCCCCCTTTAAATTATGGCATCAATAATAACTAAATTAATTTAGTAGACTTTTGGTGCTCTTGTTTCACATGTTAATAATTAAGACATTTGTTTTCACATATTGAGCAATATACCTTTTCATACTGAATGAATTTTGAAAATAAACTCTTATCATAAACAATGATGAGTGGTTCAAAAAGCAAGATTTACCTTTCATTTTATTATTTTGGCATCATCACGTGCATTTCAACTCGGGAGAATTATGTTTTGGGATGTTTCCCAATAAATGTTTAAGATTTAGAAACTAAAATTTTGATATTTTAAAAAAAGTCATAAAACTAAAAATAAATTTAAACTTAGTGCACCCAAATTCATAAGTCCTAAACTACCTTCTCCCTCGCCCCACGCCCGCCCCTCGCCCGCCCCTCGCCCGCCCCTCGCCCACGCCCTTGCCCATGCCCTCGCCCTCGCCCACGCCCACGCCCAACGCCCTCGTCCCTCACCCTCGCCCACGCCCTCGCCCACGCCCTCGTCCACGCCCTCGCCCATGCCCTCGTCCCTCGCCCTCGCCCTCGCCCACTCCCTCACCCACGCCCTCGTCCACACCCTCACCCATGCCCTTGTCCCTCGCCCTCACCCACGCCCTCGTCCCTCGTCCTCGCCCATGCCCTAACCCCTCGCCCTTGCCCATCTTTTCTAGCCCTTCTGCCCTCACCTCTCGCCCCTATCTTTCCACCCCTCTCCCTCCGCCCATCTCCATGAGCTCCTTCTTGGAGTCGTCATTGAGCTTTCAGTCAAGCTCCTAGAGCTCATTCGATAGCTCCATTGAACTCGTCATAGAGCTCGATGGAGCTCGAATGAGCTCAATGCCGAGCTCCTAGAGCTTGAAGGAGCTAGACGATGAGCTTTTGGAGCTCGACCGAGACCTCCGTCGAGCTCGTCGTTGAGCTCTAGGAGCTCAATGTTGCTCTCGGTCGAGCTCTTGGAGCTTGACGTTGCTCTAGGTCAAGCTTCTGGAGCTCAAAGGGCCGAGCTCCTGGAGCTCGGCACAGAGCTCCAAAAGCTTGACATTGCTCTCGGTCAAGCTCATGGAGCTCTACGACAAGCTCCTAGAGCTTGGCCGAAAGCTCCATCGAGCTCATCGTCGAGCTCCAGGAGCTCGATGTTGCTCTCGATCGAGCTCCATCAAGCTCGAAAGAGCTTGACGTCGAGCTCCATCGAGCTCCATCGAGCTCCATCGAGCTCCATCGAGCTCGTTGTCAAGCTCCAAGGTTTTGACGGACCTCTCGGTTGAGATCCTGGATCTCAACTGAGCTCGACTGAGTGCTATATCGAGCTCATCATTCGAGCTCCAGGGGCTCGATGGAGCTCTAGGATCTTAATAAAGGATGGCGCTAATCTCCTAGAGCTTGAAGGAGCTCTCAATCAAGCTCTAGGAGCACGACCACCATCTCTAAGAGATTGATGGAGCTCGTGGACAAGATCCATCGAACTCGATGGGAGAGAGCGAGGGCCAATGGGAGAGGGCAATGGTAGTTTAGGATAAAAGCAATAGAGTGTAAAAAATTTAAATATTTTAAGATTTTGGTGAATTTTTTTAAAACTTAAAAAGATAAGTTTCAAATTCTTAAATATTTATGGGGGAGCACCCCAAAACATAATTCTCCCTTTCAACTCCTTTGCTAAAGCAAAAAGTCAAAAAAGTATAAAGTAGTCAGAAAATTTAGTGATTGCTAGGTGTGTTGAGTAGTTTAGTACTTGTGAATTAGTGAAGGCTACAACCCATCACGTATGATCTTTTGAATTTCCTAAGTGCTAATTTATTGATGTAGTATTCTGCACAACTAAAGTTGTTTCTAAAATTTAATAAGTACTAATGAACCACTAAAGTCTTCGAGTCAAAATAAATAGCATGGTATTTCAAAATTCATAGTGATTCAAAGTAGACAAAGCCTTCTAACCAGATGACACTACCTCTAGAACTTAGAAAGTATTTGCAAAATATTATAGTCTTTTGCTTAATAGATATGGTATATTCAATCCAAGTTCATAGAACCTTCGTAAATTTTGAAAGATCTTGTAAAATTCTTTCTAGCTTGATTTTCATGCCTTCTAGTTCTACAACAAATCATTGTGCTTTTACAATCTTCAAAGATCTTTTCAAAAGTCAAAATACTCCAAAAATATATATAATACAATCAACATGCTTAACATAAAAATTAGGGGGAATTATGTTTGGGGTGTTTTCCCATAAATTTTTAACATTTAGAAACTAAACTTTTGATATTTTTAAAAAAGTCACAAAACTAAAAATAACTAAAAAATAAAGGCACCTAAATTTGTAAGTCCTAAACTACCCTCACCTCACTCCCCTGCCCCTCGCCCCTCACCCTTGCCCACGCCTTCACCCAAGCCCTTGCCCCTGCTCTCGTCCCTTGCCCTCGCCTATCTCTCCTTACCTATCTGCCCTCACCTCTAAACCACTCTCTCCTCACACCTCGTGCCCCTCTCTTCCCATCCCTCTCTCCCCATTCCTCTTTCCATCCCTCTTTCCCCACCTGTTTTCCTCCACCCATCTCCATGACCTCCTTCATTGAGCTCCAGTGAGCTCGACATGGAGCTCCATAGTGGAGCTCAATGGATCTCCACGAGCTTCAAGAAGGAGCTCATCGAGCTCCAGTAAGCTCAATAGTGGAGCTCACTGGAGCTTGGCGAGCACCTTCGTGGAGCTCAATTAGCTACTTCGTGGAGCTCAATGAGCTCCAGTGAGATCCTTTGTGAGCTCCATGATGGAACTCAACAAGCGCCAGTGAGCTCCACTTCAAGCTCACTGGAGCTCATCGAGCTCCTTTGAGGAGCTTGTAAAGTTACGCTGAGCTCCGCAATGGAGCTCGAGGAGCTCTAGTGAGCTCCTTGATGGAACTCGACGGAGCTTGATGTGCTCTTTCTTGGAGCTCTGTCTAGCTCGAAGTGGAGCTCACTTGAGCTCGATGAGGTCCGTTGAGCTCCACGAAGAAGCTCACTAGACCTCATCGAGCTCCATTGTGGAGCTCGACGTAACTCCACGAGCTCCACGAAGGAGATCATCGAACTCCAGTGAGCTCGATCGTGGAGCTTACTAGAGCTTGATGAGCTCCCTCGTGGAGTTCCATTGAGCTCTAGTGACCTCTATGTTGAGCTTGCTAGAGATCGACGGAGCTCCACGAAAGAGCTCATCGAGCTCCATGACGGAACTCACTGGAGCTCCTGGAATTCCATCGTGGAGCTCGACAGAACTCCACGAGCTCCAAGAAGGAGCTCGTCAAACTTTAGTGAGCTCCACGATGGAGCTCGAGGAGCTCTAGTGAGCTTTTTCAAGGAGCTCGAGAAGATCGATCGAGCTTGAGGTGGAGCTCAAGGAGCTCTGTAGAGCTCCAGCGAGCTCGCGGTGGAGCTCGAGGAGCTCCGTTAGGCTCCACGACTGAGCTCCAAGAGCTCAGTAAGCTCCAAGAGCTCAGTAAGCTCCAAGAGCTCAGTGATCTCCTTTGTGGAGCTCGTCGGAGCTCAGTGAGCTCTTTCATAGAGCTCCGTCGAGCTCTAGTGAACTCGATGGAGGAGCTCACTGGAGCTCCAACGTGGAGCTCAATGGAACTCTAAGAGCTTAACGTGGAGCTCACGAGCTCCACGAAGGAGTTCACTAGTGCCACGAAGGGGTTCACTAGAACTCGAAGAGCTTTCTTGTGGAGCTTGTGGAGTTCCATCGAGCTCCAGTCGAGCTTGCTAGAGTTCCACGAAGGAGCTCGTGGAGATGAGTGGGGAGAGAGGGGCAGGGATAGAAGGGCAAGATGTGAGGGCATACATGTGAGGGGAGATGGGCTACGGTGAGGACTAAGGGCATGGGTTAGGGCGAGGGGTGATGGCGTCGGTGAGGGTAAGGGGTGAGAGTGAGGGGCGATGGCGTGGACGAGGGTGCGGGCGAGGGCATGAGCAAGGGATAGGGTCGAAGGTGTGGGCGAGTGGTGAGGGCTAGGGATGAGCGCAAGGGGTAGGAGAGAGGGGCGAGGGTTGTTTAGGACTTACGAATTTGGATGCCCTTATTTTTAATGTATTTTTAGTTTTGCGACTTTTTTAGAAATATCAAAAGTTTAGTTTCTAAATGTTAAAAATTTCTAGGTAAACACCCCAAAACATAATTCCCCCTTAAAATTAAGTTAACTAGGAATAGTTAATACACAAAAAATTGGTTATGTCAAGAAAAAATCACACTAAATTATACACTTAGTAGTTATAAATCTTCTAAGCTTACACATTACTAGTCCATAGCAAAAAAAAAATAAAATTAGATTGATGTTGAATTCCCCTTTTTTTCTACTTTTATATATTTTTTTTTCTTTTTCTTTATTTTTGTTTGCTTTTTTTCTTTTCAATCATTCTTTTTTCTTATTTTTTTTCCTTTTTGTTAGGCTTGCAATTAGAGGTGTCAAACGGGCCGGGCCGGCCCGGCCCGGCACGAGGCACGGCACGGTTCGGCCATGCCTGGGCCGGCCCGGCACGATAAAAAAACGTGCCCGGGCCCGTGCCGGGCCCGGCCGAACAAACCACGTGCCGGGCCGTGCCCGGCACGAGCCTAGCCGTGCCTGGCCCGGCACGGCTCGTGCCTTGGCACGGCACGCCGGCCCGCGTGCCTGAGTCGTGACTCGTGACCCAACCGGGCCCCGCCCCCGGTAAAAAGACCGCGGGTCAGGTCCAAACAGACCCGCCCCGCCCCGCCTGCCCTGCCTTGCCGTGCGCTCGTGCCCGAGCGGGCCGGCACGGCACGGCACGGCCTTGCCGTGCCCACGGGCCGTGCCGTGCCCGAATTTAAAAAACCGTGCCGTGCCCGGCACGGCACGGCAGCACGGCTGGGCACGTGAAAAACGGGCCGTGCCGTGCTGGGCCGGCCCGTTTGACACCTCTACTTGCAATACATATGGAATAAATAAAAAATAAAATACATCATGAGATCAAATCACACAATGATATAATCATCTTTCTATCCTTCCTCTTCTCAACAAATTTAACTTGGTCTCCATTATTTTTTAAACAAGCATTAAGGAAAAAAAAATTACCCAAATAAAAATATAGTACATGCATGACATTGTATTACAAACCTGATGAAGTTACATAAGTATGTTCCATAGCTCAAGAAAAAGTAGTGTAACTCAAAGTAGCCTCACTCCTTGAAGATGTGTATTATCATCTTTAAGACTTTATACTTTTATACCATGTAGGTCTCTTCCTCATGCTTTAGTATCACTAGAAAAATAATAATAGTTTGAAATAGTGCACAAAATCTTGGAAATAACAAATAATACTTAGTTGGTTACTACAACTTTCTCACATGCACATTCTACTTAAATTAAAATAGAAAAATCATAATAAGATTTCATAGCAAAACTAATATCACTCAGCTATACAAACAAATGTTCCTTTAGGATATGCACAATTTGTTGTATAATACGTTGGTAAAGATAAATATGGGAGCATATAATATAATCCACTAACAACAAATATCAATGTAACTGTCTTCTCAAAAAATATCTAGATTTTACCACCACTAGACTAGTTTCTTCACCACTTTTAAGAATATAATTTATTTTCAAGTTCTTTGAATTTTCATTGATGCTAGGATACATGAGAATCTTAATGAAAACATCTACTCATTATTTATCCAATCTATCTACCATCTTATCAAAAATAAAATAAATACATCAATGATAAAATATTCATTGAGGTTATGGTTTGCATAAGAATTAAATCATTGTGATGGTAATAAAATATTCAAGGAATTACTATTCCAAAATATACTTCTTACATATACTAATTTCATCAAATATTACTGAGCATGTCTCAAAAACTCTAAAATCATTAAGGAATTAATATTAGAATTTTCTCGAATGATAGTCATCATTGAAAAAGGTTTGCTGCATGAGTCAATATTTCTATTTTAACGGATGTATGAGAATTAAGATTAATAACTACATGCCTCAAGACTTTAATTTTTGTCAAATTGGATTGAACAATACAAAGAGGTGAATTTGTGGTAGTTCGCACATATAGAGAATTATCACAAAATTTGTCCATCATTTAGAAAACTTTTATTTTTTGTAACTAGTTTTAAACTTTTATAGTATATGCAAAATACTTCTTTTTATATTATAATTTCTTTTCAAATTTGTCATTACAATGGCAAGTTTTCCATGGCATCCAAAATTCATTAAATCAGAAAAAAATCAACATATTCTAAATATTTTATTTTTCTATACCAAATAAATTCACATATAAATATTCAAACCGTATTGCTATCCAAATGAAGATGAAATACAATACGACCATTCATTTTTTTTCTTTGTTCATTCCATTCTTTCTTAATTATTCTAGTAATTTTTTTCTTGTTTCATATACAAAGAAATGAAACTAGACATACAAAAAGAAAGAATATGTAATTCATCTTTGTCATGAGTGAATGTTATCTATAAAGTTTCAACCACTTCCCATTTGCTTACAATAATTTTCTACACCATATATCATCAATCTTTACCATTCAAATTGGATATATCTATCAATTAAAAAAATGTGAAGTTTGCATTGTATAATATAGCTTGTTATCTCATTCTGAAAATCTTGTTCAACACCATGTGATCATGGTAATTTATGAACTTCACTAGCCGTTATGGCCAACAAACTATTCTCATATTATGGTAAAACTTTTAGGCTATACATTCTACATAATCCCATATCCCTTGAAAGTTGGTTTTTCTAGAATCTGCACAATGGATCGATCATAAATATATTTATGCTTTTAACTTTATGAGCATCATACTTGCATCAATTAAAATTACATCAATCTCAGGTTTCTATGCATTAGTTTATATCATGTGATATGATTAGTAGAGTTATCACTTCCTTCATATTATACCCCATGAGTGTATTTCATGTCTTACATATTATCATAAACATCTTGGCTAATTCGCATAAACCTATGATATAATAAAATCCGAAATTTTAGTTCTAAATAGCATCTGCATCCATTAACAATTCAAACCACATTATTACTATAAAAATAAATATTAATATAATTACTTCATCATAATGTTTGTATAATAAACCAACCATAGATCTAAATTTACCTAACATTGGGGAAAAATTCATGTGAGATACTTGATGTGGTATCTCATAGAATCTAGGAATCCCAATGATGACTAAAGTGAGTGTCTACATCTCAAAACCTAATCTCAACTAATTTTTGCTTATGTTCACCTTGAATTTGCTACTAATTGGTGGTTGGAAGTCATGGTATTTAGGGTTTTGCATGTTCATGGGCTAGAAATCTAATTCCCCCTCTTCTTTTTTTGTGAAAAACTCTAAGACTTTATTTTATACATTGAGATTCCATGTGAATGTTTGTTATAAGTCATTGTGTTGGGTTGAAGTCGTGATTTTTTTCATATTGTTGAATCTTCTCTGGAGCACAAAAGTTATGGTGGCAAAGAAATGCCATGACTTTGGTATTTCTTCTTTGGACCTCATGGTCTCAGTGGGAAGAATGTCTTGACTAAGGTAATTCTACTCTAGAGCTCAAAGTCATAGTGACAGGAATGATACAACTAAGATAAATACTTTCTAGAATGTAAAGTAATAATGATAAGAATGGACATGTCTGATGTATATACTTTTTGAAACACATAATAGTGATGATGAGAAGGCTATGACTGAGAACATAATTCTCTAGAGTACAAAGTTGAGATAGAAAAAATAATATGATAGAGATTTTTTCTTCTATATCACAAAGTCATGATGGTAGAATTGTCATGACTGATACAAATATTCTTTAGAACACAAAATCATTGTGACATAAAAATTTTAAGACTTAAGATTGCTTGGTATTATGTGATTTTTGGCTATGTATTGATTAAACCACTACATAGAAAATACTCTTACTTCTAGTACTAGTAAGGTATTTGGTTGTCACGACATAAAAATGAGTTGTGGCCATCATTGTATTTTAGAGATAGCATGGAGTGACTTCAGAAAATCTTACGGCAATAAAAATTGTGTTGCATGGTAAAAAATTAATGCAACTCAGTGGTAGAGTCCCAGCACATAAAGATTGTCACTACTTATTTTGTAGAGTTACGATCAAGAATGACTACTATTACTTCTCAATAGGCTTGTTAATCATGTAATCAAGTCAAGACATGAGAAATATCATGACTTTCTATTACTTTTCTTCTCTCTAAGTTATCTCTCCATCATGTTCACCAATTTTACACAAAATAATTTCATTTTCATTATTATTCATCAAACTCCATCAAAATCATGATTTAGTTAATTTTTTTCATTTAAAGGCAAAATACATATGAACACAACAATAAGTTCATATCAAACAACCCAAAAAGTTAGTACTTGGAGTTCCAAAAAACTCACACACAAAGTATTATTCATCCTCAAGCATTAATTCTTTCTTTTTTTTTGAAACTCGTAATCAACAGAAAGAAGCATATAATACACATCACAAAGGAACAAAATTACATAGTGTATCAATGTGCAAAATAAGATGGATAGTGTGGTTGACCATTGGCTTCCAAATCCTTCAGTGGAATCTATGCTCTTGATAACTCAAATTTGGGCATGGTTGATCATTCTGCATAATACATATTGTCATCTTTTGATTGAGTTGAGTTAATCTTCAAAAAGGCCAAGTATAAAGTATATGTATTTTTGATTCTCATTATACGTTTCCAAATCTTTGATTAACTATTTCTTTCTATAATGCATGTTACCTTTATCTCTATTCTCGGCCATTTTCTATCTTTTTGCACTCACTTGAGAGTCTCATAAAGTTGCCCATATTCTTATGTACTTCCTATTGCTCCAGTCTACACTCTTTTCATTATCTCTTCCAAAATCTTCATAACACGATCCTAAAATTTTTATTGGGCAGAAAGTACTCCTTATTAAAATTTATTTCTTACAATGCATCTCATTACTCCACATAAACTTTATCTTCTTCTTTTTTTATTTTCTATAATTTTCCCAATGTGTATTTATTCTCTCTAATTTCATCGCTAAGGAATTATATATAGATTTTAGCTCTACCTTCAAGTGAATCTCTCTATTGTTAGCATACAACTTTATATTTTTCAATAGATTGTTGACCTCTTTCGAGCCTCTTTTTTGTCTATCCAAATTAGAGGTGTCAAACGGGCCGGCCCAGCACGGCACGGCCCGTTTTTCACGTGCCCCGCCGTGCTACCGTGCCGTGCCCGGCCCGCTCGGGCACGGTTGGCTTGGCCAGGCGGCACGGGCGCACGGCAGGGGCAGGGTAGGCGGGGCGGGGTGGGAGCCGCATGGCTGGACCTGGTCACCTGGACCGGCTCAACCGGGGTCCGGGTCCCGGGAGCCAAGCACGGGCACGGCCCGTGCTTGGCACTTGGCAGATTATAAAAATTTTTTTTTTTTTAAATTTTTTTATTAAGTTTCTGTTAATCTGTATTTACTTTAGAGTTTATGTAATAAATAAAAAATAAAATTTTTTGTAAAAAATATTACATTTAAAATTAAATGTAACAAACAAAAATTAGAAAATTTATTTTTTTTTTCAATTAAGTTTAGCATATTTTAATATTAGAATTTATTAATTAAATATTAAAATTTAAAGTTAATAAATTTTAAAATAAAATTTAAATCTTAAAATAATAAATAAATACATTAAGTTAGTAAAAATTTTAATTAAAAAAAATTTAAACTACACAAATAAAAATTACCATTCATGCTTTTGAAACCAATACTCCGAAAAAAAAGTATAAGTTTCAACACAAAGTACAAACAAAGCGTATAAATAAAAAAAATAAAAAAATATCGAAAAAAAAGAGCAGATGAGCATCAATCGTCAAGCGGCATATCATGAGAATCATCAGCCGCAACATCAAGATCAGTATCATATGGGTCATCATCATCAGCAATCAGCTCCTCCGCCATCGTAGTGGATGTGGAGGCGACTGCAGTGTCTATCACAGTCCCAGCTTCAGCACGATCACTGATGCTAAATCTCGATTCCTCCCAATCCTTCAAACATGCCAAGGCCTCAACCATATATGGACGTAATCTCGATCTCCTATCCGAAATCACGTTCACTGCAACAGAAAAAGCAGACTCCGATGCTACGCTCGACACCGGAGGAGTCAGTAGATCCCGTGCCATCCTAGATAGCACGGGATAGGCGGACTCATATGATTTCCACCACTGTAATAAATCAAGATTCTTATTGTCAGAAGGTGATAGGATTGAGCAGTAATCGGTATCTAAGTACCGAGACAGCTCACTCCTATGTGAAGGTCCACCCCTACGTTTCCCCCTCGCTAGGTTAATGGAATAAGCGTCATCTCGAAACAAGGTATCAGAGTCCATACTCACAGTCTCACCACCACCACCACCACCATACCTAGTATCGTAGTATGTGAACAGGTCTGTCAACTTCTCGTAAATGAACCCTTGAGGTGGCTCTTCCAGGTTCATGCACGAGGAAATGAAAGTCAGGGTGTTTTGAACCCCTTCCACCTTAGCCCTAGGGTCCATGCATGCTGCGAGGCAATAAAGAGATGGAATGGTGGACCAGTACTTCAGGTACTTGGTCTCCATCTCTGCAACCATATGGCTGAGCGTCGGGTCCGCTCGATACATCCTAAACATGCTACTAATGTTGCATATGCAACGGAGTGCAATGCAAGTGGTGGGCGTATAAACCGACGAACACATGTTCGTCGTGTCATAAAATATCTTCAGAAATTTCATAAATGAAATTCATGAATCCCAGTCAGTGTCGTCAACAATAAGTTCGCCACTCTTACTATTGACGTAGTCGGATATCACGTGTTCGTATCCAACACATGATTCCAACATCAGGTACGTGTAATTCCAATGATGTCTCACATCAGATTGGAATTTCTTCTTCTTAAGATTCACAGACAAACAGAGATTACCAAACTCTTGTAGTCTGCGAGGAGTGCGAATATACTTGAGTGCATTGCGTATATTTTCCAACGCGGGGGAATACACCTTCATACCCGCTTGAACTATCAGGTTAATAACATGACACATGCATCTGACATGAAATATCTCTCCTAATGGTGCGTCTCTAATATTCCTAACAAACATATTGATCGCTACTCCATTATTCGCAGCATTATCGAAAGTGACACTAAAAATTTTATTTTGAATTTTATATTCCCTAAATATTTTCATCATACACTCAAAAATGGCCGGGCCATCATGAGGATGAAGAATCTCAGTGAATCCTAATATTTTTTTATTTATTGTCTAGTTTGAATCGACATAATGACTCGTGATACATGCATAAGAAGAATCATCGTGACATGTCCATATATCGGACGTCACGGACACCACTCCACTAAATGCCAAAAATTCCTTAATTATTTTTTGTTTTTCTAACTTATATATCTTTAGTATGTCACTCCTAGATGTGGACCTAGGAATCCTACGATAGGATGGCTGAAAATAAGTCTGTATGATGCGCACTACCCTCGGATCTTCCGAAAATCTGATCGGAAGACCCATCAATGTGATGAGTCTGGCCATGCCGTCCCTACCCAACTCGCTGGAGTATACGAAGGGAGTAAACTTTGAGACTGAACTCGATCCAGTCTCAAAATATATAGTGCCTAGTTGGGTTTGCCTAGGATCTAACGGTCCATGTTTTTTTGAGCATATTTCAGCATGCCTCTTTAGGTGCCCAGTCCCACATGTACTCTTGCATGTTAAAAGTCTCATACAATATTTGCACTGTGTCATTTCATGTTCCTCACCCCTAACATCTACTTGTGTTATGATTATAAAATGTGTCCAAACTACAGAAGTCCTATTTTTTTGTTTTTTAGAACTTTGGGCTGAGATGACAGGAGAAACCAAAGTTTCAGGAGCCACAGACGTTTGTGTAACACTAACATTTTCATTTTCCAAATTTAAATATGTGTTAGGTGTATTTGTCATTTTTTATTTTTCGTAAGTTTTTCTAGAGAGAGAAGCTTTAGAGAGAGAAAATAAAAAAAAAGTAAATTATATTACCCGGTAAAAGCAATGAGGTCACTCACGTGCAAGATGCACCGCATGAAGCTTTGATGTTCAAAACTCAAGTTGAGTTTCACGAAAATCCAAGCCGAAATCAAAATCACGAGGGCCGAGAGAGAGAAGCACGGTTTATGTGAGAGAGAGAAAATATTGAGAGGATTTATGTTTTTGAAAAACATAAATTTTATAGGGAGGGGGGTAGATTATATAGGCTAAATAAAGTTTTTTTTTTAAAAAAAATTATTTTTTTATTAATTTTTTGAATTTTTTTAATATATTTAAGGGGCAGAATCACGAGGACTGTTGGATTCTGCCCCCTAGCCGTTGGAGGCGAATCCAAGGGCTGAAATTCGCTCAAAGTTTGAAATTTTTTTTTTTTCCGTTGGAAAATTCGAATTTCTCGGTTCTGAGTCAGTGGAGTCGGTTTTCGGCAGAAAAGACCGCGGGTCGGGTCTGTTTGGACCCGACCCGCGGTCTTTTTACCGGGGGGGCCCGGATGGGTCACCACTCAGCGACTCGTGAGTCGCCACTCACGACTCACGCCACGGCACGCGTGGCACGCCGCCAGTGCCACGCGTGCCTGCGGGACCGGCACGGGATGGACCCGTGCCGGCGTGCCGTGCCAAGGCACGAGCCGTGCCGGGCCAGGCACGGCACGACACGTGCTTTGCCTCGCCCGGGCACGGCACGGGCCCGGGCACGGTTTTTGAACGTGCCGGGCCGGCCCTGGCACGGCCGGACCGTGCCGTGCCTCGTGCCGGGCCGGCCCGGCCCGGCACGTTTGACACCTCTAATCCAAATAAAAAATATAATACCATGATGATTCTTCATCAATTTTATATTTTTCAATAGATTGTTAGCATACAACTTTATTGTTAAGGGTTTAAAATGCATGGTTTAGGGTTTAGAGTTTTGGGTTTAAAAGAATAGGAAAACTTCTTACCTAACGTAGATTGATTTCTCCCCTTCAAGAACCAACTTCCTCTTTTTATCTCCTTCAATCCCTTTCCTCACATCCACCAATGTTAGGAGAATATCCATGTGTACCACTCATCTTTGTCTTCATTAATAGAATTTAAGAAATTTTGGTGCGTCTGCATCTATTTCACTAAATACTTATTTTAAGAAAATCTGATAAATATTAATAAAATTATAAAGAATTTTGGTAAAAATTATAACTCAGTGGATTAAAAGCTCAGAGGGGAGAAGAGAAATGAAGAGTTGTGATAATATTCTTTTCAAAACTTATGTATACCCTCCACTTTACTTTTAAGTAGATATGGCATCATGTCATGCTTGTAACTCTACCTAAATAATCATGGAAATCATTTTATACCATGACTCTATCATCAAGTTGACATAATTATTTCAATATACAACATATTTATTATGGTGTTAATATTTTCTTGGTGTCGTGGTTACACTTGCTCTAAACTACTTTATAGTCATAACATTATTTTCAAGTCATGACAGTCGAGTACCCCACTCGTATAATTAGTCTTAGCACATTCCAATGCAACAACTTATTCATTCTATAGATTAATTAACTGGTATTAGTATTTTCTAATGCTACAACTTTCAATTCTAGAGAGAAAATACCAAAGACATGACCATTTCTAATGGCACAACTTTGTGTTACATAGAGTTTTTGCCTCATCCAAGGTAATCTTACATCCATGATAATTTGTCAGAAAAATAAGACCAAAGTCATGGCTAATTCTAGCATCATGAGTTTGTGTTATATAAAAATTAATCCCAATCACAATAATCCTAGTACTACAACAATTTTCTCACAAAGTTAAGACCAAAGATATAATCATTCTTAGTACCATGACTTTATGTTACAGAGAGACAAGTATCTATTCAACCATTCCTAGTATTATGACATTTGTGATTTAGAGAAGGTCCAAAAAGATGAAAAAGTCATGACTTCAATTCTATATCAAAACTTCATATTGAAGTTCCACATAAATTCCTAGGTATAAAGTTACACTTAAAGAAAAAGAGAAAAAAAGAGAGAAGGGGAACACAATGCACATATCAAGAACCATAGGCAAAATAAATTCAACCCAAATTAAAGGAAAATCCAAGACAAACAATAAGAAACTTCAATTTAAATTAGAGTTTTATGCTTAGAAAATTGTTTGGGTATTCAATAGGACTCTTAAATCCATGACATACTATTTAACATATCTCACATGATTTCCTCCTCAATGTCTAGCTAAATTGATTTATATGGTTAATAATATAATTTTGTTGTGATGGATTATTTATTTTATTAGTTTATATTTGTGTTAATTTGGTATTTTGATGTTGATAGATAAGAACACAATTTAAAACTAAAAATTAGAATTTTTATGAATACATCAATTTATATTTGTAGTTCATAGTGGATAACGACAGGTAAGTCGTGAGACATATTCGTGTGATTCGATTAGAAGAAAGTGATAATTCTTCTAATCTTAACACATGAGATAAACTAATCGGTGAAAACTTGAATTTGAGATATTTTTAATCATTATGAGTAAAATACTAATGAAGCTAACATCATGAATGTATTGAAACTAAAGTATTATATACTATCTATATGTTTAAAGTAATATATGAGTTAAGTATAATGGCTTATTTATGAGTTTCACCATAATGTGGAAGTCAAGTATTAACTATGGTAGATGGTGATAGGCTCTTCATGTGACACATGCACATGTGTGAGACTCATATGGTAGTGATAGCCTTGATAATTATTTAATCTTGTATGACTTTCAAAGGTGAGATTCATGGAAAGATGTATATTTAATTCTTGTGAGTATGGTGCTTATGAATGCAAAAATAGAAATGTAATTTGTACCATATTATCTTGCATCTTAGAGATAATTAGAGGTTGGAGAATACAAGTACATACCCAAAGAAATTATCAAGGGTAATTGAGACATTACCTAAAATGAGTAAATGTGTGAATGACATTTGCATGGAAAGACTTATTACTTATATATAGATATACTAATGGAAAAATTTTTAGCATTTAATTTACCAAATATTCATACATATTTGGATAGTTAATAATGAGATGTAGATATAGAAATGAAGATATTATATATTAATTTCATAATTTTGGTATTTTTGAGAACTTTGATGAATTATCTTGAAATCAATTAGTTTTTTGGAGATATTTATCTGAAAATATAGATCAGTAAATATTACATAGTTTTGATATATATTCTTGGCTAAAAATCTACCTAATGATGTCTATTTTTTGTCGGTGGTAATTCTTGTACTCAGCTCACCAACTCATTAATACAATCTTTCTATTATGCGACACATTCTTAATGGTTATGATATTTTCATGGAGTTGATCCATACTTAGCTTGGAAATTTTTAATGGATTCAATGTTAATTTTTCATCATAGCAACTAAGTACCGCACTAGTACTCAATGTTGTGACCAATTTCATAGAGCACAAATTTATTTTTTATATGGCTCTGTAGTCTCAAGTCAAAGAATAGTAATTTTACAAAGCCATGACTCTTGAGCTATAAAAAATTACATAGCCACAATTACTCATACCAAAGCTATGTTAATTATTCAAAGTTGTGATTTTTGGGACACTCAATATTATAAAGGATATTACTCGAGAAAAACCATTTCCAAGGCTCAGCCTCTGATCCTCAAATGAAGACATAGCCATGACTTTTCAATGTAAGCTAAGTGCAAATGATTTAAAACCTAATAGCACCATTGAAACATGATTATGAGAGGATAAAAGACTAGTGCCATGTTCACTCATACTGTCATGGACACTTATGAGAATTAAAGAGTTACTTTTGCACCATGCCCTTCACACAATGACAAAGCTATATAAAAATATAAGAATTTGTCTCCACTCCTCAGCCATTTCATAGTGTTATGCCCCTTAATAAATTATAAATAATGAATGTATAATATTATGGCTATTTTATAGTGTTGCAACTATGTGTTATAGAGAGATTAGGCCTAAGTCATAGTTGTTGTCAATAATGTGACTTTGTGTTATAGAAAGATGAATATATTAAACAAAGTCACAATAATTTTATAAAGTCATAACCTCAAGATAAAGAGATGATGACTAAAGTTATGACTTTCTTCCAAAAGTCATGACTTCCTACTTAGAGTAATGCAAAGCAGCCCATATATAAAAATAAAAGTTAAAGAATTTTTGAGATATCCATCATTTTCTTTTTCTTTTTCTTCTCCCTCATACAATAAGCAAAGACATGACAGCTACTAACCCTAGGAATAAATTTCACACTCCTTAGTGGTTCCACAAGCAAGCATGGGATGCATGACTTATGCCAATCCCTATAGTTTGGGGGGGGGGGGGGGGTGAGGGCATGGTTCTCACACTTCTTTTCTCTAGAGATATATTCAAGAATTTATATGCAAGCATGGTCTAATGTTTGTATAATTTGAATTATATGATGTAATTGGTTTGAATTATAAATATATTAATAGTTTGATTTATTTTATGTTATGGATATTGATGGATGATGACTAGATAGTACTTGAATTAGGATTTTGACAACTTGTGGTTATAAGAGATTAACTGTGCAAAAGATAGGAAGGTGGTAGTAGTGGTTATAATTATATTGAACGAGATAAACCTAAATATTGAACCTTGATATTTAAGTATATTAATTATAATAAGTATGATGTTTATGAAGGCAAATATGTGAACACTTTTATATGTCCTCAGGGCATATATAAGTATGTAGTGACTTACAAGGTGGTAATAATTTTTATGAGCTACTTTTACTCGTATGGTTCCCCTGGTAAATCTCAAGAAAAGCATATTTTAATTGAGTATGTATGGTGCTTACGAAGTTGAAAGTGAAAATACTTATAAATCATGCAAATCATTAGTCATTATGACAATGGAGGTTGGAGAATAAGAATATGCATATGAATCAACTATCAAGGGTAGTTGATGAATTTGTCTAAATGATATGAGATTGTGAATGACTCTTATTCAGGATTGAATTATTGTCTTAGTGGTGATGTATCAAGGGGATAGCTATGAAGAGACTACTATTAAGAAGGGCTCAATGATAACATACACATGCTATTAGTTTGAATTGTTGTCTTAAATGGTTCTCACACTTCTTTTCTCTAGGAATATATTCAAGAATTTATATGCAAGCATGGTCTAATGTTTGTATAATTTGAATTATATGATGTAATTGGTTTGAATTATAAATATATTATTAGTTTGATTTATTTTATGTTATGGATATTTATGGATGATGACTGGATAGTACTTGAATTAGGGTTTTGATAACTTGTGGGTTTATAAGAGATTATCATGATGGACAAGATAGTGATGGATAAATCCATGAAGCTCACATGTGCAAAATTTTGGAAGGTGGTAGTAGTGGTTATAATTATATTGCACGAGATAAACCTAAATATTGAACCTTGATATTTAAGTATATTAATTATAATAAGTATGATGTTTATGAAGGAAAATATGTGAACACTTTTATATGTCTTCGGGGCATATATAAGTATGTTGTGACTTACAAGGTGGTAATAATTTTTATGAGCTACTTTTACTCGTATGGTTCCCACTGGTAAATCTCAAGAAAATCATATTTTAATTGAGTATGTATGGTTCTTACGAAGTTGAAAGTGAACATACTTATAAATCATGCAAATCATTGGTCATTATGACAATGGAGGTTGGAGAATAAGAATATGCATATGAATCAACTATCAAGGGTAGTTGATGAATTTGTCTAAATGATATGAGATTGTGAATGACTCTTATGCAGGATTGAATTGTTGTCTTAGTGGTGATGTATCAAGGGTAGCTATGAAGAGACTACTATTAAGAAAGACTCAATGATAGCATACACATGCTATTAGAGCAAGGGGTCATTGCATAACACCTCAACCTTCATTTTCTATCTAACATAAAATATGTCAAACAACTTAATGATGTCATATAAATTAAATGAACAGACCATTGACCTAAGATTGTTTAACAATTTGAATATTCATTTTAGTGAAAATAGGTTGTCTCTTGTTGAATAGTTAAATCATTGACATAATTATTTTGAGATTAATATCTAGATAAAAGTCTATTATAATATTGGTATGAACCATGAACTCGTAGATCTCAGCTAATGAGATACTCTTATTAATGAGCTTTTGTAATATTACCTAACCTATTAAATTAGGTTGAGTAACATAGTCACAATGAGTTTTTGGCCCAGTTGCCAGAGATTATTTAGTTTAGTTTGTCAACTTTTGTTGACATAATTATTCTTGTTAAAGAATAATTCTTTTATTAGTATATTAGATATTATTATGTTTAATAAATATTCTCAAATCTAAGGCTATGTCGTGTTAGCTTGTTTGAGCATGGATGATTGCATTTGGTTTTGTTTGCTTTTTTGTATTCTCTTTCCTTTTTCTTTTTTAGTACTCTTTTCTAATCTGATAACTTGGGACTCAACAAAAATATCAAACAACAAATCAATGACAATCTAAAGAGAATGAGAAGGAAGCACCAAGTATAATCTCCAAGGAAGAGCTTGATGGCAACAAAAGTAGGGAAATGAAAATGCAAAAGTGATGATTTTGATGAATTACAAAGCAATGTCATGGCTAAGCAAATGAAATCCATAACAAATTTAAATGATGTAGTACTCAATAAAAATCATTTGATAGATAGGGTCATGATTTTCAATGGAGCTATGACTTTGGATAAAAAATTGCCAACAAAGTAAAGATCATCATCATTTCAGTATTGTGAATTGAGAATATGGAGATCCAAGTTGTGAATCTCATAAGAAAATATGAAATGGCTATCTCTTAATCACTAGATAATATCAAAAGAGTTAGTCCATCAATATGTATGCATAAAATTTTTATGGAGAAAGATATGAGGCTGATAATTGAACCTTTAATTACAATAGCTAAATCCCATTATAAAATATAGTAAAAAAAAAGATGATCAAATGGTTAAATGCACATATTATTTATGCAATATATGATAGCTCATGGGTGAGCCTCATTCATCTTATACTGAAAAAAAAGATAGGTAAAATTAGTGAAAACAACTGATGCTGAAGTGATTTTTATGTGAGTGACAACTAGATAACGACTTAAGTGATGATTATAAAAAGTTGAACAGGAGAATGGGGAACAACTACTACTTTTTCACATTAATGGATCAAATATTATATAGAATTTTTTTTCATTATTATTATTATTTTCTAGATGGTTATTTAGGGTACAATCAAATCATGATTGATCATATAGATCAAAAGTAAACAATATTTATTTTTTCATATGGTACCTTCACTTTTATGGATAATTTCTCAGTTTATGGAGATTCTTTTGAAGAATTTTTACATAACTTAGACGATGTGTTAAACATATGTAAAGAAAAGAATTCTATTAACTTGAGAAAAATTCTACTTTATGGTTAATGAAAAGATAATATTGGCACTTTTAGTATCATATATAGGGTTGAAAGGTTACATAGGAAAATATACCTATCATCAAAAGTTTACCTAACCCTACTATTGTAAAAGGAGTGAAATGTTTTCTCATACACTTGAGTTTTTATAGGAAATTTATCCAAACCTTTTTGAAAACAATTAAACTATTTGTAAATTGTTGGAGAAAGATATTATCTTCGACTTTAATCAAGAATGTATAGAAGTTTTTGAAGAACTAAACAAATTAGTTGAAAGTATAATTTAGATTTTGCCATGATGGGAGGAATCATTCCTCATATGCCTTGGGAGCCATATTGGGACTTAAGTGGGATAAATTTTCTGCAACAATCTTTTATACAAGTAATATGATAAATGAATTCAAAGTAAATTATATAATGATAGAGAAGGAATTATTAGATGTGGTTTTCTTCCGTGAGAAATTTCAATCATACATCCTTGGAGAAAAAGTGGTTGTTATATGGATTATGCAGTTGTGTGAAATTTGATGATGAAAAAGGAAACTAAACCAAAAATATTAAGGTGAATATTACTTCTCCAAAGATTTGATCTTGAAATTAGAGATAAAAAATGGAATGACAATGTGATAATCAATCATTTATCATAATTGGAATATAGATATGACAACATAAAAAAGGCAAAAATTTTAGAAAAACTTTTTGAATGAGGAGATTATGAAAGCATAGATTATACTTTCATGAGATGTGGATTTTTCCAATAGTAATGATGGAAAAGTATATCTTGACAAAATGAAATGCCACTAAACAACATATTATAAATTAAAATTTTTAATATATATGGTATTGACATCATGGACCCTTTTCTAGTATCTTGTGGAAAAAATATGTTAAATTGGTAGCCAATTATGTATAAAAATGAATGGAAGAAGTAGTTGTGCAAAAAAATGATGAGAGAACCATTTTGAAATTCTAATGCAAAAATATTTTCCCTCAATTTTAAGCATTATGGTGTATCATAAGTGATGAGGAAAGTCACATCTTCAATAGAATGTTTGAAGCATACGTAGGAAGACATGAAACTAAATATAAGAAAGAATTCACATATCATCCACAAATAAATGGGTACGCATAAATCTTGATTAGTTGATAAAAAATCATGAAGAAAATAATCAATCTATCTAGGAAGGTTTGGTCTCAAAATTTGGAGGAGGTATTATGGGCACATGGAATGGCTTTCAAGACACCAATGGGGAATGTCTTTCTAATGACTTATATTTGTGAAGTCAAATCATTTACTTGTTGAACTTGAACATAAGGCATGATGAACAATCAAAAAGTTAAATTATAATTAAAAGAATGCAAAGAAAAGATGAACCTCACAAATAAGTGAATTAGAAGAGTTGAAAAATGAAGAATACAATAGCTGACACATTTATAAAAATAAGACAACAATAGCATGATAAGCATTTGCAAAAGTCAGAGTTCAAAGTCGAATAAAAAATATTAGTTTTCAATTCTTAGTTGAAATTATTTTTATGTAAGTTGAAATCTAGATAGAGTAGTCGGTTCGAAATAACTTCCATGACACCTTGTGTTGCTATCATAGTGAAGTCAATATACAAAATAGAATTTAAGGTGAATGAAAAAAGTGTGAAATTTTATACAGTTGAGATAGAAATCATGGAAGAGTAAATCAAAGACAAAACTATAGTTGTGCACAATGCCACAACCTTGGGATTCCATAATGAAAATGACTAAGAAAAAATAGAGGACAAAGCCATCACTATGCCTAACACCATGAATTTGGTGTACAGGAATGAAAATGACCAATGAAATATAGAATACAAAGCTGTGGCTATGCCCAATGCTATGAATTTGGTGATATATAATGAAAATAACAAAGGAAAGAGAGAATACAAAGTTATAGTTGTGCCAAGCACCATGAATTTGGTGATAAATAATGAATCAGTCCATCAGAAGCGTAAAGAGAAGACCATGACTATGAACAATGCCTAGACTTTAGAGTTACAAATAAAAGTGCAAGGAAAAGCTACAAAATATAACTGGGACTATTCATAATGATGTGTTTTAGAGGCACAAAAAGAAAAAAGAAAAGGAAAGCTCAAAGGGAAAGTCGTGGTAGTACTTATTGCCACAACTTTGTGGATCCAATGCTAAAGTCATGACATAAAATGAAGAAATAGCCTTAGAGATAAGTATAGATGAAGAAAAACTAAATGAAGTGACTAACAAGAAAGAAATGAAACAATATGCTGAAAAGATTGCATAGACATATGAGATCGGTAATTTAGTTAAAAATATTCTGATAGATTAGCTATGGGCATTAAATATAGTACTACTTGGGAGAAAATCCAAGAAATTTATTTTTTTACATGTGTAATGTAATAAATACCTATATCCACCACAAAACAAAAATACACACCCAATGACCCACAAGTATATTCAGGTAACTCAAACATCATCGTGACTATTAATATGTCTACTAGAAGTTATTCATATATTCATAGACCTTAAGATACTCAAACCTAGTCATAACAATACATTATAATGGTACATATTTATTTTTTATGAGAGGAAAGTTATTGCTTGGAGTTGAGTAATTGTTTTAGTGTGGGAGTTTGTTCAAGGTTTAGTTTACCAAATATTTTTATAAATTTTGGTGGTCTCAAGTCATACTATCTTTGTAATTTTTAAATGCTACAATATTAATTCTTTATCATAATAACCAAGTGCTCCACTAGTACTCAAGGTCATGGCCAACCTCACAAATCTAAGACTTTATCTTTATATGGTTTGGTGGTCACAAGTTAGAGCCGTAATATTTTTACAAAGATGAGACTCATTTAGCTATAAATAATTACAAAGCCAAAAGTACTCATGCCAAAGACATAACAATTATTCAAAGCCATGATTTTTGGGATATCCAATATTATAAAGTATATTACTTGAGTATGACTATTTTTAAAGCTCTGACTCTTATCCTTAAAGGAAAACACATTCATGACTTGTAGGCACAAGCCAAGTACAAATAATGTGACATCTTAATAACACCATGACACTATGTTATATGATGGAAAAAAAGTCAGTATCACAATCACTGACAACGTCACCTCACAACATCACAGACACTAAAGAGAATTGAAAAGTTACTTTTATGTCATGGCTTTCATACAACATCTTGACTAAATAACAATATCTTAAGCCATCTCCACTTCATGACCATTTTATAGCATCACAACCCTCTATAGACTACAAACAATGAAGACATGAAGCCTCGTCCATTTCATATTATAATGATTTTGTGTTATAGATAGATTAAACCCAAGTTATGGTCATTACCAGCATTATAAGTTTGTATTACAAAAAGATCAATATGTTAAATAGAATCGTGACCATTTTCTAATATTGTGACCTCAAACCAAAGAGATAAAAGTCAAAGATATGACTTTCTTCTGAAATTAATGACTTGAAACTTAGTGCAATGCAAAGTCGAGCGAGTATAAAGATGAAAGTAAGCTAATTTTCGACTCTTTCATTTTCTTCTCCATCTTCTTCATGCAAAAAGTAATGTCATGGAAACTACAAACCATATGGTAAATTTCAAACTTTCTAAGAGTTCTACAAGAAAGCAATGGATACAAGACTTATGCTAATTCATTTAGTTATATGGCACAACTATCAAATTTCTTTTTTTCTAGTAATAGATTCGAGAATTTGTATAAAATTAGCATGCTCTAGGGTTTTTGTAATTTAAATTATGTTATGTAATTGGTTTGGATTATGAATGCATTATGGTTTGGATTATGAATGCATTAATAGTTTGGATTATGGATGCATTAGTGGTTTGATTATTTTATATTATAAATATTGCTAGATGATGATTAAATAGAACTTGAATTAGAGAATCATCTAATGGTTGGTTTGTGTGAAGTTGTGGTGGATGGTGATAAGTAAACCATGAGACTCATTTATACATATGATAAAAAGTTTGTGACAACCCATCTAATTGTGATGTATGAGATAAACATATATGGCAAACTTTAAAATTTGGGTATGATTATCATCATAGATTTGATTCTTACAAATCTGAAATTGCCAATGTTTTTACATCCTAATCCAATATACATATCCTAGAGGTATAAGTTATCAATTGGGATATATGTTGTATAAAATATTTTTTCCATGGGTTTACCTTTAGTGTGAGAGTTTCATCATTACTGAGGAGGACGGTGATAGGCAATCTTTGGGATATGTGAGAGTATGTTGTGACTCTTAAGGTAGTGATAGACCTTCTGACCTACTTTTACTTGTATGGTTCTCAAAGGTTAAACCTGAGAAAACCATATGTTAATTATGCTATTATGAAACTTATGAATCCAAGAGTACAAACACTGACAAACCATATAAATCATCAGTATTTATGACAATAGGGGCTAGAGAAAAATTGTATGCATATGAAGTAACCATCAAAGGTAGTTAACAAAGTTGTCTAAAAGGTATGAGGTTTTGAATGACTCTCATGTAAGGATGAATTATTGTATAGTGGTAACATATAGAGGGGACAACTATGAAAAGACTATTATTGGGAAGGACTCAATGGTCACAACTACCGTGTATATATTAAATGAACAAAATATGTCAACTAACTTATTGACATCATATATATTAAATGAACAAACCAAGCACCTAAGATTATTTAATAATCTAAATATCAATTTTACTAAAAATGGATTGTCTTTTTTTGAATAACTAAACTACTAATATTTTTTTTGTGGGATCATTATCTTGATGAAAGTAAGTTATACTACTTATATGATCAGTGCACTTGTGGATCTTAGATAATAAGATACTCTCATTTACAAGTATTTGAGATTTTGCCTAGATGATTAAATTAGGAGCAACATAGTCACATTAGATAAATATGAGAGAATCATCCTTAATAGTGGTAGTCCAATGGATGATAGCCACCTAATATGCCAAAAGTCATGGACATTCCCATACTAATCAACTCTTTGTTTAATAAACAAAGACAATATTGATCAAACACTAAGAAACATCTTCACATAAAAGTATGTTAATCCTTTCTAGAGTCTGAGTATATTCTTGAAGACAAAGTATATATATTCAACTTGTATAATTATTAGTTCATTGTTGATTGATCGAACTGTTAAAAAGATTTTTATGGGATTGATATTTGGACTTATGTCCATACTATTACTTATATGACCCACATACATATTTATGAAGCTATATTGGGAAATAAATCTTTGCTCCACTAGGTTTTTGGAATGTGTCAGCTAACTATGAGTTTTAGCACACTTATAAAGTCATATTAGTAATACTACTTATCTTGCATATCTTTTAGATTACAGTAAAACTCACTCATGATCATCGTGATTCCCCATTTCATATAGGCACATGTGCAAAATTGGTCTCAATTTATTCTCTCTATTATCAATTTAAAAGACAAAATAAAGTCACCAAATCCTGCTCACCCACAAAACTTGTCTTGGCTAGAATAGGAGGCATTCATTACCTTAGAGGTATCAAATAGGTCAAGTGGACCAAGGATGACATAAGGTATGACTTGACTAAGTTGTGCATACCCTAGCACAACATGATCCATAACTATGATTGGACTTGGGTCGTGTCAGCCCGAGGCATGGCTCATGTTATGCTGGGTTAGAGACTACCATGCCTCATGTCATGCCAAGCATTACACACATGCTTGTCCCAAATGGCACGGTCCATGGGCATGGCAACCATGACTTAGGTCCATGGACCAGGAAGCAGACATGATCCACTTTGCCCACGCCCACTCTTCCCAATCCCACCACATGGGCGTGGCAGGTCATTCGAGCCAACATGCACAATGCACACAGTAGGCATGCCTAGGTGTTGCATTGTGCACACCCCCCCCCCTCTCGCTTGACAGTCATTTTGGTTGTAGGACAATGGTTATTACCTTTCTCAACTCTCTCTCCTCTCTTTTACTCTCTACTCTAACTCTACTCTCCCTCTCTTTAAACTCTAAAGCATTAAGCTCTAAGCATTAAATTTTTTTTATAAAGCTAAATGAAAATTAGAGTTTTTCTTGGTGTTCTATTATTTGTGGTGTGGTTATGGGATGGGGGCTATGGTTGTATTTCTCTCCTCTTCAAAACATGGGGTTTTTATATTATTTTTTTTTAAATATACATAAATTATTTAAGACATTTAAAAAGGGCTAATAATGAGTATAATGATAATGACATTAATATAAATTTAGATGTAGAAAATAATGATAGCCTATTGAAAAGGTCGGAGGCTAAAACTAAATTTTCTCTCATAGTCTCAAGCCAAACTCAAATACCTAAAAAATAAAAAACTAGAATAACATCTATAGTTTGGACTCGTCTTAACATATTAGAAAATTAAAATATTAGGGATATCGATGAAGAATCAGCATAATGTATATATTATAAAAATATATATACAAGTAGGAGTACATTTGGCATGGGCCACATAAAGAGGTACGTCAATCAATGTGCCAAAAAATATAAAGCATTAGATCCAAGATAAGCCCAACTAAGTGGTGGGGCCTTTGAAGATGGATCTAGTGTAGCTTCTTTGACCTCTTTTAGATACCACAATGATTTAGGAAGGGAAGACATGGCTAAATTGATTACCATCAAGGGTCTTCTGATTAGATTTTTGGAGAAATTGAGGGTAGTCAATATCATGCTGACCTACTTATAGCCTGCTTATTGTATTTTTTAGGCACACATATAGGAACGACATAATTTAATATTATAAGTTAGAAAATAAATAATAATTAATAAATTTTAAAAATATAGTAGAGCGGTGTTCATGATATATGATATTTAAACTACATATAATGATGCATCATTTGCATGCCTCACAGCTCACTTTTTAGAGGAAACTTAATAAAAAAATTTTAGAAATTTATAGGATTTTCCATCCTTAAGATAGCCCTGTTATATATGAGAGCATGTTAAAAATCTTTAAAGATTATCATATTCAAAATAAAATATTTAGTATCATATTTGATAATATATCTAATTATAGAGTGGCTATTAATATGTTTGTTAGGATCATTAAAGACATACTATTAGGTGAGATTTTACATATTAGATGCATAAGTCACTTTATTTACCTGATAGTACAAGTGGGGATGAAGGTTATTTATCCCGCATTAGAAAAAAATAAGAAAGTTACTAAAATATCTTAGAATGCCTAGTTTGCAATAAAAGTTTGGTAGTCTATATTTATCTAGAAGTCTAAAGAAATAGAAATTTTAAATGGATGTGAGGCATTCGAATTACACTTACTTGATATTGAATTCATGTGTTGGATACGAATATGTGATACCAAACTACTTCAATAATAATAGTGATGAACATATTATTGATGACATTGACTGGGATATAAAAATTTCATTTATGAAATTCCTGAAAATTTTTTATGACATGATGAATATATATTCATCTGTGTACATTCATATGACTTGCATCGCACTTAGGTGCATATGAAATATTAATAACATGTTTAACAATTTTAAAGGTGGCCCTACATTTAGTGTCATGACTATTGAAATAGCATCTAAGTACATAAAGTATTGATCTACTATATAATCTCTTTTTTGCCTACCTATCTACATAAATCTTAGAGTTAAGGTGAAAGGGGTAGATAATGTTTTGATATACACATCCATGTGCATGAACTAGGAACACCAACCTGTTGGGTTCATTCACAAAAAATTGACTTAGTTATTTACATATTATGACATTAGCTATAATAGTAGTTGTAGCCTTGCTCTAAGTATGGATATGGATATTGTATTCAGTGACAATGACTTTTACATTTAGTTAGTGAGATAGAATTGATGAGGTGGTCTATTAAATAAGGGTGGACTATCTTGGTACTTAGATATACATTACTGCTCAATCCTATTACATAACAATAATAAGAATATTGATATCTTATTATTATGAAAATTATATGAATCTACCTATCCTATGCTATTTAAAAGGGTACAAGATCTAGTGATTCCTCTAGTATTGAGAATAGCATTGGAGTCTACTTTTTCTATTGTAGTTAATATCATTTTAGATAAAAGATTAAGACTATAACTAGATATTATTGAGGGACTTGCATGGATGAAGGATTAGAAATATTTAAGGTTGGGCATCCAAGATAGAGTTGGACTAAAAGCACATGAGTTGTTAGTAGATGATGACTCATGGGACTTGGAGGATCTTGAGGCCGCTACTAGCGATACCATCGAATGCTTATATGATGATGAAAATGATTTGCATATAAATACTAATTTTCGTTGGGAATGATGATTGTATTTTTTGATTTTGTCCTTATTTATAATTATTATGTTATCATTTATTTTCATTTCAAATGATACAATTGCATTGTAATTTATGATTATATTTTTTTTATATTATTATTATTTTTGTTTTTTATTTTTTTATTTAGATGATGGATCTTTGTTTGAATTTTGAAATAAAATATTTTTTTCAATTTTTAATTTAACTGCATTGTACTTACAAATTACAAATATAAATTAAAATATTTATTTAATTCATTATTATGGTGCCTGTCGTGGTGACTAATGATGGTGGATGGTGCCCATGGTGAGATGCCATTCCCCAAAAAACTAGCATGATCTGGCACAACCCAAAATGTACTAGCACAAAACAAAAGGCATGATTCTACCTGAACTTGTGTCAGTCATGTCGTGCTTGGCTAGGGAAAATACAAGTCATGTCATACCAGGCATGCATGACACAATTTCCATACTAGGTAGTTCCCTGCATGACATGGTAGACTAACTGGGCCACCTAAAAATGGTTATGCTAGCATAACACAACCTATTTGACACCTCTACATCTCCTACCATTTCTATAAGAAAAATCAATTAGGTATAATGAATTTGGAGGAAATCTTGGTAGTCGTTTGCTTATGTCACTTGCCTTTGGCCTTACGACTCACCTTAGTCTCCTCTCTTCTTTTCCTTAGCTTTAAAATCAATATTTTTTTTCATGGTAGCTTAGATCTTCAAAATAATGGAGTCATAATGACTTTTTTTGGAGTGGAGAAAAAGAAAAAATGATTTCGCAAAAATTATAGTTTGTATTTTATTTCACGTTAGGGTTAAGTCATAGCTAATCAATATTTTTCCATAACTTTGTGCATTGTCATGACTTTTATTTTAAAAGGATAGTCATGGTTGAGTTTGAGTTCCACGACTACCTTTAACTTAAAAGAAAGTCATGGTTGAATTTGACTATGTGCATTGTTATGATTTCACCTATATAGAGAAAAAATCATGATTGGGCATGAGTGTCACGAATTCTTTTTGAGTATCTATAATATATAAGTATTTGAGTTCATGTATACATAAAAAATTTATTACATCACACTGTAAAAATTAATTCTTGTGTTGCTTCCCAAGCAACACTATGTTTAATATCCTTAGCTCAACCAATTTCAAATCTCCAATTCAATTGGTAATTTTAGCAGTACATGCAAGCTTCTTAGTATAATTTTTTGTATGCTTGTCTTCATAAATTATTATTCATCATCAAGCCATCTAACAGAGTATTTCTTTTAAGATATTCTTCAGTGGATACCATGACTTTGTGAAATGCCATGTTATCATTGTTTGTGCTCACCTTTGATGAGGCCATGACTTGTTGTGAAGTTGCAACATCATAAATTGATCTCTAGATCTTTTTTTTGTCATAGTTTTGGAATATATCATAGATTCTTTTTTGAGCTTCTACTATTCTACATCATCAATGTTGCATCTTTGCCTTTTGGCATGACTTCTTTCATAGATTCTTCATATAAAGTCTACACTTCTTCAAAAGTCATTACTTTTTATGTTTCTATAATTATCTCTTCATCTTCTTTCTAATGTTGATTGATTATTATTTCTACCTCATCTTTCTCTTCAAATAATTTTACATTTATCCATAGACTTTCCTTCGCTTATATTTTTTTTATAATCATTAAAATTCCATTGAAAATTTCAATATGTTCTTGAATTAAGAATTTTGTCATTTTAATCTCTTCCTTAACATTTCTAGGATGGGTTGAATTTGTTGCTTAGAAAGTTATAACATAAAAAAAAATATCATGATTATATAATAGTATTCTTCCTCAATTCACTTGTATTATTTTATTCACTCTAAATTACATATAGTTTATCATCTTCTTCATCTTCTTTATGCCAATAATCTTTTACGAAGTCATTCCATTTGAAATCTATAGTATGTCTATCAACTATGAATATAAATTATAGGTGTCGAGTGGGTTGGGCCTGAACATGGTCTGAGGTACAGCTCAAATTGCCTAGACCAGGGTTATGTCAGCTCGAGGCATGACTTTTAAAGAAATGTCATGGCATAGTTGTGCCTCATGTCATGCCAGGCATGACCCATGTGCCTCGCCCAATAGGCACGATCCAGAGGCATGTGACACATGACCTATGACCGAGCATGGTTCACGAGTCAAGGGTCATGGACTATTGGTTCCTAGGTAGAATATTTTTTTTAAATGTCTTTCTACCATGATCATGTACATTATGTTTTCACATAATGAGCTCCCACATGGAATGTAATAGGAAGGGCTTGCCGCTTTTAGTGTCAGTTAAAAAATAATTTTTTAAAAAAAAATCTATAGCCATCTGTTGTTTCCAATGGCTATATACAAAAATTCAATGGCTATCAGATTTCTATCAATTTAAAATTTTAAAAAATAAAAAAAAATAAAAATTAAATAAAAACATATTATTTTAATATATAAAAAATCTATAAATAGAAAATACAATTTTTGTGAATATTATTATCTCTTCTTCTATTCTCTACCTCTCCTCTTAATATTCTCTTCATCTCTGATATCTTCTCTCATATCTTGAGTTTTATATTTGGTGCCCATATAGAATTTTTATTTTTCTTTGTTAATTATTTGCGTTGGTGGCTAGCATGATCTATCAAATTTAGAAAAAGAGGAGGTGGTTGGAAGTGAAAAATAATTAGAGCTTCTACTCAAATAAAGTAATGTGGTTACAATTACGATAAATAAATTTTTTTATTAGTTTTTTATATTTTGTGACTAAATAATATAAAAATCAAATATAAATAAAAAAATAATAAATAATGAGTTTAATGATAATGAATTTAATGTAGATTTAGATAATAATAATAATAATAATAACTCATCTATAATATCTAAGGTCAAAACTAAATTATCTATAATGGACTCAATATAAATTCATTTACCTAAAAAACTTAAAACTACGTGAACTTAGAGGTATCAAGTATGCCGAGCAGGTTAGGCACAACACGAGGCATAGCCTAACTCAGTCATGCCTGGCCTAGTCCTACACAGTCCATAATTGTGCATGGACCTGGTTAAGGCTAGCCCAAGGCATGACTCATGCTGGATTGGGCCAGAGGAACCATGCCTCATGCTAAGCTAGGCATGACCCACGTGCTTTACACATTGACACGATCCACATGCATAGTAAAGACTCTAAACAAGGAAGTTAGGAACTAGGTTACTAGAAAGTGGACATGGTTCACTCAGCCTATGCCGGACTCACCCAATACAATTTTTTTAAATCATAATAATTTTTTTAATCTACCATGTTTTGGGTTTTTTAATGAAACCTACCACTGGCTAGCCTTGCCAGGTACTAGCTACCAAGCACGTGCACATCTTGCGTCCCCCCATTAGTTTTGCTCGAGTATTGATGCCCCAACTCAATAGTCTTTTTGGTTGTCACCACTTGCTTGTTGGGCACGAGCAATAGGGTTTCGGGCTCAAGTGCAACAAAGGTTGCACCAACCCACACTCACCCCACACCTCCAACAATTATTTACTTAGCTAGAAAAAAATTTTAAATATAAAAAATTATTTAATCATGGCTATTGAAATTTATTCTAATGGCTAGGGCTGAGATCTGATGGTTGTCGGGTATCTGCCTAATTTTAAATTCAAAATAATAATAAAAAATTTAAATATATTTTTTTTATTTAAAAACATTAATTTATGCAAAATAATTTTATAAATATATATTATGAGATTGAAGTTTCTCATTCTTATTTTTATTCTCAATCTATACTCTCTCTCATCTATCATCTCCTCTGCTCTTTACTCTCTCTCTCTAATGTTTAAACTTTAAAGTATTAAGCTTTATAGTTTAAACCTTATAAATTTTTTTAAAACTTAAAGAAATATAAAGTTGGAGTTTCTCTTGATGTTCTATTACCTATTGCTATATGGTGCATGATGTGGCTTTATATCTCTCCTCTCCAGAATAGAATCTGGTTATTTTTTTTAATATACATAAAATATTATTCTTAACATAAAAAAAAATGGCTAATAGGGACAAAAATAATAATATTATTAATATTAAAGGTGTCAAATGAGCTGGCCTGACCCGCCCATTTTAGGTGGCCCGACAAGGCCACTGTGCTGTGTCGGGCACAACATGGTATGGTAACCATGTCGTGCCTGGTCTGGCATGGCTTCATCAAAGCCAGTTTGGCAAGGTCCTTCGACCTGACTATGATGAAGCATGTCCAGGTCATGCCTAGATAGGCCGGTTCTTGAATTTTTTGAGTCGGGTTTGGGATTGGATTTGGTCGCTTGGGTCAGGTTTGGGCTAGGGTCGGGCCTAGTTAGAGGCATTTTGAAAATATTTAATCCAAAATATTAAGATAATTAAAAAAATTAAATTTTAATTAATTAATACTTAAATTATTTATATTTAATTGTTAACTTAAATAAATAAATAATAATTAATTTTATTATTTTTAATTTATTAAATTAATATAAACATAAAGTATAGTATAATAAAAAGCTAAATTTTAAAAAGTAATAATGTCTAAACTAATAAAACTAAAATGAAGATTCAAGAATTAAGCCTCAAAGTAATATGACAAAAAAAATAACGACTATCAATCCAAAAAAAATAAATGAAAATAAAAAATATCATTAGTAGATAGCATTACACCATATGATTAATGATGATATAAGATAAGTATTTGTGTCTCAATCGGTTAATTATTATCAGTCATCAATCATAATCAATATCACACGAATCATCATCAACAACCAACTCCTCAGCTTTTGTTGTAGTCCCAACACAATCCTAGTTGCCAAGCTCGAATCCTCTCAATCCTTCATGCATGCTAATATCTCAACAATATCTGATCATAATCTGAATCTCCTATCTGAAATCACATTCACTACAATAGAAAAAATAGACTCCGATGTTATGCTCAACACTAGAGGAGTCAGTATATCCCATGCTCGTAGATAGCACAAGATAGGTAGACTCATATGATTTCTATCACTATAAAATATCAAGATTATTATTATCAGAATGTGATATGATTGAGCAGTAATTAATATCTAAGTACTAAGACAACTCACTCCTATTCGACTGTCCACCCCATTATTCTCCCTTGCTACCTGAATAGAAATGTTATCATCTCCAAATATGGTATCCATATCCATACTTGGAGCATCACTACTACTACCACCATACCTTATATTGTAGTATGTAAAGAGCTTAGTCAAATTCTTGTGAATGTACCCTTTAGGTTGATCTTCCTGGTTCATGCACGAGGATATGCATGTCAAAATGTTTTCTACCCCTTCCACTTTAACCCAAGGATCCATGTAGGTAGCCAAACAATAAAGAGATAGAATGGTGGACTAGTACTTTAAGTACTTGGTTTCCATCTCTACAACTATATCGCTAAGTGGTGGGTCATCTTTAAACTTCCTAAACATGCTACTAATATTGCATATGCACTTGAGTTCAATGCAAGTCATTTGAGTATAAACTGACGAACCTATGTTTGTCATGTCTTAAAAAATCTTTAAGAATTTCATAAATAAAATTATTATAGACCAGCCAGTGTCATCAATAATAAGTTCAACACTCTTACTATTGACATAGTCAGATATCACGTGTTTGTATCCAACACATGACTCCAACATAAGGTATGTGTAATTCCAATGGTGTCTTACATCCAATTAGAATTTTTTCTTTTTTAGACCCACAGACAAATAGAGACTCCCAAACTCATATTGTTTGCGAGGCATATGAAGAAATTTTATTGAGTTACATATATTTTTAAAAGTGGGGGAAACAACCTTCATCCCTGTTTGTACTATCATGCTAATGATATGACACATGCATTTAACATAATAATTCTATCCTAATGGTCCATCTCTTATAAACTAATACTACTAATAAACATGTTAATCAATACTCAATTATTAGATATATTATCGAATGTAATACTAAATATTTAATTTGAATTTTATCTTCTCTAAAAATTTTTATCATGCACTCAAAAATGGCCTAGCCATCATGAGGATAGAGAATCTCTGAGAATCCTAATATTTTGTATATAGTGTCCATTTAGAATCTATATAGTGGGCGGTAAGGCATGCATAAGATGCATCATCGTGACTAGTCTAGATATCGGACGTCATAGACACCACTCCACTATAATCTCTAAATTCATTAATTATTATTTCTTTTTCTAATTTATATTTTAGTATGTCATTCTGAGATGTGGCCTAGGAATCCTACATATGCTGGCTGAAAATAAGTCTGCATAATACTAACTTTCATTGGATCCTCCAAAAACCTAATTGGAAGACCTATTGTGGTAATTAGTTTGGTCGTGCTTTCTCTCCCTAACTCGTTGCAGTATATGAATGAGTTAATATTGAGGCTAAACTAGATCCAACCTCAAAGAACACACCACTGAGTTAGGTTTGCCTAGGATCTAATACACCATAATTTTTGGTGCATAGCTCGGTATACCTCTTAAGGTGCCTAGTACTACACGAACTCTTACAACTTAAAATTATTTTATAATATCTATATTAGTAATAGTTCTCTAGGCCTATCATATGGACATGATATTTTGACTATTTGTGAGAATTAATTATTATGATACTTTGTATGTTTATTATATATAATATCCTTGAATAATATTATTAATTATTCTTAATGTCTCTAATCAGTTAATATTATGAGAATAATAATGAATTAAAATTAGTATAAAGTTTGATTGATATTCATGGGATGAATATCTGTATGAGATACAAATCAAATGTATATCTATTTATTGAGAACGAATATTAGACAAACCCATCTTGAGATTAATACATGGATCAAAGCCATAAGTTAATCTCTAATAGTTATGTCATTAAATCCTTTGACCTGAGATCGCTATAGTTCTCAACATAAAGAATATTATGTTTTGATATAATCAAATGTTGTCTTTAATCAGATGACTATAAAGGTTATACTTGAATATAATAAGAATTATGTAGTGAGATATGAATGATTAAGATGGAATTTATCCCCCTTATTACAAAAGAAATATCTTTGGCTCCCCATGACAATTGAGACTGAGAAATACATGATTGTGCTCGAATGAATTGATGGAGATCAATATCATTTGTTTAGTCAGTCTAATTGGATTTTGAGTAATCAAATATTAAATGATATAAGGTTGACTTTATCCATGTTTTATATTCTATTAAAATATCATGAGACAAAAAGATTATGTCATTAGTTATATTAAGGTTGTCTTGGATTATGAGCTTTTTATTTAACTTGGGTGGTCATAATGTCTTGCTAGAGGCCACTTATGACTTGTAGGATTAAAATGTAATTTAGGCATATTTCCAGTCTTAAATGAACATATAGGGCTGCACATTAAGAACGAATAATAATGGTTATGGTTTTTCACTATCTGTAGTAATTTAAAATGATGAGATTATTTTAAATTACAGATAACAATTAGTTGTAATTTAGATTTGAATTTAATTTTGAGACAGTTAAAATTCATGATTTAAACAAATAATTAATTTGTTATATTTTCTTATTGAATAAGAAAATAATATGTAAAGGGGTTTTTAAAAAAGTTTTAAATATATAATAATCTATAAATTCATTTTCTTATCTAATAAGAGTTTGAATTTAAATTGTTATTATTTAAAAGAGTTTTAAATATATAATAATTTAAAATTTATTTTTGACTTAAACCCTAGCTGACTTGTGCGTGCGTGTGTGTGTGTGTGTGTGTGATATATGGGGATAACCATCATCCTTTTCTTAGAGAACAACCAAAGTAGAGAGAAGGAAAAGAAAAACTCAATTTTCATTTTGAGAAGACGAATCTAAACTAATATTCAACAAGATCATTTATTATTTGTTTGTGTGTGGATGCATGTAGAGGGTAAATTTAAATTACCATTTATCATAATTAAAATTACCATTTGTCATTTTTATTTTTTATTTTTTTAATTATATTGTATTATTATGTATTTTGATTAATAAATTTAAATTATCTAAAATAAATAAAAAAGATAGTTAGAAAAGATTTTAAAATTTAAAACTTAAAAACTAAAAAATAAAAAAAATACTCATTAATCATAATGCAAAATGCGTAAACTCTGCCTTTTTGATGTCTACATTGCATGTGCACCATAATTCACATCACATCCCAGTCCCGAAAGTCAAACCATAAGCCGAAAACAAGAGACCAAAAGAGAGAAAATATGAGAGAGAGAGAGAGAGATCAATGTTTTTAAAACATAAATATTTGAATGAGAGGGGGGGTAAAATCTATTGGCAGAGATTTGAAAATTTTATTTTATTTTTTTGGACCATTGGGTCAGTTCGACCATCTAATCGACCCAAATTGTCATTGGTTTTGAAAACTTCAGCTTCTAGAATTATCGGGCTCGGGCTGAGGGGCTAATGAAAAAAGACCATGGGTTGGGCAGTCGGGTTACGAGATGACAAAATTTCAGATCCGTCGGGCTTGGTGTTGAGCATTGGGGTATCTGGCTTCAAGGTGGGGTGGGGTTGGGGAACAGTTTGGTTCATGCTGAATTTGGATGCCCACGAGCCCTCATACCAGGCCGTGCATGTCCCGACACATGGCCTAGTAGACCTAGGCATGGCACGACATAAGCCATGCCATAAGCCGGCCAAGCATGAGCATGTATCAAGATCATGCCGTGCTAGGCCACACATGGCTTAGTAGGGCTGTGCCTTGGGTCGGGCCTGGCCGTATGGCCTATTTGACACCTTTAATTAATATAGATTTAGATGTAGATAATAATTATAATTTTATGGAAATATCTGAGGTTGAAACCATATTTTCTCCCAAGACCTCAACTCAGACTCAAATGCCTAAAAATAAAAAACTAGAAAAATAGTTGTAGATTGGATTTGTTTTAACATGATTAAAAAAATAAAAATACTAGGGGTATCGATGAATAATCATAATAATGTAACTATTATTAAAAAATATATACAAATAGAAATACGTGTGGAATTAGGCACATAAAAAGGCATGCCGATCAATACACAAAAAAAATATGGTACATTAGATCCTAGATAAACCCAATTGAGTATGAGCGATATGGTCTTTGAAGTTGGATCTAGTTAAGCTTCTTTGATCCCCTTCATATACCATAATGATTTAGAAAGAGAAGATATGACCAAACTGATTACCTTCTTGGGCATTTCAATTAAATTTTTGGAGAATGCTAGGGTTGTCAATATCATGCAAACCTACTTCTAGCTGACTTATCATAGGATTTCTAGGTTCACATGTAGGAATGTCATAATCAAATATTATAAGTTAGAAATATAAATAATAATTAATGAATTTAGGCAATATAGTGGAATAGTATCTACGATGTTTGATATTTGGAATTGTCATGATGATGTTTGGTTTTCATACCTCACCATCCAGTATGTAGATTCTAAATAGAAACTTAATATAATGATTTTAATTTTTTCTGAGATTCTCTATCCTCATTGTGACACTGCCATATATGAGTACATGACAAGAATTTGTAGAGATTATTATATTCAAATAAAATATTTAGTATCACATTTGATAATATATCTAATAATAGAGTAGCTTTTAATATATTTGTTAGGACCATTAGAGAGAGACCATTTGGTGAGATTTTTCATGTTAGATGCATATGTCATATTATTAATATGATAGTACAAGTGAAGATGAAGGTTGTTTCCTCCACAATAAAAAAAAATAAGAAACTCACTAAAATATCTTAAGATGCCTAGGCGACAATAAGAGTTTAGTAATCTATATTTGTTTGTGGGTCTAAAGAAGAAATTCGAAATGAATGTGAGATAATAATGGAATTACACTTTCCTAATATTTGAGTCATGTGTTTGATACGAACATATGATATCTGACTATTCAATAGCAAAAGTAATGAATTTATTATTGACGATCTTTAATGGGATATAGAAATCTCTTTTATGAAATTTCTAAAAATTTTTTATAACATGATGAACACATATTCATCTGTGTATTCACCCACTATTTTCATTGCACTGAGGTGTATATGTAATATTAATAGCATATTTAGCAAGTTTAGAGATGACTTTACATTTAGTCCAAAATCTGTTGAGATGGAAACTAATTACATAAAGTACTGGTCTACCATTCCATCTCTTTATTGCTTAGCTACCTGCATAGATCTTAGGATTAAGGTGGAAGGGGCAGAGAACGTTTTAACATACATATCCACATTCATGAATTGAGAACTCCAGCCTGAATGGTTCATACATGAAAAATTGATAGATTTATTTACATACTATAATACTATGTATAGTAGTAGTTGTAGACATGCTCAAAGTACAGACATGGACACCATATTTTGAGCTAATGACTTCTCCATTTAGTTAACAAGTGAGATATGATAGAGTGGTCCATCGAATAGAAGCAAGCTATCTCGGTACTCAGATACTGATTACTACTTAATCATATCAAATAATGATAAAAAAAACTTTAATATTTTTCTATGGTAGAAATCATATGAGTCCATATATCCTATGTTGTCTAAAATAACATGAGATCTACTAAGTCTTCGGGTGACGAGCATAGCATCAAAGTCTATTTATTTTATTACAATCATTTTCATTTCAGATAGAAGATTAAGACTATGGCTAGATAACATTCAGGCACTTGCATGCATGGAGAATTGAGAGGATTTGAGGCTAGACATATAGGATAGAGCTAAAACTAGAGTGTAGGAGTTGCTGATGATAATTCTTACATGAAGAAGATGATTTTCATACAGACATTAATTGGCATTGGGATTGATAAATATATCTTTTTTTATTGGGATGATGGATTTTTTGTTGTTATTTTTATTTATATTATTGTTATTTTTGTTTATCCTTTTTTATATGGATGATTGATTTTTTTTCGTTTCATAAGAATGTAAGATATGATTGTATTTTTTCATATTATTGCATTGTGATTTGCATACTTAAAGTCAGAAACTAGCATGACTAGGCATGACCTGACATGACCCAACACAACTTTACACGAATCTACCCATACTCATGTCGATCATGCCATGTCGAGCTGGGTAGGATACAAGTCATGCCACATCGGGCTAGGCATAACTTCCTTACTAGCCCATTCCCAACACGGCATGGAGGCCTGACTGGGCCACCTAAAAATGGGTCATGTTGGTATGGCATGATCCATTTGACACCTCTAGATTAACTTTATTAATATCAACTCAATTTAAGATAATAAAAAATACATATTCTAAATGATGGTAAAGAAGAATCAATACAATGTAAATATTATAAAAAATATGTACATATAGGAGTACATGTTGAACTGGCCACTTTAAGAGGTGTGCCAATCAATGAACTAAAAAATATAGTACATTAAAATCAAGGTAAAGTCAACTAAGTAGTAGAGTCTTTAAAGTTTGATCAAGTTCATCTTCATTGGCCCTCTTCATTTACTTCAATGACTTTGTGAAGGAAGGCATGGTCAAATATATTACCATTGAGTCTTTCGATCAAATATTTAGAGAATTCTAAGTTAGTCAATATTATGCATATTTACTTCTAGCATGCATATCATAGAATTCTTATTTCAAATAGTAGGAATGACATAATAAAATATTATAAGTTAACAAAATATTTAATAATTAACAAATTTAGATAATATAATAAAATGATATCTATCATGTTTGATATTTGGACTAGTAGTGTATAAATGATAGGATAAAATATTATAAGTTAGAAAAAATAATATATTAATAATTAATGAATTTGGATAATATAGTGAAATAGTGTCTGTGATGCCTGATATTTGGATTAGTTGCGATGATTTATCATTCGAATGTCTTATCACCCACTATGTAGATTCAAAATAGAAACTTAATAAAAATATTTTAAGATTTCCCGAAGATGGTTGTGCAATATATATGAGTGTATGATGATAATTTTAACGGAATATAATATTCATAATAAAATATTTAGTAATTACTTTTAACAAAGCTTCTAATAATAAAGTAACTATTAATATATTTGTTAGAACAATTAGAGATGAGTTGTTAAGTAAAATTTTTCATGTTAGGTGTATGTGTCACATAATTAACCTGGTAGCATAAGTGGGAATGAAAGTTATTTCCCCACTTAAGAAAAAAAATAAGAAATTCATTAAAATAACTTAGGACACCTAGTAGATAATAAGAGTTTTGTATTCTCTATTTGTCAACACAACTTAAAAAGAAAAAAATTACAAATGAATGTGAGATATCATTAGAATTATACTTACTCAATGTTAGAGTCATGTTTTGGCTACTAATACATAATATTTTACTGTGTCAATAGTAAGAGTAATGAACTTATTAATGATGATTAAGACTGGGAAAAAAAAATTTTCATGAAATTCTAGAAGATTTTTTATGACGTGATAAAGATGTATTTTTGTAAGTACACTTTCACCACTTGCATTGCACATAAGTGCATATGCACTATTAGTAGCATTTTTAGAAAGTATAGAGCTCACCCTATATTAGTGTTATCTATCATAGTTATTTAGATGGAAATTAAGTATTTAAAATACTAGTCTTCCATTCCAAGTTTGTATTGTTTGGCCTTCTATATGGATCCTAGGATTAAGGTGGAATGTATATAAAAAGCATATCAAGTTTCATATATACTTGCATAAAAAAAGTAATTGAACTTGGAGGTTTTATTCATGAAAAATTAAGTGACATGTTTATATATTATGACACTAGGTATGGTAGTTGTAGCGAGGCTTCAAGTATGGGCATGGACACTATTCAAAGATGATGACTTTTCTATTCAATTAACAGGGGTAACCAATAATGTGGTTATTAATTTGAGCAAGTTGTTTTAGTACATTGATATTTATTACTGTTCAATCCTTTCATATAATGATAATAAGAATTTGAATATTTTGAGTTGGTAGATATCATAAGAATCCACCTATCTCATGCTATCTAATATGATACGTAATCTATGTATAAAGATAGCTCACTTCTATTCAGCAGACCACCTTGATGTTTGTTCTTGGCAAACTAAATGGATAAGTCATCATCTTTAAATATGATATCCATATCCATACTCAGAGCCTAGCTACAACTCTCATACCTATTATCATAATATGTAAATAAGTTAGTTAATTTTTTATGAATAAAACTTTTAGTTTGGTGTTCCTAGTTCATGCACGTGGATAATGGATATGTATGTAAAAATAAATTATACCCCTTCAACCTTAACCCTAAGATCTTTACATGTATTCAAGTAATAGAAAGATGGAATGAAGGATTAATATTTTAAATACTCAGTTTCCATCTTAATACTCATCTCATTAAATATAGGGTGACCTCTATTTTTGTTAAACATGCTACTAATATTGCATATGCATTTAAACATATTGCAAGTAGTCAAAGTATACATAGATAAACACATATTTGTTGTATCATAAAAAATCTTCAGAAAGACCAAAAAAGAAATTCATGCATCCCAGTCAGAATTATCAATAATAAGTTGGTCACACTTACTATTGATTTAGTCAAATATCATGTATTAGTAGCTAACACGTGACTCTAACATCAAGAATGTATAATTTCAATGATATCTCACATCTATTTAGATTTTTTTTAGGTAATAAAATAAATAGAAACTACTAAACTCATGTTGTCTTCTAAGAATCCTAAGGTATTTTAGTTAATTTCTTATTTTTTCTAATGAAGGGGAAAGAACTTCTATTCCCACTTGTACTATCAAGTTAATTATGTGACACATATACATAATTTAAAAAATCTCACATAATAGCTCATCTCTAATTATTATGGCAAACATACCATTCGTAACTATATTATTAGAAGTATTATTTAATATGAAACTAAGAATTTTATTTGAATATCATATTTTCTAAAGTTTATCATCATACACTCATATATGGCAAGGTCATCATGAGGATAGAGGATCTCACAAAATCTTAATATTTTTTTATTAAGTTTCCATTTTAAATCTATATAGTAGGCAATGTGACATGTAAATAATACATTATCATGATTAGGTTAGATATCGAACATCATGGATACTACTCTACTATATTTTCTAAATTCATTAATTATTAATTATTTTTCTAACTTATATTCATACTTATAGACATATGAATCCTATGATAAGTAGGTTTGAAGTAGGTCTACATAATACTGACTATCCTAGGATCTTCCAAAAAATTTTAATTGAAAGACTCATGATCATAATTAGTTTGTCCATGTCTTCCCTCCCAAAATCATTATGATATATGAAGGAGGTCAAAAAAGTTGAACTAGATCCAACTTGTATGATATTACCACTCAATTGGGTTTGTTTGTAATCTAATGCACCATATTTTTTGGAGCATTGATTATTATACCTTTTAAGGTGGCCAATGACATATACACTATTATATATATATATATATATATATTATATACATTGTGTCAATTCAACTTTGACACTCCTAGAATTTTTATTTTTTATTTTTTTAAAGTGAATACATACTATAGAAGTTCTTCTAGTTTTTATTTTTTAGAAGGAAAATGAATTTGGGTTGAGTCTGTTGGAGAGAACCTATATTCGGCCTCAGACCTTTTAGTAAGATTATCGATATTATTTACATCTATGTCAAATCAATTATCATTATATTTCTTATTTCCTATATTTTATTTTTTTTAATTTATAAAAAAATTAATAATAAATTTACAAACTAATAAAAAAAAGTATATCTTAACTGCAACAACTTTGTTGTACTCAACTTTCTTTTGCATCACCTCTGACCTCTACTAAAATTTCTTTGTGCACCATGTATGCATAAATATAACTATAGTACAAAAATAACATAATAAAAGCATAGTAGGAAGGGAGAGGAAGGAGAGGAGCAAGAGAGGAAAAAATTAGCAAAATAAAGAATGAAATTCAAGAAATTCCTTTTCGGTATTTATAGAAATCAAATTCAAGAAAATTTTATATTAAAAAATATAATTTTTTTATATTTTTAAAAAATTTTGTTTAATATATATCACTAAAAATCTGCCAACAATTAGATTTATAGCCTGTAGCTGTTGTAAATAATCCGATGGCTTTAATTCTTTCTAAAGAATATTTTTTTTAAAGATAGCAAAAGCAATAGACCACGCAAGTGGCTTTTGTTGTTGGCACCCATTACATGAAAATACGATTTGTAGCCAAAGGTAGAGGCCGAGTGTAAAGGACGAAGTTAAAGGCCGAAGACGCCGAATAGGATGCCACATAAGCCAAACCTAGCTTATGTGGCTATTTAAAAAAATGGTATCGTCGGGTAATACCCGACAAGGTGTGACCCATGACTTATAACTCATTCATATCCGGTCATAAGTCACCATGTCGATGGACCATGCCAATGGGCCAGGCACATAGGTCATGTCTAGCCTGGCATGAGGCATGGCTAACTCTAGCATAGCATAAGCAATGCCTTTGGTCAGCACGATCCAGTTTCAAGGATGGTTCTAGACCTATCGTGATGGGCCTGGCATGACTTATTTGGGTTGTGCCTCATTTCATTCCTGGGTTGCTCGACCGACTTAACACCTCTTGATCGAGGCTATGCCCATATATCGTAGAGGCACCTGTATGGATGAAAAATTATGAAGATTCAACATTAGATATTTATGATAAAATAAAAAAGTTATTGATAGATGATAACTCATGAGACATTGAAATCAAGGATATTGAAGTCATCATTAGTGATATCTTTAGATGTATACATAATAATAAGGATCTTTATTTGCATCCACACTACCATACTATAGATTTTTTTCAATTGGGTCATTTTCATTTGAATTTTGCATAAATATAAATTATATTTTCAAAATATTTTAACAATGCATATTCAATTTAAACTGCTCACTACCCTACCCAAAATTAGCATGACTCAGCATGACCCAACACTAATCTACCTAGCTATAGAACAAATGGGTCATGCCAAGCCTAGTCAAATAGATGTCATGTTGTGCTAGTATGACATGAGATCCATATCATGCCATGCTTGTCAAGGCATGGTGGAATGACCAAGCCACACAAAAATGGGTCGTGTTGACATGGCACAACCCATTTGATACCTCTAGTATGAAGTTATCTATTCTTCAATAATCTTTTTAAAATTGAAGAATAAAGTAGTTGATATGTTAGATTTTAATTGTTGTTCACTAACATAAAGTGTTAATTCATCCTTCTTTACATTTTTTAATATCTATCTAATAGCTAAAAAATGTTCTCCTAAGATCAATAAATTATATTTATCTTTTTCTGTATCTTTGATAATCTCTCTTTGAAACTTGATCGATCAGTCAGTTATATATAGTGAGATTTTGTTTACCATTTTCTTAGTCATTCTCTAACAATATTTTTTTTTCTATTCAATACTTTGGGCAATTTATGCCTCCTCCATTTCCACTTCTTCGTATGTCATGACTAAGGGCATGAGTTGAGCAGTGAGTTTTATAAGTGCCATAAATTTGGAAAAAATCATGGTATCAGATGCCATGGAGGTGAGCATCATAACTTTGGAAAAGGTGATGCTATGTTTAATCACAATTCTAATATGTTTTAGTATCCATTTTGGTATTCACTTTTGTTTTCTACCCCTCTAACTCTTTGATGCTTTTTAGTGTTATAGACATGTATCTCTTTGGATTAATCTCAGTATCATTTAGTAACCTGTTTATTCTTTTCTCCTTCATCAATAATACTAGTTTCCCAAGTTGTTTCTAAATAATTTTTATCACCTTGTTTATGTATTATAGCCCCATTTCAACATATTCCATTCAATTCTCATATAAATTATTCATCTTTTTTGTCTCCATGAGTCATACAAAAATGTTATCTTCAAGAGATAACTTTTCTACTTCCTTTGGATTGTTGTAATTTAAACTTGAGGCTCCTTGCATTTGCTATCCCATTGAATTGTTCCCAAAACCTTTCCAGATTTATCATACACATATACATGACTTTCATATGATAGGATTTCATAATGTCTCATATTCAATTGGTAGTGTGTAGGGACATTGTCGTTTCATTAAAATATGAACCCTCCATTTTGAAGATCATTGACTTCTTCTTCTTGATACATGAGATCGAAATTGGTAATATCTTATTGTTGCAAAATGATAATTTCTACCCATAAGTTTTCAACATTTTGGGGTCTAAATTTATTGAAAAATGCATCTAGTTTGGCCTCCATTATTTCGGTCTAAATTTATTGAAAAATACCCATTCATTCAATGTTTGATAGATTTTCTTTGTCAGATCTTCAAATAGAAATTGGGCCTCCTCAAATGACTTGTTCATAATAGTTGTTCTTTTGCACATCATCAAGTAATTCAACCTATTGTAGAAAGTTAGAACTTGAAACTATAATTCAAATTCCTCCTAAGTAAATATTTGAATATGTCCCAAGTATCATAGATCATTTTCTACCCCTATTGTTAAAATTGTATTATCTTTCATCTAACTTAAAAGGTAACTTGTCATGACAAGAACTTTGTAAGGAAAGATTGCACAAACTCATCTCATCTCTCAATCGAACTTTTAGAAAAACACTAGAACTTGTTTTGGGCATTTTCTCTCAAAGAAACTAGAAAAGTTGTAACCTTTTAGTATTTAGGCTAGCTCTATTTATACTTTTTAGTTTGTAAGCATTATACTTACATCAACAAACATATATCTTCTTCCCACAAATGTTACATGTAGAAATCATACATGATGAAATAACTCATAGGGCTATCATCATCATACAATATACTCTACGTGCATGTGTCCCATAACTTATTTGTCACCATCCAGCATGCCAACACATGATGCTACTATGATAAAACACTTAAATCTAATCTCGACTTATTATTGTTTATGTTCACATTGCATTTTCCCCTAATTGGGGGTTGGAAGTTGCACTCCCTAGGATTTTGTGTGCTCTTGGACTCAAAACATGAATTTTCTTTTCTTTGTGAAAAATTCTAAGTTTTTCTTTTAAACAATGAGAATTTGTGCACATCTTTTAGCTAGAAGTCATAACACTAGGTTGAAGTTGTGATTTTATCATATCTTTGAATCTTTTTGAGTACAAAAGAAATGGTGGAAAAAGAATTCCACAACTTTGATATTTTTTTCTCTAGAATTCATGGTCATGGTAGCAAGAATATCATGACCAAGGTAGTTTTTCTATAAAATAGAAAGTTATGATAATGGAATGTAGAGTCTGAGATAAATACTCTCTAAAATGCAAGTTGTGGTAGAAAGAAAGACCAATACTAATGCATTTGCATTTACTCTCTAGGATACATAGTGATGATGATGGGAATGCCATTACTAAGATCGTTGTTCTCTAGAATACAAAGTTATAGTGACAGGAATATCATGACTATGGGTTTCTATCTAAATCACATAGTCATGAGAGTATAATTATCACAATTGAGACAAATATTCTTTAGAATAAAAGTTGTAGTTGAGATTAAATACCATGACTAAATTATTTGGTGTTATGTAATTTTTAACTATATATTGATTAAGTCATAATACTAAAAAATATCATGACTTATGTTACCATGATATAAAAATAAAGTCATGACCATCATTGTAATTTAGAAATCATGCGGTTGTGACTCCAAGAAAATATTCCAGTCATGAAAATAGTTTCACTCGACAAAAAGATTATGATATCTTGGTAGTAGATTAATGACGTACACAAATTATTATAACTTATTTTATAGAATCTTGACCAAGTATGATTGTCACAACTTCTTAATAGGCTTGTAAATAGTATAACCAAGTCATGACATGAAAAATATCATGGTCTTCCATCATTTTTTTTCCTCCTAGTCATCACTCTACCAAATTCACCAATTTCATATAAAATACATCTGATCTCACTATTAATCATCCAAATCTATCAAACCCATGATTTAGTAATTTTTTTTTATTTGAAGCTCAAATCAATACAAATACATCTAGAAATCTATGTGAAACAACCTAAAAAATTAATACATGGAGTGTCGAATATAGTCCTCATGTTGCATACATGTATTAAAGATTATATCTTAGTGTGATAGCAATTGCATTCATCCATTAAATATAGGTCTCAATTTTGAGACTCATAAGTCATAGCCTCTTTAATTTTAAGAGGTAAGATTGCCAACATTTTAACCTTTTCTCAAATATTGTGCTAAGAGTACTATGTAGAGGGTATGATATCCACATCTAGAAATTCTAAAATTATTTATTAACATTGCATATATTATGACCAATATTTAATGGACATTAGTGAATATCTTGTTAATCATGAAAATATCATTGATGATAATATCAATTTTAATTTCTTCTAAAAAATAATTCTAAAGTGATATGTTCAAATATTATAAAATATTCACTTATGTTGTATATATAATCATTGAAAATTATTGTTTTTTGATAAATTTTTATGAGTAACAAAACTGTAAGAATATGTATTATTGCCATAAGTAGAGCCCTAGATGAATAAGATCATACATGGTGGGGGTGACAATCCCAAAAAATCTACATTGAGTAAAGGATTTTGTCATAATCAAGATTTTATTAGAATATTTTTTTTGGAGAAATTATGCTTAAAATAGAAATAATAATATTTTGGGTCCCTATTTTTTAAGTTTTTGTTTTTGTAATCCAAGACAAAAATATTTTATGTTTTGGGCACATTTTTAACTATTAAAAGCCCAATCCCAAAATTACCTTCACCATTAACAAACTCAAAAAGGAAAGAGTTACTAATTTCAAACAATTTGGTATGCTATTTTGTAGACAATAAAATATATTTGATGTAATGTTATGCATAACATTATGCATATATATGCATACAAATGTGTATGTATTCATATCTACATAATGCTATATACATGCATACCATTTATGCATTTATAAGTTTGCATATATAATGTTATATAATAATATATATACCCATGTTTATATAAATATTTGAATTATATAAACATACACATATATGTTATATAATGTTATATATATAATATTATATATAAGGTTGTATAAACATTATAAAAATGTTCTTTTATATAACATATATGTTATATAAATGTTTACATTATACAAAGATATACATATGTTAGGGGAGTGAGAACTCAAAATTTTTTTGATATTTGCTTGAGGACTGTGATTATTTTATTTTAATTTCAATTATAAAAAATATGAAAGAGACGTACCTAAAACTAAGCTTGGCCGGAAAAACTTCTTTCATATCAACCTTTGCTCTAGAAATTCTACATGAAAATGATGACTCTACAATATGGTATGCATCATTGAACCATTGTCTTTGTTTTTATATTACTCAAAATCAAAACCGAACTTTAATATATATTAATTTGATTCATTTGCTTTCTTTTAATAAACAAAAAATAAAATATATTTATTTAAAATATAATACATAATTATAATTAATTTAAAATTGATAATAATATTTAATGAATATATATTATTAGATTACATTAACATATAAACATAAATTATCCTTATTATCTATAAACATATATTTCAAATAAATAAAAAATACAAGACTTCTTTAATAACTTTTAGATAAAAATATGAAAGGGATCCGAACCCGAATAAGATCTCGAGCTTCCAATATAAATTATTTTGCTCAATAATTTACAATAATTATAATTCATACAACAATAAAATTATTATTTCACTCTCTCACTTATTTTATAAATCTTATGCCATTGTCACTTAACACAATTACAACTCCTCATGTTATGGTTATAGATACTTATTGATTGAATAAAATTATTGGTACTATAATTCAATTAATATCTAATTATTTCATTGAGATTTTTCACTTAACTTATTTGAATTATAGGATCAAAATTCACTTGTAGGATTTTATAATATCGAAACTTATAAGTTTCCTCAAGGGGCATCATCAATCTTTTTTGACAAGACATGGATTCCATGGTAATTATATTCACTATATGATTGATAAAGTTATCTAATTCATATAGTTATAAAATTAATTTCTAGAATCTACCCTTTATGAATTAAAATATTTATTAACGAACACATGCAAATAACAATTACCTCTATAATAAGAGTAACATGACATAAATTCTATCATTTATCAAATTTCATTGATATATTTTATTTTACAAGTTAGTACAAAATAAAAATAAGTTAGATAGTTTAAATAAAAATATTGACATTTTATATTTAAATAATGAGCTAAGTGCAAATTTCTTTGTAATTGTCAAAAAAAAAAAAGAGATACATTTAATATTTCTTTTTTTTTTTTTTGAAATTTTGCTCAAAATATAACAATTATGAAAATCAACCCATTTCCTTATACTTCATTACTTATAGAATTTTCTGAAATTTGTTAAAAAAATTTCATGTAAATGATATGTAGTGACCTTAAACATATGGAACCCCAAAAAAAAACTGAGACCTTTCACAATATGAAAATATTGGTGGCCATTTTAGAAATATGTGACATATTTTAGACCTTGGCTCTATCTTCTAAAAGGGCAATCATCACTAAAAATTATATTGATAAAATTTTCTTAGAAACAAGTAGATCCCTCCTCAACAATTTATTATTATTTTTAATTAAAAGTAGATACTAATATAAATTTAAAAAATTATAGACCTTCAATTTAGGTAATTATATTACTTTAAAAAAGAATATAATATAATAAATAAAAATTTAAAAACTTATTTAAAAGAAATGACATTATTGATATTACTTTAAAAATCACAATCATCCATAGTTTTGTATTTTCCTTCAAATATAAAAACCATATTATAAATAATTTGAATATTTTGAAAAAAAAAAGTTGAAATACTCCCATATTGGTAAAAAAGTTGAAATACTGTCTGATTAGACATCTGGTAAGTAAGCTTTTTGCTTTACTCGTTAACATAGTTTAGCCAACTCCCAACCTTCCAGTGACTCGCAGTGACACGGGTGCTTCTTCTGTAGCTCTGGACCCCACTGATAAGCTTACGATGGTACCCTTTAGTTAAATATTGTCTTGTTTATTGGGTTATGATAAAAATGCCCGAGGTGTTTTAAGTATTTTTGCTAAAATCTATGATATAGAATTCATTTTTATCAAATTTTTCTTCTTAGAATTTTGATAGAGGATGTAAGAAAGTGCTAAATAATTTTTATTTCATTTTCTCACGTAACTATCTTTGAATTTTATATATAAAGAACATTAACAAGTTACATTCAAGTTTATTATGTCAAATATGAACTTAATAGTCATTAAGTTTTATATAATAAGAAATTAACAATAGTTATGCCTTAAGCCCAAATTGTTTATGTTAAACATGAAGTTAATAGTAGTTATTACTTTGGTGTAAGGTTATTTCCCTACAACAAAATAGTTAGAGTATGCCCAAAAAGTCAATCATTAGATGATTCTTTTGGGACTTTGTAACATATCTTATTTTTAAAAGGCATCATTTTATGATTATTATATTTATTTAGATTTGTGCAAATATTAGATGAATATAATAATAATCTAGAGAGATATATTATAAGAAATACTACTCTATATTATCCTTAGTCAAGTATTTATATTCAATGGTTATATTAATATATTAAGACTAGTATGTAGGTTAACTAATATAAGATATTAAGTTAACCCGTGAGTATATGTTGGAGAGTATATACTAGACTAACCCACTATGAGAATGTTGTATAGATTATTATATAAATATCATATGTATTCGTATAGAGACTGTTAGTATGGATTGTCCTTTGAACTGAAATCACTACGATTCCCTACATAAGGAGTTGTATACTTTAGATTTAGCAAATGCTACCTATAACAAGGATAGTTATAAAGTTGTTTACTAGGTATATAATAAATTATAAAAAGGGTTGTGATTGATGTAGCTGAAATTTATTTCTTATATATAATGAAAGTAATACAATTGGCCCCTCTTAAAATGCATGATCATGCTCAAATAAGTCATTATGAGATATTGAGCTTATTTGTTTAAGTTGATCTACCTAATGATCAAGAAACATATAGATTGATGAGAGGATGACATGATTCGTGCCTCATAAATCAATCTAGATATCATGGACAAAAGGACTAAGTCGTACAATAAAAAGTCACAAAATTATGATAAGTCGAATCTATTATATTTTTGTCACTTGGGTAGTAATGATGTATTGCTAAATGCCGCTCATTGCATATTTTTTAAAATGAGATTTTAAAGTAATTACCAACGTTATGAGAACCTATTGGGTCACACACATAAAAACTTATAATTTTTGGAGTTCATTTTATTTTACTTAGATTAAAATAAACTGAGCTTAATCTTAAGTATGGAATTCATTCCAAATCTTAAGCTAATTGGATTAAAGAGTTTGGTCAATTAGTAGATGTTTGGACATTTAGAATAGGCCCAAAATTAAAGTCCACATTTCTTTCTTTTAGTTAATGGCACATCCTTATAGAAAGGTGTGTCATTAATGGCATATCCTTTTAGTTAATGACACATCCTTTTAAAATGGTGTGTGAAAAATCAAAATGTTTAATAAATAGGAGAGATAGAAAATGGATTCACAATGAAGATACATTTGTGTAGATACCACTGAGGCACATACACTTGACTGTGCTAGGATTCGATCAAACTGTTCAGAATCAAAAGTTTTTTTGCTACACGAGATAATATCCTTGTCCTAATATTTAATTGTATTCATTTGGATCAGTGATGGATTCCTACTCCACTGCATAATTTTAATATGAAATTTACCGGAACCCAAAAAAAACAATATTGAGATTTGATATATTTATCTATACTAATTGTCATTAAGTTTTATATACAATGAACATAACAATAGCTAGCTTCATTTTTTTAAGTATTTACATATTTGGGTTAATAAAATGATATTTATATGAAAAAAAATTGAGCATATTTTCATCAAAAATGAGTACAAAAATAACGACAAGTTAAATTTATGAAATCACATGTGAATGAGATCATTTAGTCAAATTAGCCTAAACTATTAACTAAATATAATGGTGTCCTATTTAGATACATAAACAATTATACATGGATGCATAATGCACCTATTGGGGGTTGAGACTTGGAACAAATTTTTAGGAAGACATATCATTAACTATTTGATTGTGTTGTTCAACTATTAAAGATTTATGTTTTCTATCTTAACTTATTTGATATGACTCACCAATACTTATAATAGAAAATTATCAAACAATTGTGTTGTTCAAGGCACACTACCACTTTTAAACAAGTAGCTTTTTTTATTTTCTTTTACATTTAGTTAGTTTGTTATTTATTGTTTATTGATGACTTTTAAAATTCTTATTTTCACCATTTCTTCATATTTTTATTCACTATTCAAAATTATTGTGTATGAGAATCGCCGCCAATAATTTTTATTTATCTCAATAACTTTTCTCAATTTCAAATAACTAGCAGAAATAAAAAAAATATTAACTTATAAATGATACTATAGTTTAGCAAAATAAACTCATATTTGATATCAAGCTCAGACTTTTCTAGTCTTACATTATTAGTGAAACTCATTTAAAACTCATCCAGAAGATATTATAGGAGAATGACTAACCATTACAATGAATAAATGGCAATTTAGGCATCTAATCCTGGCTCGAATGCTTCCAAGTGGGATTCAATATGACCTCCTTGTTTGTCCACTTTACCGTTATCTTGCCATGCCATATTAACTAGGATGCGATTTTTTTTTATCAATTTTAAATTATTAAAAAATATAAATTTTAATTTAAAATTTATGTTACTAATTATATATATACTAATGGGTCTTCCCAAGTTGGGAAGAATAGTTTAGTTTGTTTATTTTTTATTTGATGTTTTTTTAATTAAAACATCATTGTGAATTTGATGTTTCAAAATTATCAATTTTATTTTATTTAGTTGATAGATTAATATTTTCTAGTTTTTGTTTTTGTTTTTTTTTTTAAATTTTCAGAAGGTATAGTGTACAACATATCAAAATCATGGAATAATGTACCACTAAATTAACAAAAAAAAGGAAAACTCTCCTCTTTTGATGCAAAATAAACACAAGAAAAATTGCCGAATAACTCTCCACTTTCTTTGGGAAATGAAACATATGAAAAATATCTATATGTTTTGGACAAACTATCTCATTTTCTATCCGGGGTTAATAATGATGTTTGTGATGTTACATGCTCATGTTTTCATCTTGCTTCCATGGAGATTACAATTGAATTTGAAGTTTCCAAAAAACATTCTAACCCAATTAAAAACACATATGAATCGCAAGAATTTCTACCCAAAATTCCAAGTTTATATTATTGTTCTGTAATTTCTATTTTTTAGCATTTTCAAATCATAATTTTGGTTCAAAACATAAGTTTTAGTGTGTAAAATTGGATATAGACTTTTATATGTGTGAATAAGTCTTGTACATGTTTAACTTGAATTTGTGATTATAATTGGTACTTTAATTTTCTATTTTAAATTGTGTGGCTATTAGATTATTATCTAGAAATTGTATTTGATTATATATTGAAATTTTCTTTTAAAAATACCCAACTATTGTACTAAAATTTTTATGTGTGAAGTTACATGTAAACTCATGGGGCCATTGTGCCAAGTCCAAGTCAAGCCTAGTTTAGATGGGGAATCCTGTCAAAGTAGGGAGCCCAGCATGGTGGGGTAACCTTATGAGCAACCCTTGCCTTTGTTGAGTTGACTTGGGTCAGTGCTAATCTAACATGAGTTTGAATCCTAGTTCAGTTGATGTTGGCCTAGGTTTGTGTCAAACTAACTTGGATTTGTCTCACTACAACAAAAAAAACATAATCAAAGACGCTTAAAAGCATCATTAATGATAATTCATGTTGCTTATCAAAAGTATCATTCGCTAGCCTGTCATAATAAGTATTTGCCTGTAATGTCATTTTTTAGAAGTGTCATTGAAAAAAACCTAGACGCTAAAAAAATTGTCATTGTTTATGATACCAATCTAACTTGACACTCGGAGAAATGTCATTATTTGTTGTATCAATCTTAAATTATTTAAATACAATGATACTTAGTAAAAGTGTCAAGGAAGATAATGATTTAATTAAATATCAATTTAATAATTATTGTGAATATATTTTCACCTGTTATTGTAATACTACATGCACATAAGAAAAACTTACGTTCCAATCCATACCAAGATTTTAGTTTTTAATTACAATGGGGAACTTGTACTTCTTACATTTCATAAACAAAAAAAAATATCACAATTTCAACATTCATTTCTTTAATTCAATTCAAATTTTCTTATATATGCAACCCAATTGTGCCTTATCTCCAAGAAACTGCTTCATGCTAGCTTGGCTAAGTTGAAAGTTAATTTCCAAAAAAAGGAAATCTACATACAAAAAGATGAACTATAATCAATTACACTTGCAGAAAAAATAATATTATAGAGCATAAGAAAATAAAAATGAAGGAATGATAACAACATATCATGAAAATAATTTATATAGCAATTGACATATATGATTAAAAAAATTTAACAACAACAAAAACAAAATTAGTAGTAATAAATAAAATATAAAGCAAAAGATTTATCAATTATGGCATAAAAGTTGATCAATTATGTTAAAATACAAAACAATAATAATTCATAAAAAATATATATGTGTGTAGTGAGTTGAAAGATCTCACAAGCTACTTAAAGAAACACTACAAAAACCAATTAAATTTAATAAAATGAAAAGTTAAATTACAAGCCATCTTCCCAATACTTTAAAAAACTCGATTAGATGCTATGTAATGTAATTTCAAGTTCTATTGATTACACATATATAGTAATCCATCAACTTATAGTTTTTGATTCATTAATAAAATAAAAGGCTATGTAATAAAAAAAAATTATGCCTTGAAAAAATCATTGTGTTTTATAAGGGTGAAAATGTAATTTACAATTTTGTGGTAAAGTGTTGAAGCCAAAAGTCGAAATCTCTATTTTTTCCATAACCAATCAACAACAAAAAATCTATAGTTGACAATGAAAACAAAAGATAATATGATAATAATAAAGTTCCAATTACATATTCTATTTTAAAATATTTAATAGAAAGAAAGAAGTAATATACTTGATATCATTATGAAAAATACCTTTATTATCACAATAGTTCATGGATCATTCCATAGTTGGAAGATCTTCTAACTTCACCAAAAAAAGTTTCCCTTTATACACCTATGAATCATGCATACAATATACTAACTTAATTCAACTATTGGAAATTAGAGAAATATCATGAATGTGGAAGGAAAATACTAAAATGTCTTCAAATGATTATGTCAAACAATTTATCTTCAGTCATAGTTTGGTTCAAAAGAGAGATAAAGTATGAACGTCATCAAAAGTTATAGTTGGATATGGCAAAACTTATTCATGCTTCAATACAAAAAGGTGTCCCCAAAGCTTTTCAAACTGAGGAAAGTATTAATTGAGTCACCAACATCACCCATTCAGATCGTACTTCATCCAACTCATCTTTGTTGTATGATTTTATCCCATTAAACTATTGAAAAGTAAAGTAAAAGTTTCATCAATTATATTAGAAAATAAAATAAACATTGATATAGTGAGAACCAACAAATAAACACATACCTTTGTTGTAAGACATCCTTGATTGAGAATGATATCTCTCATATATCTCATTACATAGTATCCACATTCAATACTACCTGGTTGTCTCGGGCACTAAATGGATAAAAATAAGCATTATATATATATGGAGTTACTTGCAAGTCATATTGTACTAAGTTTAAAATTAAGAAGAAGACACTAAATATTTTATTCCTCAGTTTATATGAGTTATTTACCCCTAATACAACCCAATTAGGCTCTCTTTTTGATGATTTATGTTTTTTAAGTGGATGGATTCATAGAGCCCTGCATGAAGAAAATAAATTTTTGTTACCAACTATGCTACATTCTATAATATTAAGGGAAAACCTTACATATTAACAATATCTTTAAGATCATCTGAAGGTTGATGATGCAAGGAATCAAGGTAATATGCGATCAAAGTCCTTATGTCAAGTACCACCAAAACCCAATAACAACTACAAAATTAATATTAGTGTAACTACATATCAATTATAATTTGATAAATATGCATACTTATAAGCTTACTTATATTTAATAACTTACCTTGGGTTATATTGAATAAAAACAAAATCAGCATTATTTGCATTCATCAACCAATTAGCTATAACCCTTGACCTATTTTTCTTGCTTGCTTCTCTCATTCTAGCTTTGGAAACCAATGTCGGATTTACAAAAATAAATCGCTCTGCCTCTTTAGCATCAACCATCTTTTTATCAAGTGCCTAATTTAATTTCACACAATATTTAAAAGTTTTAATATTTTAATGTAACTGAAATTAATTACAATTCTCATTATGAAAAATTAAAGCATAAATAAGATGGTTAAAATATATGAAAACCATATTAAATGTTTCTCTTACCATATATAGAACATAAGGCAATTAGATGACACCTCTGTTGATGAAATTATGATATCCTTATCTTCTTTCATGAGGAAGGTCTTAAAAGACTCTCCAAAAATATCCTCTATGATTTCTACTGCATGTACCTTCTCATCCTTTAACAATATCCCAACAAATATAGCAGTGTTCTTGATATCTACAGGGTTCTTATCCTTAAAACTCAATATCCTCTCTTTATTCCTCTGTTTCTTAAATTTCTTTGAATCCTATCAAACATAAAATATCATTGTATATATAAGAATTATCCTAAATAAAATAGTTTTTTTATTAGTAACAAGAAATTTTTTATTTAAAAAAAACACATACCTGGATGAGATGAGTAGTAAGATTGACTAATTGGGCAGGCCATAAAATTTGATGCCCAATAGCATCTCCAATAGTGGTAATTTGGCTTGGAATAGATACAGGAAGTAATACATTTGGATCATAAGCAACATCCACAGCAACAAAAAAGTTAACACTACATTCAAGTACCATTATTCCAGCTGCAACTATATTTTCTTTTGCCCCTATGGCCAATTGACAATTCCTAACCTATAAAATGAAACAATATTGTTTAGTTATATGCAATAATCTAAAGTTGATAATTTCTAAGTAAGAAAGAATTAGTTAGACAAAATTGAGTTATCATAACTTAATGAGCTTATTAATATAATTTATTATACAAACATATATTGTAACATTACTTCTATATAGGAATTAATCAACTAGGTAAGTTGATATGAAAATTATGAGTTTGTGTTAACACATTTTTATTATAGAACATAATATTAATTAGAACTTACCTTGTTTGCTTTTAGCGTTGGAGGAGTGTGGTCATCTACTCGACGTTTTGGTTGCTCAACACTTTCAAGAAGGACAATATGTTTTTGGAGTATGTTAGAGCTACCAACATCAAATTGAGGTGCTGTGGGTACCATCTGAGTGAGTTGGAATAAAATTTTTGCCTCAAACTTTGATTATCGCTCTTGCGATTCTTTCATAAATTCCTACAAAGCACGATCTACCATAGAATGAAAATATTTTCGTGGTGTATAATACTTTCCTTTAGCTCGTACTCGACCACTATATTCAGGAGTTCCCAATGCTTCGGTAAGTATGTCATTTCCATTGAAACTCAAACTACTTTCTTGTAACTGTTGCAACATCTTATCTTGATACACAAGTGATGTTATAAAATTTAATGTCATATTGGTTAATATAAATAAGTTATTAACGTAAATGAAATATATGCTACATAACTTATACTTACAATCTTCTCCACTACCAGAATGACCACTTCATCATACGTGTCATCTTTTTTCTCAATTGTTTTCTTCCATAATACACTTCTATCAATGACTTTAGTAAAGCCGGTTGCTACCAACTTTTAAAATATTGAAATGTAATATAATGAGTCTCTAGTCAAATTCAACATAAAAAAAATGTAAATTAACATCTTTAACTTACCATCTCTTCCTCAAGACCAATATATCCCTTCTTACTAAGATGATGATTATAAATATACTTTTTCCTTCTTTCTTTTTGAACTTCTCTAAACTACTACAAATTTTATTTTATATTAAGTAAAAAAAATGAGTATATGACATGAAAATAATTAGAAATTTACCTGAAATCTTTGAGACAATCTTTTTATGACAAAAATTGTCCAATCTTCATTTTTAATAAAATTGTATTCAACTGGTAGTTTTTTAAGAAGCTCTAGTTAGTCTTTGAAAGGAATGATATACTTGGCAGTCAACATATTTTTGAATGATCTAAAGCACCTGCCCATTGATTTCATACAATTCCTTCTACTTTTACAATCCAATGTAAATGCAGCCTAGAAGTAATGAACATAGTTATTAGTTGTTAAAAAAATTTGCAAATAGAATTAGAAAAAGTTATAGATAGAAAAAAAATACTAGTTTACCTCAATGGAGTCCCACAATTTATTCTTCAATTGCTTAGGTACATGGTGCCAAGTGCTATATCTAATTAGGACCATGGTACGTGCCAATATTCCTAAATAATTTGTGAGATGTACAGCAGCTTGTCTGACATAAACACCATCAACATTATACTTTACTGCAAGTTTTATTCATTTGCTCCTTTTCTTGATAATCATAGTCTTTCTTATTATCCCTCTACATTTATTTTTTGAAATTTCTTTATCTTGTTGTTCTATATCCATACCTATCATAAAAATAATTATAATGTTTAAATAAAAGTATTAAAATTTTAACAAAAATTTAAAGAATAAAAAATTAACTAATAAAAAGCATTACCTAATCAGCTGCTTTGCATAAAACATAATACTATTAATGTTTTGAATAATGTCAACCTGACATTAACTAAAATTGAAAGAATAACAATCATCTAATAACAAAGATGAATAAATTAACTAGTAAGCATACATTTACACTACAAAAAACTATAGTAGCATATCAATTCACAATACCATAACAAATCTATAATTTGGTTACTTATATGATTTGTTCTCAACCCAAATTCCCTCACAATCATCTCGAATACAAATTTGATTAGAGTCATCCATTGCATCAAATAATTCAACTTGTGGCAAAGAAGATATGACTGGATTGTGTTCAATAGAAATGTCTATAGGATCATCATTGTTTGATCTTTCTCTGAAGTCTTGTCGAGGAGTTGACAAACCAATTGACCATCTTGGATTAAGCTCATCTTGTACATAGAAGACTTTCTTAGCTTGGGAGACTAATATGAATAGATCTGACTTATGAGCCACTCGGCTAAAGTCAACTAAGGTAAACCCAAGATCATCAACTTTGATACCATTCTTATTATCAACCCAATCATACTTGAAGACTATAATTTTGAACATAGTATAATCAAGGTCTCAAATCTTAGTAATAACTAATAACTCCATAGAAACAAAGTTCCCCGAAAATAGGATTTTTATCCTTAGCACTAGCAGTTTGCATGGTCATTGCTACAATACTAACTCCACTATTTTGGGTAGCTAGTAAATCATCATGCTCCTTGGTATTATATTGACACCCATTAATGACATAACCATTATACTTCATCACATAATGGCTTGGACCATCAGCTATCCATTTAAGGGTTTCAAATACAGGTTCATTATTTCCAATTGCAACTTCAACCTATAGAAATAAGTTCTAGTTATCATTTATATGTTAACCATTAATGTAAAAGATATGGAAAATTTAAGAAACCATTGTAGTACCTTTTGTCGTGACCAAAAGGTAAAAGTACGAGCATGCTCATCCTGTAACCACTTTTGCCTTTTTAATTGACGTGGATATTTCACTTTCATCCATTGCATGTCCTCTCTATGAAGTCATGTATAATAATTAAATAATTAGAGTAATATATTATATGTACAACAAATAAAGAAATAAAAAGTTAGTGGTGCTTACTCAATATAAGGTTGGACAATTGAGGTATTTTCCAACACATAATGATGTGCTTGTAACCATAAATTGGAATCGGCCTTCATAGTAAAACATCCAAATATTGGTGCCCAGACTTTTTTGTCAATGTTTGAACTACTAGGAATTCCAATTGCATCCACATTTGATATGTACTCTATACAAAAATCAATTTTTTCTTCTGCAGTATAGCATTCAACAATACAACCTTTAGGTCGAGTACGATTTCGTACATAGCCTTTTAACACTTTCATAAACCTTTCAAATGGGTACATCCACCTAAAGTAAACCAGTCCACAAAGTCTCACTTCTTTTACAAGATGCACAGTAAGATGCAACATGATATCAAAGAATGGAGGTGAGAAGTACTTTTCAAAAAAGCATAATGTCACCACTATCTGATTTTGTAACTCATCTAATGAAGGAACATCAACGACTTTACTACATAGAGCATTGAAAAAGAAACTCAATCTACAAATGACATTCCTCACATGTTTGGGCAAGATAGAACGTAACAAAACTGGGCAAAAATTATTGCATTAATGCATGATAGTCATGGGATTTTAATCCATAAAGTTTCAAATCTTCAATTGATACGAGATTTCGAAGGTTAGAATAATATCAATATGGAACCTTCAATTGCGAAAGTATTTGGCAAAACACCTTCTTTTTCATTGTAGAAAGTGTATAACATGTAGGAGGGAGATATGTTCACTTCGATTCAAACCTTGGTGCCAATTCGCTCCTTAAGCTCATTTCTATAAGATCTAAGCTAGAATTAAGCATATCCTTTGTCTTACCTGAAATGTTGAGTAAGGTACCAATAATACTTTCACAACTATTTTTATCAATATGCATTACATCCAAATTATGAAAAACATGAAGATATTTCCAATACTCAAAATCAAAGAATATGGACTTCTTTTTACAACAATTTGTATTGTTGATTTCAGATTTTCCCAGATTAGCCTTTTTTTCCCACAAGAATTGCAAATTCTATTGATTTTTTTAATATTTCCTTGCCAGTTAATATTTGTGGAGGTGACCGAAACTCTTGTTTTCCATCAAATGCTTTCTTTTGTTTCATATATGGATGGTTTCTTGGAAGAAACCGTCTATGTCTAGTTTAGTTCTTTTTTCAATGCTTTAACCTACAAGAATATGTTTCTTCTCCGCATATTGGACAACCATAATATCCTTTAACTGTGCAGCCTGACATGTTTCCATATGCAGAAAAATCATTGATTGTCCATAATAGAACGGCTCTTAATGTAAAGAATTTTTGTTGATGTGCATCATAAACTTGAACTCCAACCTCCCATAATGTTATTAGATTATCTATTAGCGGTGCTAAATAGACATCAATGTCATTGCCAGGTTTTCATGAACCTGAAATTAATAAAGATAACATCATATATTTTCTTTTCATGCACAACCATAGAGGAATGTTATAAATTATCATGAGAATGAGCCAACAACTATGTTTACTATTAAATGAACTATGAGGATTTATGTCATCTGTAGAAATTACAAGTCTCAAGTTTTTAGGTTCTAAGAAAAACTCAGGCCATCTGTGATCAACTTACTTCCATGATGGTGAATCTGATGGATGACACATTTTCCCATCAAAATTGCTTTCTTCAACATGCCATATGAGCTCTTTTACAATTTTTGATGATTGAAACATTTTTCTAAATCTTAGAATTGGAGGAAAATATCACATTACTTTCGCATGAACTCCTTTTCTCCTCTTAGTTCCTGTGTTATCTATCTTCCACCTCGAAGTTCCATAGGTAGGACATAAGGATGTATCTTTCAACTCCTTGCAATAAAATACACAATCATTTGGGAATGCATGTATTTTCTCATATTCCATTCCCAGAGAAGTTACTGTCTTTTTCACTTCATACATGGACAAAGGCAATTCATTATTTAAAGGCAACATATCTCCAAGTATTTGTAAAAGCTCTGAAAAGCTATTATCAGACCGCCCAAAACATGCTTTCAAGTTGTATAATTTGATCAAGGCAGACAATCTTGTAAAGTTTCTGCAACCGGAATATAATAGTTTTTCTACATCTTATAGTAATCTTACAAACAATTCAGGATCATTTTGACAATCATCATGTGTAGCTTGAACTATTTCTATTGTACTACGTTGATCATCAAATTGAAGTCTATCATAATATTCTGCTCTTATAGTAGGTGTGCCACTTGGAGCTGCCTCTCCATGCCAATAACATGTATGGTAACTTTGATCAATTCCAAAGAAAAATAAATGGTCTCGAATCTTTTGAGGAGTATTGAATATCATATTACTACATTGTAAGCATGGACATTTAATGGAGGTTTTATTTGCAGAATTTTGTATTGAAAATGTAACAAAACATTCAACTCCATCTTCATATTCCTTCGATCTTCTATCCTTTGAGATCCATGAATAATCCATTTTTAAAGAACAACTTATTTCCAATAGTGATCACACTTCAAATGGAAGAACATATCAACATTCTAATATTATTCGTTTAGCAACCTCTATTTTATCTGTTAAAAAAAGTTCAATAATCAATTTAATAAAATATTTATAAGCATGTCAGATATAAAAGGGATGAGCATTACTATTCTCATCATGTTGACTTTGTTTACATAGATCTACCTTTATAGAATAACATACTGAATATTTATAAATATAAACAATCCAATTATATATATATATGTATGTATGTATGTATATATATATATATATATATATTTATTTATATTATTTCCTAGGAGTAGTAAATTCAAAAAGATGTATAATCACATTACAACAAGTGTATATAAATATTAACATATATAATATCAAATTATGTTATTTGTTTTATGCTAACATTTCTAACATCATAAATTAGGGAGTGGTTCCTATCCCATATAGGAATACATAATTTCTATGTGTCAACCACCAATGTACGTAGATTCATTTTTTAAAATTGATTACATATCGCATTAATTTTAGAAGATAAACTTTTTTCGAATCATTTACAAGATTAACTTACACTTATTCTACCGTAAGCTTATTTCAAATATATTTCTTTTATTAGGAAGGCCTAAGAATCAACTTTCAACTTATAGCAACATCTAAGCTGTCAAAATACTATGAAGGAAATTGAATGAAAATAATTAATTTTGATTATTTAAAGTGCACATAAGTAATTCTCCCACAAAATAAACAATAAGGCAACCAAAATATTTTTTATTATCTAGCATATCATAATATCCTAAATGATGATGATTATTATTATTTTTACTATAATTATATCATTATTTTAATATTATCTTTCACAAAAAAATAATTATATATTTATATATATATATATATTCCAAACAAGGATAACTTTTTACTTATATATAATCCAACTAAGCATAACTTTTTACTTTAAATATAATGACTTTGTGTTTGAATTAAATTGGAGAAGGATAATAAATGGTCATCTGGGATGACTTAATCATGATGTCTCTATCTTTATATTTAAATAGAAAATATAAGAATAATAATAATAATAATCCATAAATCAATAAATAGTTATTAATTTATTTCAAAGTGCACAATTTCTTGAAGGAATTCAAACATGAGAAATTATTTCTCATAGTTAGTACGATTCTTAGAAAATTAAATATTTAAACAAAAAAATATCATTTAATTATTCTATATATAAAAGTCAAATATGAGAAAATTCAATTCATTAATATAAAAATATTTTATTCTCCTCCTAATCCGACCCTAGAACCTCCCATTATGCATTCTAGTGCATTATAGATTTTTATTCCTTTTTTATTATTTTTTTAACGAAAAATTGTTTAAATCATATTTGAGGTAAAAGCTAATTCCTTAATTTATTAGAAAAGGGACATGACATTGGGGAAAATAAAAAATAAGATGCTTTTTTTTATCAAACATGTCTGAGAAAAAGAGAAAATAAAAAGTGTTTTGAGAAAAGGTAAATTTTTATTGGCCATGTATTTTCCTTTTAACTATATTATTTTATTTATTTCTAGCTACTTAAAAATTTTATATAATATTTATTGGACCCCCAAATCTCATTTTCCTTATTTGTATAGCTTATTTTAACAAATACTTTGCTTACTTTCTCATTTTCCATAATCAATATTCCCATGTATAAAAGGTATATAACGTATATATTCTCTTTTTGATAGTAATATCCTTATTTGTGTAACTTATTTTTATAAATACTTTGTTTAATTTCTTATTTCCTATAATCAATATTCCCATGTATATAAGGTACATCTTCTTGTTTTGATAATAATATCACTCTTTTCTTTTTTTTCTTTTTGTGAGGAAGATAGTAATATTCTATTCAAACTTCTCAATAAATAGAAATCATTTAAAAAATAAAGTAAAAGTATTTAATTAGGTGAGTATTAATTCACCTATCATCTATTTCTATACAAGATAATAATATATTTTGCTTTTGCTGTAATATCAAACATAAAATAAACAAATACTTGAGCTAGACTAATTTATAGATATGACATTACATGTCTCTAGGTCCTTAGGCTAATTGATTTTGAAATGACATGACTATAGAGCACACATTTTTAGGAATTATAGCCTCCTTTTTTCCATACTTTCACAGTCTGAAAAATAGAGGAGAGAACAAATAGAACAACATGTATAAAATGGCATGAGATCAAAAAAAAAGCATGGATAATCACCTGCTCAAAGCCAACAACAAGATTTGCCCACATTATATCCCTTGTAATGAGCAAATTGGACTTTGCAAGAAGAACTACATACTGAGCCTGAAAATGAGATATGGAAAAGAATTCATTATTATTCTTTGGCAGAATAGTAGCAGCTAGCAAATGGCAAGTTGGTGGAACCTTATGCCAACACTAGCTCATATGCAGGGTAGAACAAATAGAACAAAGCCCGATATTTAGCCACTTCTAGATATGTGGCCCATAAAAAAACTATATTTTTAACATCAAGAAGAAAACTACTTTAAACTACACAAACAATAGGTCATTCTAATTCATTCTTACTCACTCTAGTATGACAAAATGAAAATCATATTCATGAACATCTCTCCTTATGCCTCTCATTTCCTCTCCATTGTAAGCAAATAGATATTTATTACTTTTTTGTATAATTATCATTTACCACCTATGTGTTACTTTTGGAACTATGCTAATTGATGATTATTATTGAGCAAATAAAAAATAATAAGAAAGAAGTAGAAGAGCAGAGGAGTCAACTGGGCCGAGTAACTCGGGCACATCATACAACAAGGAATGGTTCAGAATCATACATGGATGTACCATAGGCCAGCCTACGGCATGACTTATGTCATGCTAGGCTAAACTTTTTGACATGAGAAGTGCAACACAGCACAACTGCCCATTTAGAGTGGTTTTGGCCTAGCTAGTCCACGGCATGTTCCAGGCTAGCCTATACCCAACCCAAGCTAGCCTAGAATAAACCAAGCAAGCTTGGACTGAACCCAAGCTAGCATGACCCAGCCTGACCCAGCTTGGCATGACCCAGCATGACCTGGCATGACCCAATCAAAATACATGCCAAAAGATTATGCCGAGCTGTCTATTTTTAAATTCCCGTGTCGGGACCGAATTGTGTCGTGCCTCGTACGGGACAGAGCCGGCCCATCCCGGTTAACACCTCTAGGCTTGCATTATTGTTTTGTTGTGTTTTGTTGATATGTCCAATACTTCTCCCCTCTAGGTTTTTAAATCAATTGGTCATATTTAACACTTAGAGCAATAAGCAATTGAGTGAGCTGTATCAATTTATCTACCATTTTTAGACACTTCACTCGAGCTCCAATTTAATATTTGATCTGATATGCAAAACAAAAATACCAAATGAAAACCCCAGGAGAATAAACACTGAATTGAATGACGATGTCAATTCTAACGCTTGATTGTTTTGACTCCCGTTAGAAGAAGATATTAACTTAAGTTTCAGAGAACACGTGGCCGATCTTAGAGATTACCAAAGAAAGCAGATAACTCAATTATGGCAAAATTATCGACAAACCCAGCACCAACATCAAAAAATCACCATTGCTTGAAGGAAACATTACTAATTAAACTTCACAAAGTAGCAACACAACATGCGATGCCGAAGATATGTTGCATAAGCCATGTACAACTCCACATTCCACAGTTCCTAAAATAAGCCGTGTAGAAACCGATGACAAGAATAATTGACTGCATTTTCTCTCTTTCGATCCCAATTTATACTCCTTTCATCTTTTTATTTAGTCTTTCCAAGCTACAAATATTTTCCATATAACAAGGGTAGCCATTAAGCATCATGTATTTTGGTAACATATCTACTAAATTAATAATAAAGGGCGCCGAGGACCTATCATGCAACGTGTAAGAATCTATTCACTAAGATCATGTGCGAGAAAACAACAACCCAGAGGATGAAGGATATAAATAAGCAAAGGGAATTTCATCAATGAAGAAATGGAAAATGAAGCCATAGAGAAGCAGGCCAAGACTCTTCCACTCAACTCTTCCAGTTTGTTGCCAGTGCCATTTTAAAATCTATTACTTATTTTACAAATAAAAAATTCAAAACTAATTAGTTCCAAATCAATAAATTCAAAATTAATATTTTCATATCCATGACACTTATAAAAGTGACAAGGTTTTTAATTTTTAACCCCTTATTCCTTTGCATTTTTTAAGGAGTCAAGAAATTTCCTAACCTATTAGTCTTAACAATGACACTTCTAGTAAGTGCCATAAAAACAAAAAACATGTTCCAAATAATGATATTTTTAGAAAAATGTCATGACATGTCTAATTACAAATAGAATAATGAAATTTTCTGAAAACGTCAAGGAAGAAAACGTCATAAATTTGAAGTTTTGTTGTAGTGTCTTGCTAGCCTATGCTTGGGCTAATGGCTAACCATGACTTGGTGAAAAGGCTATGATCATTTTTCAAAAATGATGCATGAATCTATTGTATTATACATTGGGAATGAGTTCGCAATGCTATGAGGCATGACCCAGCTACCCAAGGAACCCAAGCCAAATTCAGCCTAGGAGGGCCAACAAGTTAGGTTGTTCCATGTTGCTTGCTCAAGTAGCATGTGGACCAACCCCCAGGCTCAGCACAACCCACACCTTCGGGGCCTACCTACATGTTTTTCATCTCTACTCATTATTAGATTGCTTTATGGGCCGCACACACACACACACACATTGATTATTGAATTGACATTTAAATATGGGCCAAATCATAGATTTCGAAAAGATACATGTTTTGTGTTTAATTGAAATGAAGATACAAATACATAAAATCATTAAGCATGAAAATGCTTAGCATATTGCATTTATCATGATGCAGGTTTTGAGTGATTAAGGACAAAAACAAAGACTACTCAAGCACAAAGTTATCATCAAAGTTGTTCGGAGAATAAATAATGCTCCAACTCATGCATATATTTTATCATATTAAATTATTTGACTTTTTTGTATTACAATTTTATTATGGAAATGAACTATGATACTATTTTGTAACAGATTTGTAAATGGCATGGACTACCACCATTTTGTATAAATAAATTATACTAAAGAAAGATTTTTGAGTATTGAAATGAAATGATGTATTTTCCTATATCTATCAACATGTATTGATAAAGATGTCATATAGGCAATAATATATGAGTATAGGAATTATGTCTCAGTAAATGATTTTAGCATATTGAAAAAAAGTTCATATGAAATATGCTTGACAAATGATTAAAATGAGTCTACATCTCTAGATCATGTCTAACCTTTGAGTCGGTCAAGTAGGGAGCATGACAATTGGTGGCATTATAGGAATGGTTTAGGTGATTCTATAAATGATTTTGAATTTGTGTGTCATGCATTGCATTTGTAGATAAAAAGGATGATCTTACTCTAACATGGATCTAATCAGTCTTAATAGGTTTCAGCATAGAAAGTTATTGCACTAATAGTGTCAGAGATGACTCGGGAAGTCATCCAAATAGATTTGCTAGTGTGAATGGTGGGCAAGTATCCCATGCTCCATTGATACATGAACAAGGTCAAGCAGCATAAGGTATTATGGATATCTTCCAAAAAAGTACTTATGTACTACAAAGAGTAGTGCAACCGGCTATAGTTTCTTCTCAGTGGTCAGCCATAGAGAGAAAAGCAAGATATTAACATGTGGATTTTCTTAGAAAGAAGAGTATGATAGAAAAGAAAGAAGATAAGGATAGAAAAATATCAATCAATGAAGTATCTAATCAGTCTACAGCTCAGGGACCAGTTCAAACTACCACTAGTAAGATTATTATATTGGCACCATTAGTAGCAAGTGCACTATAAGGTTCTTCAATATGAATAGCTCCTTCTTATTGCACACATTGTGGGAGGAAACATAAAGGAGGATTATTGAAGATTGATAGTAGGTTGTTTGGTTTATGGATCCAATGAACACAAAGTGAAAGATTATCCTTAAGTTCATTCATTTATAGCGCCATGTACTATACTCACATGTTTAGTCGTACAAATGAGCAACAAATAAAATATGAGTATTGCATCAACAAGTGCACTGAGGCAAGTGACACATAACATAGATAGATAGGAAGCCCTTGCTTTAGCCAAGGTATTTTCACTTTAAGGTAGTGGAAGATAAAGGCCATATACGCGATAGTTGGTAATTTCCATATCTTTGAAACTATTGTACATGCATTGATAGATCCAAGATCAACATGTTTCTATGGTTTTATTTACATTATGTGTTTGAATAGTTTACTAAAAAATAAAACTGAGTATGATATCCTAGTAACAAATCTACTAGGGCATAGTATCATTGTGAATATAGTTTACAAAAATTATCTTATTAGAATATGAAAATATGATATTTTAGGAGACTTAATCAAGATATCAATTAAAGAGTTTGATGTGATACTATGAATAGATTATTTGGTCCATCACAAAGTTGGAGTTGATTGCTGAATGAAGCAAGTGACCTAGAGGTCATTGAGTTGTGAGAAAGTAACTTTCATTGGTGAGAGATCAAATCACCTCTCTAACATAATATTCACTACCACTACTAAAACAATGATTCGAAAGGGATGTGAAGCCTATTTGATATATGTAATTGATACAAAAAGGTAGAACCTAACTTATTAGACACACTTATAGTTTGTAATTTTTTGGACGTATTGTTGGTGGAATTGCTAGGAATGCCATCATATAGTGAAATTGAGATTTCAATTGACATTGTTTTGAGTATCACTACAAAATTCATTACACCTTATAGAATGGCTATAGTGAAGTTTACAAAAATAAAGCTTTAGTTGCAATAGTTGTTAAAAGAAATAATTTATGTGTTTAAATGTATCATCATGGGGGGGTGCCAATGCTCTTTGTTAACAAGAAAGATGACATACTTTGTTTGTGTGTTGATTATACACAATTGAATAAGATGATTGTAAAGAATGAATATTCATTACCCATGATTGGTGAACTTATTCACCCAACTAAAAGGTACAATTATCTTTTCGAAGATTGACTTGTGATATGGTTATCATTAGTTAAGGATTATGAATGTGGATATTGATAAGACAATATTTAGAATGTGGTATAGGTATTATGGGTTCCTTATAATTCCATTTGGGTTGATAAATGTATCAGTGGCTTTCATGGATTTAATGAATCATGCTTTCTAAATGTATGTAGATTAGTTTGTCATGGTATTTATAAATGATATCCATGTGTTTCAAAGGATCGAAAAGATCATGATATGCACCTTAGAGTAGTGCTAGAAACTTTGAGTAAGGAATAGTTATATGCAAAACTAAGAAAATAGGAATTTTGGTTGAAAGAAATATCCTTTCTTGGATACATTGCATCAAAAGAAAGAATTAGAGTTGAACTAAGAAAGAGAAAAGTGATTTTTGAATTGAAACTATCTATAAATATCATGGAAGTGCATATTTTCTTAGGATTGGTAGGTTATTATAGAAAAATTTTAAGGGGTTTTAGATGAATGTGAGCTCAATGACAAGTTTACAACAAAAGAATGCGAATTTTAAATATAGTGAAAAATACCTAGCTAGTTCAAAAGTTGAAAACATTTTTAAGCTAGGCACTAATTTTTACTCAGCCAATATATGATAAAGAATACATGATTTTTAATGATGCTTCATTAAATGGGTTTGGATGGATCCTTATGCACAAGGGTAAAGTAGTAGCTTATGCTTTAAGATAGTCGAAGCCGAATAAAAAAAATTATTCTATAACATTATTTGGAATTGGTAATCATTATATTTACGTAGAAAATCTAGAGACTCTATCTTTACAGAAAAAAGTAATTCATCTATATTGATCATAAAAGTCTTAAGAATTTTTCCTCACAATGAAAGCTTACCTCGAGACAATCTAAATAGATGAAATTGATTAAGGATTATGATTGTATCATTGATTATCACCCCAAAAAATATAATATAGTGATAGATTTCTTGAGTTGAAAGTCAATACAATAATTATAAGCATTCAATGCTCATATTTCATTTTTAGATGATGGTGCAGTAGTAGAGGAATTGATAACAAAACCAAATTTGTTGAATCGAGTGCTAGAGGCATAAAAAAGTGATAAAAAAATTAATGGCCTTATAAATTAGAATAGAAAACATGAAGAAATTGAGTTTTAAATGAAAGATGATGAATTCTTATATAGTAGAGATCAAGTTTGTATACTCAATATTAATGAATTGAAAAACTTCATACTTGCAGAGACACATAGTAGATCCTTTGTTAAGCATCCCGGCAGCACCAATGTATCAGGATTTGAAAGGTTCATATGGTGATTGGAAATAAAGAGAGACGTTTTGGAATTTATGACCAAGTGTATCGTGTATCATAGTGTAAAGATAAATATCAAGTTCCTTTTGGATTATTTCAGCCTAATAGAATACCCATGTAGAAATGAGATTGCATCATAAAGAATTTTGTGGTCGGGTACTAGTGACTAGAAGAAAACATAACTTATTTTGGTTCATGGTAGACATATTGATTAAGTCAGCTCACTTCCTACTAGAGAGAACTAACTATTCACTTTACAAGATGGAAAAGTTTTACATAAAAGAAATAGTTCAATTATATAGGATTCTAGTGTCAATCATTTCATATAGAGATCTCGAGATATTAGGGAAAGTTGCAGGAGGCTTTAGGCACTAGATTGAATTTTAGCATAGCATTCTACCCACATATGATTGGACAATTATAAAGAGTGATCAAGGTGTTAGAAGATATGCTAAGAAGTTGTGTGATTGATTATGAGGATAGTTTGGATAGATACATTTTGATTCTAAAGGTGAGAAGAAAAAATTCTAGGGGTGATTCTCTCTATCCTTGATTTATTTTTGCTAACAGAAGAACCAAAGAAGAAATAAGGAAGAAGCTAGGGTTGGGGTTGGAATGTTGTAAAAGATTTTAGGTTTGGAAATTCAACTAAATCCAATAGTGGTTCTTATGGGTTAAAAAATTCCTAAGCTATCTATAAGTGAATTGTTAGTTATTAGTTGTGGTCCTCAAATGGAGGAGTTTATGTACAGAGGAAATGATAAAGTTTTAAAGGAGATGTTGTCAAAATGGTTCAAAACCTCTATTTTTATTTTGGGCATAAGTTAAGTTATGATTATCCAAATTGAATGATTTCAATTGATAGAGAACCAAAAGAGGTATACCTACAAATTCATATAATGGACCTAAAGCAAATTGTGGCTATAAGGCTCTAGAATAAAAGCTTAAAGTGAGTTTCAGGTAGGCTATATGTATGCTATGTTTTAGGTGTAGTTGTGAAATTTTGTTTCATAACATGATTTATAGTAATCTAAATTGGATCATTCTAATTGGAGAAGAAACTTTAAACTATAACTTCAAATTAATAAAGAACCCATTCTCAATTAAAGAATTTAAGACTCTTTAAATTGAGAATAATAGTAGATAACTAAGTGAGATGGATATATTAACTAGTTTAACATTAAAATACTATAACTTGAATTTGGGTAATTCAAATGAGATGATTCTAATTCCTACTACAAATAGACTCATAAAGATATTTTTTTTTGAAATAAGTATGAGTAAAATATGATTCATTTGTCCCCAAAATATTTTGCAAGTAAATGTGTATTGGGTTGACATCAACCCACACTACAACAAAATAGCAAATTAATGACATTTTATATCTTGACGCTTTCAGAAAATGTCATTATACTATTTATAATTAGACATTTAATGACACTTTTTTAAAAGCATCATTATTTGGAAAATGTATTGAGTTTTTATGAAGCTTACTATAAGTGTCATTGTTACTTCAACAAAACACAAAATTAATGACGCTTTATATCTTGATGCTTTTATAAAATACCATTATTATATTGAATAATCTATCGCTAGAAAGAGTTGCGCCTCTTCTTCATCCCGTTCAGTCATTTCCAACAGCTCGGGTTCAAGCTTGCGTCTTCGAAATCACATGCCAAATTTGCAGCATCCTGTAAGTTTTTCCATTAATTTTATAAATGTATCAGCTCTTCGCTAGCGTTAACCTAATTATTAAATTAAACGTGTTCCAAGTATTTTAGCATAAAATGCAGTATGATTAACGCATGTTTATAAGCTCTATTTGTCGGGAGCAATCAGTGATAACATCTGAAAAATTGGGCTAAACTGACACAACAAGCACTGCATTTGTTGGAATCCTTTTTTTTCGCCGGAGAATACCAATCCACGGTGTCGAGGCCATTTGTTAATTTGGCACAGGTCATTTCTGGGATTCCGTCTCGAGAAAATTGGTGATTTGAAAATTCTTATTTCTATCTCTGATTCAATGCAAACTTCTTCTCCAATTTATTTAACTTATGACAATTTGAGTGCTCTCTTGTACCCAAAAATCAAAATTTTTGCCGTATGACAATTCTGCCTTATGACAGATAAATATATTATACTTTTGACAATTATGCCTTATGTCATATTCTTATATTGTAAAAAACAAAAAAAATATTAAAATATTTAGAACATCAATTGAACTTGGGCCTAAACATACAATTGGGCTAAGCTTGGATATTCTAGAATCTTATAGAATCTTCTAGAATTAACATTATTGTGGCACTGGACATTGTGAAACTCCTTATGTCATAATGTTTCTGAATCTTTCCTTCAATGACATATTATATCAATGAAATATAAATTAAATATTGGAGTAGTCTTGTTTGATATGTTCTTTTTGTAGATATTGAAGGTTATTGATTACATCATGCTCAATCTCATGGCTTAGTTCATCAACTACAATGTTAGCCTTTTCTAACTTATAATTCAACACAGTAAACTTTTACTAGAAACTCCAATCATTGAGCTTTTTTAAGTGTTTTTCTAATGTGTTTGAAAATAAATTAATTATATATTATTCATGCTCACCAAGAAATGAGAACCTATATGGTTATGTCTACATGCAAGTAAGTAGTGAATTATCTATGAATTAATTTTTATTCACAATATAAGACAAAATGCTTAGAGAGTGACTCTTTCCATTTGTCACTTTTAACTTTTAAGTACTTTTATTATATTTTGTAGTATCTTTCAATTACATTTTGAAACTTCTTAGATATTAAGTATAATTTAGATTTTTATATAATAAAGTAAACTCACATCATTCTTAAATAACCATTTACAAAAAAAATGAAATAGTTATTGTTTGTATTGAATAATACAAATATTTGTCCACATAAAGTGAACCAAGTCAAGAATCTAATGGTACGTCTTATCAACCCCTTTTGGGAATGATTGCATGGACTATTTACCCTTTTGGGAATGATTGAAATTGATAATTCTCTTGTTCTTGAAATATAGAAATTATCGTCAATTACTCTTTTCATTAGTTTATACACGGCTTTGATTTACAAAATGTGGAAAGTGGAGATGTACATGTCATATGCATCATATCTTCGGCATCGTGTTTAGTGTTGTTATTTTGTGAATTTTATTTAGTTATGTTTCAATCATTCTATGTAGATTTTGTGATGTTGGTGCTAGTTTTGTAGGTGATTTTGCCTTAGTTGCGTTATCTTCTCCCTATTTTCAGGCTACAATTCTGCCACAGATTTATAATGATTTCATTTTCATTTCTCATTTTCAGGCTCAGTCTCATGTTCATCTTGCAAGGTCCTATTTTCTAATCACAATGGATGAAGAGTGGGTAATTCTCGTTGTTGGCTTTGAGCAGGTGATTATCAATTCTTTTTTTTATCTCGTGTCATTTTTATACATGTAGTTCTATTTGTTCTCACGTTATCCGTTCATCAGATAGTGACAGTAATGAAAAAAAGTGAGGTTATATTTCATAAAATTGTGTGCTCTATAGTCATGCCATTTCAAAATCAATTAGCCGATGGACCTAGAGATATTTAATGTCATATCTATAAAATGAATTTTTTCATATTTTACTTTAATTTAAAGTATAATTTAATGATATTTTTTTGTTTAATTTTTTTTATATGAATCTAACTTAATGTAAGAAATTATTTCTCATTTTTAATTTTTATTTTAATAATTTTGCCTATGTTAACAAATTCAACAATGTTACAAAAAATAATGCTCATCTCTTCTATTTTATATCTGACATGCATTTAAATATTTTTTAAAATTGATTTTTTATTTTTCTTTTAACAGGTAAAATAGAGGCTGCTCAACGAATAACATTGGAATGTTGATGAGTTCTTCCATTTGAAGTGTGATATATATTGGAATTAATTTTTTCTTTAAAAATGGATCATTCATGGATCTCAAAGGATAGAAGATCGAAGGAATATGAAGATTGAGTTGAATGCTTTGTTGATATGATTCAAAGAAATTTAAGAAACATTGTAATAGAGAGAGAACACCAAGTTTAAATGATGAGAATCCTGTAGATATCAAGAACTTTGCTACATTAGTTGGGTGATTGTTAAAGGATAAGATCGTACATGCAGTAGAAATCATAGAGGAGATTTTTGGATAGTCATTTAAGACCTTCCTCATGAACGAAGACATGGATATCATTATATCATCAACAGAGGTGTCATCTAATTGCCTATTGTTCTTATATGGTACGATAAAAATTTAATATGTTTTTCATTTATTTTAACTATCATATTAATTCTTTAAATCTTCATTATGCGAATTGTATTTAAATATTAGTTAAATTAAAATAATATAACTTTTAAATATTGTGTGAAATTAAATCAGGCATTTGCATAAAAATATGGTTGATGCTAAAGAGGTGTAGCGATTTATTTTTGTAAATCTGACCTTGGTTTCCAAAGAAGGATTGGGAGAAGCATGCAAGAAAAATAGGTCAAGGGTTATAGCTAATCAGTTGTTGAATGCAAATAATGCAGATTTTGTTTTTATTCCATATAACACAGGGTAAGTTATTTAACATAAGTAAGATTATAAGTATGCATATATATCAAATTATAAATGATATGTTGTTACACTAATGTTAATTTTGTATGTGTCATTGGGTATTGGTGGTACTTGAAATAAGAAATTTGATCACCTATTACCTTGATTCCTTGCATCATCAACCTGCAGATGATCTTAAAGACATTATTAATATGTATATTTTTCCCTTCTAATTATAGAATGAAGCATTTGGTGGCAACATAAATTTTTTTTCTTGATGCTGGCCTCAGAGAAACCTTCACTTTAAAAAACATACATTATCAAAAAAAGAGCCTAATTGGGTTGTACTAGAGGTACATAACTCATTAACTGAGTAGTATAATTTTTAGTGTCTTCTGCTTAATTTTAAACTTTTTACAATATGACTTGCAAGTAACTACATATATATATATATATATATATATATATATATATTGATTTAATTTTACATTCAATGCCCAAGACAACAAGGTAGTGTTGAATGTGGATACTATGTGATGAGATATATGAGAGATATCATTCTTGATCAAGGATGGCTAAAATCAAAGGTATGTGTTGATTTGTTGTTTCTCAATATATCAGTTATTTTTTGTATTCCAATTTTATTGATTAAGATAATACTTTACTTTTTCAATAGTTTAATGGGAAGGTATTTTACAACAAAGATGAGTTGGATGAAATACGATCTGAATGGGTGATGTTGGAGACTCAATTAATACTTTTCTCGGTTTAAAAAGCATTGGTAACACATTTTTGTCACGAAGCATGAACAAATTTTGGGATTTACAACATTAACTTTTGATGAGATTCGTAATTTATATCTCTTTTGAACCAAACTATGACTGAAGGTAAATTGTTCAACATAATCATTTGAAAACACTTTAGTATTTAACGTACACATTCATTATATTTCTATAATTTTTATATGTTGATTTACGTTAGTATATTGAATGCATGATTCTTAGGTGTTTAAAGGTAAACTTTTTTTGGGTAAGTTAGGAGATCTTCCTACTTTGGAATGATCCATGAACTATTGTGATAATAAAGGTATTTTTTTAATGAGATCATAGTTATTACTTCTTTCTTTCAATTACATATTCAAAACTTGAAAATGTAATTAGAATTTTTTTGTTTTCGTACTATCATTTTTGTATGTTGTCAACCATAGATATTATGTGGTAGATTGACAATGGAAAAAAATGTGATTTCAACTTTTGGCTTCAATACTTTCTACTACAGTGTAAATTACCTTTTCACCCTTATAAATCACAATAATTATTTCAAGGGACAATTTTTTTTTCATGCAGCCAATATTTTATTAATGAATCTAAAACTTTATGTTGATTGGATTACTATATTTTGTAATCAAATAGAACTTGAAATTACATTACATAGCATCTCATCGAGTTTTTTTTTATGTGTTGGGAAGTTGGCAAGTAATTTAACTTTTCAATTTATGATATATAATTGGTTTTTGTAGTATTTTTTCAAGTTGTTTGTGAGATCTTTAAACTCAATACACTCATTTAGGTTTTAAATGGATTATTATTGTTTAGTATTTTAAAAAATTTTATCAACTTTTATGTTATAATTGATAAATCTTCTGCTTTATATTTTATCCATTACTACTAACTTTGTTTTTGTTGTTATTAAATTTGTTTAATCGTATATGTCAATTGTTATATAATTTATTTTTATGATATGTTGTTATCATTCCTGTTTTTTTTCCAATTCTCTATAATATATTTTTTTTTGTAAGTGTAACTATTTATTGTTCATCTATTTGTATGCAGGTTACCTTATTTGGAAATTAACTCTCAGATTTATCAGGCTAGCAGGAACCAGTTTTAAGGAGTTAAGGCACAATTGGGTTGCATATTTTGAATTGATTTTAAGAAACGAATATTGAAATTGTTTTTTTTTTGATTTGTAAGAAGTCTGAATCCCCCATTGTACTTGAAAATTATATTCTTGGTATGGATTGTAAAGAATGTTGTTATTATGTGCATGCAGTATTATAATAATAGGTGAAAATATATTTACAATAATTAGTAAATTTAAAATTATTTAAATCATAATCTTCCTTGATGCTTTTTTTAAGTGTCATAGTATTAAAAAAACATACGATAGCTACAACATATAATGACGTTTTTTTTTGCAGTGTCATTGAATCATACCTTGACGCTCAAATAAAGCATCATTGTTAACAAAATTGACACTTTATTTTAGCGTCAAGGTATGATTCAATGACACTGCAAAAAAACATCATTATATGTATAGACATTTTATGTCACACTAGCGGATGACGCTATCGATAAGCGACATTATATATATATATATATAATGATGCTTTTTACGCGTCATTGATTTTAGTTTTTGTTGTAGTGCCAAACCAAAAATCCTAGAATACACAAATGATATTTTTTTCTTAGGTTGTTCTTTAATTTTGATATATTTTTTGATGGATAAGAGATTAGTGTTGAGAAATCCTGGTCCAAGAATGGGATTCCGAGGATAGGAATCAAGGAGCAATAATTTTTTTGGCTAGTTCTTTCTTATTTTCTTTTTATTTCAAGTTTTTATGTTTGTTCTCTACTATTTTTTTCTTTATTTCAAGTATAAATATTGTTTCCATAATTATTGAAATAATTTTAATAAATTTCATATATATTTATTTCACTTAATTTGTGAAAATTGATTGGAAAATAAATTGCATATAAAAATTGCATGAGTATAGAAAATAAATTTTTTGGATATATATATATATATTGTAAATTCTTATGAATAATTTAGTACTCTCAATAGAATGATATTCATCATATTCAAGTTATGAATAAATTTTTATACAATTAAGGATCAAACTAATAGTACTATAAATGAATATAATGTAGTGACATATCAATCTGTAGCTCTACAAGATAGTATCAATAGTGTTCACAAATAATTTTTAAATAACCAATTATTATATAGTAGCCTAGTGAGATCGTACAATATACTAGAATATTATTATACTAGCCTACATCCCAGCAAGATAATGCTGGTGATTCCATTGTCCCATGTAGTGAAAGTCTCAATTAAATTCATCTAAGGGGAAAATAATAAGTAAATGTGCTAATTGTTTGATTTAAATTTTGAATGAAATATTAATTGACATTTAAATATGTGCCAAATTATAGTTTTAAAAAAAGATGTATTTTTTGTGTTTAATTTAAATGAAGAGAGAACTCCATAGAACAACTAAGCTTAAAAATAGTTAGCACATTATTTTTATCATCATTCAAGTATTGAGTGATTAAGGACAAGATAAAAGACTACACAAATGCATGAACCATCGTTAAAGTCATGCGGAGAATAAATAATGCTCCAACTCATGCATACATCTCATCACATGAAATTATCGACTCTTTTATAATCAAATGTTATTGAAATGAACTCTAATAATGTTTTGTAAAGTATTTGTAAAATACATGGACTACTTTTATGGGTATTAAAATACATGAACTTTGATAATTTATTGTACAACAAATATTTTTATGGGTATTAAAATGAATTAATGTAATTTCTTGTCTTTATGAATATGCATTGATAATGATATTATATAGTCAATTATATATGTGTATAATAATTGTGTCTTGGTAAATGGTTTCTCGATATTTATAAAAATGATTTATATGAAATGTGTTTGAAAAATAATTTCCAAACGAAAAATATTTTCTCATCCCTAGATCATGTCCAACCTTTGGGTCAAGTCGGGTAAGGGACATGACAGTATGGGCATCTATCTTGAAGATCAAAAGATTCTACTTGATTTTAATCTATCATAATTCCCAAGTGCTATTTTATACCACAGTTATAACACTAAATATTTTTTTTATTCTTAATTTAATCTATCATAATTCTAACTCCCATTAGAGCTATGCTCCATTGATCTTCCTTGTATCACTGTCAAGGCATCTACTTGCTATGCATTTTCATATCTACCCCCTTTATTGTTAATTGTAAATTTTATATGTTCAAAATTTATAATTAACACCAAGTTAGGTTGGGAAAGCTGCTAATTCTAACTTGGCAAGGCCAAGTCATTTTGATTTATCATGCAAGATTGGTTGAGTCTAAGTAGCATACCAATTTGTTGTTTTGGCCACACCGGCACACCCATCTTTTGCATATATTTTAATAAGATTGGTCACTCAAAATTAGATAACCTATATGTCAAACAAAAAAAAACTCACAACTAAGGCTAATAGTTTGTGATGAAGATTACTTAATTAAATAAAGTTTACATTTTAATTGAATTGAAAATTGTTGATTAGACAAAAGAATAATTTATGTTTTGCTTTCTCAAAATAAACATAATTACGTTAAGGGATCGAAATTATTTTGTTTTTGGATTTGGTACACAAAATTATATATATATATATATATATATATATCTACATTATAATACATCAATACGAAAATATCTATCTCATATCACATCATCACTTAAAAAAATAGTGTCAAGTCATTTTTTTTAACCATTGGTCAATTAAATGTGGAATCTAACTTGCTTGCTTTTAAATATAAAGAAAGATATATGTAAGTTAGATCGAGTCTTGATTTGATCCACATGTTAAACAAAAAAGAAAGCATGGGTTGATCTGAGACCTAGTACGACCTACTTTTTTTAAATCAATATTTTTTATTTTTTATTTTTGTTTTTTTATTATATATATATATATATATATAATATATGGAGAGTTGATAGAATTCTTTAATGAAGTTGATTAAAAAGAATGATTCATATAGTTGACCCTTATTTTTTTAAATAAAGTTTGATTGATTAAGATGAAATGAGTTGGAGCAACACATAATCTGACTCGAAATTGTTTTTCTTTATTTTTAAAAATATGCATGTTGTATTAGAAATTAATCCAAACCTTGTCTTTTTCTATAACAGGACATGATATCATTTTTTAATTGCTAATGTGATATGAAAGGGGTATTTTTATTTGGATAATTATGTTTTGGAGCCCAAATCTAAAAATATTTATGATTTAGTCCCCAAATCACAACGTTTTATATATCCTATATCTATACTATATATACTTTATGTGTATATATAATATATATGTACGTGTGTGTGTGTGAAATATTTAGATTTATATATAAACATATATATAAATAAGTACACAGACACACACACACAAAACATACATACATATAAATAAATAAATAAATACATACATACATATTATATATTTATTTATTTATTTATTTATTTATATTTATATTTATATTATATTATTGGACCTGCTTGAGATGGGTAGACCAATTTTGTTTATTTTCTTTATTTTATATTTTTGAAGACATGGAGCATGGTAGAGCAAATGTGTGGAATACAATCCCATGTTCAATTTTTTTTAAAATAAAAATAAAAAAAAAGTTTTTTAAACTTTGCAAAAATGGGAACATTCTCATTTTCATAAAGAGAGCACATGTGGTGCCCTCTTGGATGGGACAATGCCAGTGTCTCCATCCGGTCTTAAAAAATAGATAGAAATAATACACTAGAAAAAATGAGAATGTTTTGAGTTTGTGGAACACAATGTTTTTCCAAAAAATGGGGTTGTGTGTGAGATACATAAGGCCGACGTGTGATAGACAATTTTGAATGGTGTTCATTTTCTAGTTTTGGCAGAAGATAAAAGTGTGCATTTTTGCCATTTTATTTTTTTAGTTTTGAGTTCCATAATCTAAGGTTCTCTCTCTCTCTCTCTCTCTCTCTCTCTCCCTCTCTCCTTTTCACACTAATTCCAATATTATAATTTATTTAGATATGTAATTGTGTTCGAATTATAATATGTATGCTCAATATGTGTATTGATATGTATTTTATTTTTTGTGTATTGTGTACATGTTATATATATAATTACAACTTATTTATAATTTTAGTGTGTGCAGTATAGATACTAATGATTTTTGCTTTTATTTGTGTGCATGAGGATATACCATAATTAATTGAAGTTTGGACAACTTTAAAAATTTGAAAGCTTTTGATAGAATCTCCTTTTTAGTATAAAAATAATGATGCTCTTATGTTGTTGATTCCAAACAATATATCTGATGAACCTACCCCATCACCTAAAGGTTTACATATTCATACTAGATTTTTTTTATTTCTAGGATTTTATATCCAATAAATATATGTAGCATTTTATATCCTAGAAAATATATTTTGGTCCTAAAAGTAAATTTTGAGCATAGTATGTTTTACAGACTTCTTTTTGGGTGAAAAAGTCTTTAGCATATATCATTCTATTTGATATTGATAATTCTTGAACTTTATTTTCATTTGATTGTATTTTTTAGAATTTTTATATTGAGGTTTTTCTTCATTTTGTGTTGTTGATTTATTTTGCTTCCATTGTTTAATTAATCAACAATAATTCTCATTACTTTGTGGTTTCGAATAAGCCACGATCCAAATGTCTTATCCCAATAAATAGTTCTACAGCTATGTTTTAATTCTACCCAAAATATGTTATCCAAAATTCTATTAATGAGGACATTTATCATTGATATTATGACTATAAATCAATATATTTGTTATCATTATATTAGTATTTAATTATTCTGATATCAATATAGAGATTTCGAACATATTTTGGGATATTTTTGTTTGAGTTGATTATTTGTGGTCAATATTATTTTTTTATTATTATGAAGAATCACTCTATAGTAATAAAGTTAACAGTGACCAATTATTCAATTTGGAAAAATAGAATCATTGACTATCTTGAAGTCAAATAGTTATATGACCTAGTGAGAATAAAAGAGAAACTTGAAAAGATGAGTAAAAAAGAATGAGAAGACCTATATTTTAAGGCTACCTCTACAATTCAATAATGAATAAGTAATGATACTAATCAACATGTTACTAAAGAAATGAGGAAAGATAAGCTATGAGAGAAGCTAGAGTCTATGTTTGAAATGAATACGTTTAGAAATAAAACATTGATCATTAGATGTCTAGTTGACCAGAAGTTAAAAATAGTAATTTAATATTAGCATGCGTCAACATCTTTCAAGGGTTGGTGAATCAACTCTCATCCATGAAAATGGTCATGGAAGATAAACTATTAGCTTATTTAATACTGAGCTCACTTCTAGGTAGCTGAGATAACTTTATGTCACCACTTAGAGCTGTTGTGTCAAAGCAAGTTGTTTCAGAAATTGTATTGTCTAAAGAAGCAAAAAGAAATGAGAAGGATGAGCTTCTCATGGTATTCTTGTTTCTTATAGATGTGGTAGGAGCACTACAAGGCATACACAGCTTAATGGAAGAATTCTTTTTTCAAAAGTAGTTCGCAAAGTAGAAAAGCACTCGAGTTATATCACTGTAACATGTTGGGATATGTGAAAAATGACTATTTTTTTAGAAAAGATTACAATAACATTGCACAAGAGGAGAGAAACTTGAGGGAAAGGCCAGTGTCACCTTAGAAGATGACTTGATGCTAGTTAGCAATGATAATTCCGTTAATATTGTATCTCAAAAGGGTGATTAGCTTATTAACTCAAGAACATCATTTCATATCATCTCATGCTTCAATTTCTTTACTGCCTACACACCTAGTGATTATGTCACAAAAAAGATGGGTAAAAGTTGGGCATTACATATTTTAGGCATAAGAGATATTTGTTTACATATTCAAATAGGACATTAGCTGATGTTGAGAGATGTCTTGTACATACTTGATATTCATATGAACATGATGTTTGTTAGCATGCTGCATGACAAAGAATATATTATTCATTTTGGTGATGACATGTAGAAGCTGGTAAAGTGCACAATTTTCATTGCGAGGGCAAAGAATGAGAGCACTTTGTATACCACTTAGGAAAGAGTGTTTGGAGATCAGGTAAGTTTTGTTCATCATAAGATCAACATTGATCTCTAGCATAATAGACTTGGTGATGTAAGTGAGAAAGGCCTTTAGCTTCTAGCTAGAATGAATATCTTACCATTTGACTAGGGATCTTCCCTTGATGGGGGTATAGATTGTATGACTGGAATAATTCATAGATCACCTTCTCATTCTCGTCCACCCTCAAAGAGATTGAATATTCTCGATCTAATTCATATCTTTGTCTACTCTATGCAAAACATAACACTCGGTGGTATCCTTTATTATCTCATATTTATACTCTAGAAATGTGTGTGCATATACACAAAAAATAAAAGATCAAGTTTTTCCTATCTTTCAAGATTTTCATGCTAGAGTTGAGAGAAAGACTAGTAGGAAATTGATCTTCATATATTCAAATAACGAAGGAGAATGTTGAGGTTAGTTAGATAGCTATTATGTATCCTATGATATTAGACATGAAAAGACACTAGCAGAGATACCACAATTAAATGGGGTTGCTAAGAGGATAAACCAAATTATTGAGGTGATAGTTTGGAGCATGCTTTCTCATGTATATCTTCCCATTGAATTTTGGGGTAAAACTATGTGTATGGTTCTTGATGTAATGAATAGGTGCACTGTCACTAGCCTAGATGTAGATGTCCCCAATAAAATCTAGACCAAGAAAGATATCTCATATGATTACTTGTAATTTTTGGCTACATAGCCTTCATTTATATTTAAAAAGATGAATGTTCTAAACTCAATGATACTAAATGTTCATGTACCTTAATTGGCTATGGATACGAAGAGTTTGGGTACAAAATATGGGACTCAATTATCAAGAAGCTTGAACATAGTAAAGATGTGACTTTTTTGGAGGTTTAGTTTATGGATGGCAGTCATCCAAGTATAGATGAGAGTGATACCATTGAGATTCCTATTTGCATAGATTTGGTGCCGATTCCTTTTATAAATCAGTCTAATTAATGGAAGGAATTGAGTAGTTACCTGCTATTTATGAGCTTCAGGATACTACTCAATTTTCTGAGCAACATGATATACATGATATCTTCATGCTCTAGGATATACCTATTCAAGAGGTGAAAGACCATATTCCAGTTGAAACTATGGTAGGACCTAATTTTTCATCATTATCCATCTCAGTTCGAACTAAGAAGATCATTTAGGTCTCATCGGATATCCTTTATATTTCATGATTACATATTATTCTAGAATGTAGGTGAGCTCAAGACTTTTTGGGAGGCCATCTTTTTTGAGAATAAAAAGGCTTTGAGCTATGCAGGAAGAGATGAGTCTCTTGATGTCAAATAGACTAATGTTCTGGTTACCTTACCGAAAGGAAATTAGGCTTTGAAAACTAAATGACTATTTAGACTAAAACCCAATGATGATGGTTCTCAACCAAGATACAAGACTTGATTAGTAGTCAAAAGAAAAGAATTGATTTTGATATGATATCTTCTTCGATAGTGAAGATGTCTTCTATTCGAGTAGTTCTAAGTTTGGCAACTAGCTTGAACTTAGAAATTAATCAACTCTATATGAAGACTATATTTCTTCATGGTGACTTTTACAAGACCCTCTACATGGATCAGCCTAAAAAATTCATTATAGAAAGGAAGGAAGGTCTCGTTTACAAACTAGACAAGAGCTTGTAAAGTCTTAAACAAGCTTCTAGGCTATAAAAAATTTTATTCAATTTTGGAGTCTCATAACTTTCAGCACATATCTTGTAATCATTGTATATTTGTCGGTCATCAATTGAGAGATGACAGATTATACTTTAATTATATGTTGATGACATATTGATTATTAGTCCTAATATAAAACTAATTGATAGGTTTATGGGGGAGCTAGAAAAAGTATTTTTTATGAATGACTTAGGTATACAGTCGGATAGATTTTAGTGATGAGTATCATCCGAGATAAGGCTTCTAGACATATCTAGGTATCTCAAGAATGATACATTGGCAAAATTCTTGTGAAAATTTTCAAGAATGTGGCTAATGTAGTCTCAATTTACTTAGCTAAATACTTTAAGGTGAGTATTGAGCATTGTCTCGAGACTGATGTGAAAAAGAGAGACATGAGTCATATCCCTTATATCCAATTAGTTGGCAGTCTTATATATACTTTGGTCTATACAAGATCAGATATAACACATGTTATCGGCATTGTCGGTCATTTTCTCTCAAATCTAGGAAGATATCACTAGGCTATAATGAAATCTATCATGAGGTACGTATTCTCAACTATCTTTCGGCTTGAGCAGGTTAAAATCTATACTTCTTGGATATACTAATTCTGATATTGCTGATAATTTAGATTCACATAGATTTAGCTCAGGTAATCATATAACCTTTGGAGGGGGAGCTGCATCCTAGCAATCTAAGCTCCAAAAGTGAGTAGCAATATCCTTCTCTAAGGCTGAATTAATTGGAGCTACTAAACCTTGCAAAGAAATTTTATGGATGAAAAAGTTTCTTGTAGTCTTAGATGTGTGACAAGATACATATTGTATAAGGTGTGATAGTCAAAAAGTGCTATATATCTCTATAAGAATTCAACCTTCCATAATAAGTCAAAGCATATTGATATACGATATTACTAAATATAAGATATATTAGATAAAGAATTTGTTAAAATTAATGTTTTAAATTAAGGGGTTGTGTGTGTTGTAATTGGCGCAACGTATGAGAAGCAAAACGCGCCGAAGTATATCGTATATGTGTGTTGTAATCGGCGCAACGTATGAAAAAAAACGAAAACACGCTGAAATATATATATCCTCTCCTCTTCTTCCTTGAAAGATCGAATTTTTCTTCTTATTGATTTTTCTCCACAAAACTAAATTAACCTAACATAAGTGGTATCGGAGAATGGTTCAAGGACCAATCTAGTGATTTTTTTTTAGAAGGAGAAGCTTATTGTTTCTTCCTCCTTCTAAAAATGAAATGCAAGGAGAAGCTTGGCCGATGCGTGCAGCCCAAATCATTTTCGATGGAGAAGATTATGATTATTGGAGTGTGATGATGAAGACACTCTTGATCTCACAAGATTGGTGGGATTTGATGGAGAATAAGTATGAAGAAGAACCAAAAGACACATTATCACCGGATGACCAAAAGGTGTTCGATGAAATGTTAAAGGATTTCAAGAAGAAAGATGCGAAGGCTTGGTTCATTATTCAACAAAGTATCTCTCGTAAACTTTTTCCAAGAATAATTGGAGCAAGAACATCAAAAGAAGCTTGGGATATACTTCAAAAGGAGTTTCAAGGGACCGACAAGATGAAGACGGTGAAGCTCTTGATGCTCAAACGAGAATTTCAAAATCTCAGGATGAAGGAGAAAGATACTCTACATGAGTATTTCTCGAGGGTGATCGAAGTTGTGAACCAAATCAAGAGTTTGGGTGACATCTTGATTGACAAGTCAGTTTGTGAGAAGATATTGATAAGTCTTTCTCTGAAATATGATAATATTGTCGCCATTATTGAAGAAACAAAAGATCTTTCATCACTTAGTGTCCATAACTTGATGAGTTCTCTCGAAATGCATGAACAACGGATGAATCGACATAGTGAAGCTTCTCTTGAAAGTGCTTTTCAATCAAAAGTGAGCGTAAAAGAAGATTCTACCGGAAGCTCAAGTAAACGACAATATTTTTGTGGCGATGGAAGTTATACAAGAGGTCATGGCCGAGGCCGAGGAGGAGGAAGAAACTCTGGTGATAACAAATTTTGTCATCATTGTAAGAAGCCAGGTCACATTGAAGAAAATTGTTATCACAAAGGAACGCCTCAATGTTATAATTGCAAGAGGTTTGGTCATATAAAAAGGGATTGTCGAGATATAAGTAGAGAACAGACCAATTATACCGAGGAGGAAAGGAAGTGTGAAAGTGATGGAAGTACATTCTATGCATGTCAAACGGCCATCGGGAAAAATGACAACGCGTGGTATGTTGATAGTGGGTGTAGCAATCACATGACCAGAGACGAGTTAGTTTTCTACAAACTCGACAAGAGCGACACAACACGAATCACAATGGGTAATAGTGCCGTAATAAAATCAAATGGGAAAGGTACAATTGTCGTAGCCTCAAAGAAAGGTAGATTGTTGATTCATGATGTATTGTTTGTTCCAGACTTAGCTCAAAATTTGCTAAGTGTCGGACAACTTATGGTAAGTGGTCATGCGCTTCACTTCGATAATGATTCTTGCAAGATTTTTGACAAGGAAGAAAATAAGAGAGAATTAATGGTCGTTGTCAAGATGGAGAGGAATCGAAATTTTCCTCATACTCTCAAACGCACAAGTGGGTTATCGTTGAAAGTCAACATGGAAGATCTGTCATGGCTATGGCACAAATGGTTAGGTCATGTGAACTTTGAGAGCTTGAAGTTGATGAGTCAGAGAAACATGGTATATGGTTTACCGAATATTGTAGGTAAACATGATATTTGTGAAGCGTGTGCTCTTGGTAAAATACATCGAGAGACGTTTCCTAAAGAGAAAGCATGGAGAGCAAAGGCACCATTGGAGCTTGTTCACACTAACATTTGTGGTCCGATGTCAACTAATTCTCACGGAGAAAATCGATACTTTATCACTTTCATAGACGACTTCTCAAGAATGTGTTGGGTCTATTTTTTGAGACAAAAATAGGAAGCATTGTCTGTCTTCAAGAAGTTTCAAAGAATGGCTGAGAGACAGAATGACAAATTGATTAAAAGGCTAAGAAGTGATAGAGGTGGAGAATACAAAAGAGTTTGGAAAATTTTGTGAAGATATTGGGCTTGAAAGACAATTGATGACGAGTTTTACGCCAGAGCAAAATGGCGTTGCTGAAAGAAAGAATCGCACAATTGTCGAGATGGCAAGGATAATGATGAATGCAAAAGGGTTACCATTGACCTTCTGGGCAGAAGCAACTTATACAGCGGTTTATTTGTTGAACCGATGCCCGACAAAGGCGGTTGAAAACAAGACGTCATTCGAGGCATGGACCAGGGGTAGAAAACCATCGGTGAATCATTTAAAAGTGTTCGGATCCATTTGCTATGCTCATGTCCTGAAAGAAATAAGAAACAAGCTTGAAGATAAAGGCGAGAAATGTGTTTTCGTCGGCTATAGCACTAAGTCAAAGGGATATCAACTTTTTAGCTTGAAGAACAAAGTGATTGAAAGTCGGGATGTGATTTTCAATGAAAAAGAACAATGGGATAGGAAAGAGAAAGACATTGAGAATGTGTCAATGCCAGTTTACGAAGAGGATCCGAGGGAGGAATCGAGTGGAGCCAATGAAGGTGCAGTTGAAAAAAATGAACATCAACAATCTCCAACAACGCAACCTGGATCGAGTTCATCAACACCGAGCTCTACTCCAGTAAAAATGAGAAGGTTGAGTGATGTATATGCTAGGTGCAATTTTTGTGTAGTTGAACCCGAGAGCTTTGAACAGGCTATTCAAGAAGAGGTCTGGGTGGATGCAATGGAAGAGGAAATAAACATGATTGAAAAAAATGAAACTTGGGAGTTGGTTGAGAATCCCAAAGAAAAAGATGTGGTTGGGTTGAAGTAGATTTATAAGACGAAAATGAACCCCAATGGTTCCGTTCAAAAATGCAAAGCAAGATTGGTTGCAAAAGGGTATTCTCAACAACCAGGAGTTGATTATAATGAGACATTTGCACCCGTTGCGAGGCATGAGACAATAAGAATGTTGATTACATTAGCCGCATACAAAGGGTGGAAGCTCCACCAACTTGATGTGAAATCGGCTTTCTTGAATGGTGTTCTCAAAGAAGAGGTGTATGTGGTACAACCACAAGGGTTCGAAGTTGAAGGTGAAGAAGGAAAAGTGTACAAGCTGAAGAAAGCATTGTACGGGTTGAAACAAGCACCTCGTGCTTGGTATGGAAATATCGATGGGTACTTCACCGAACGAGGCTTTATCAGGAGCCCTAGCGAGCCGACACTCTACATCAAACATGGAGAATCTGGTATGCTCATTGTCTCTATGTATGTTGATGACTTGATTTTTACCGGGAGTGATGAAAAAATGATGCATGAATTCAAAACTGATATGATGAAGAGATATGAGATGAATGATTTGGGATTGTTGCATTACTTCTTGGGCATTGAAATTGATCAATGTGAAGAATGTGTTTTTATTTGTCAAAAAAAATATGTCCGAAAATATTCTCTCAAAATTCAAAATGCAGAAAAATAATCCGGTGATGATTCCGTTGGTGGTGAATGAGAAGTTGGTGAAAGACGATGGTAGTGGTGATACTAATGCGGTACAATATAGAAGTTTGGTTGGGATGTTACTGTACCTTACCGATACAAGACCCGATATCATGTATGCTACGGGTCTATTATCTCGATTTATGCACACACCGAGCAAGATTCATCTTGGGCTTGGAAAAAGATTGTTGCGATATATAAGAGGGTCCATGGAGTATGGTCTCATGTTTGAAAGAAATGGAAGAGAAGATATCGAGTTGTTTGGTTTTTATGATAGCGATTGGGCTGGAAGTATGGACGACATGAAGAGTACGTCCGGATATTATTTTTCACTCGGTACGGGTATTTTCTCATGGGCATCAAAGAAGCAAGAGAGAGTTGCACATTCCTCCACCTAAGCCGAATACGTATCGGCAAGCGAAACAACCAAACAAGTGGTTTGGTTACGAAAGATTTTAGAAGACATGGGGGAGAAACAAGACATTGCAACAGTTCTCTTTTCCGACAACAAATCATCAATTGCTATGTCGAAGAATTCGGTATTTCATTGCCGAACAAAACATATCAACCTCAAGCATCACTACATTCGAGAAGTAGTGGATGATGAAGAGGTGATGATCAAACACGTGAAGACTGATGATTAACTAGCGGACATCTTCACGAAAGCACTTCCTTGTGACAAGTTTGTCTATTTGCGAGACTTGTTGGGAAAGACCAACAAAAACATTAAGGGGGAGTGTTAAAATTAATGTTTTAAATTAAGGGGTTGTGTGTGTTGTAATCGGCACAACGTATGAGAAGCAAAACACGCCGAAGTATATCGTATGTGTGTGTTGTAATCGGCGCAACGTATGAAAAAAAACGAAAACGCGCTGAAATATATTATCCTCTCCTCTTCTTCCTTGAAAGATAGAATTTTTCTTCTTATTGATTTTTCTCCACAAAACTAAATTAACCTAACAGAATTAGTTGTACTTGAAAATATATAACTAGATAAAAATGTTGCGAATATATTCATAAAATCATTATAATCGATAAAGTTTTATTTTTGTAAGTTATGTGATAGTATGTCTCCCTGCCCAGTGAAAAGAGGGAGATTTGTTGGTATACACAAGTTGGATATACTAATTTTGTTTGTTTTATTTTTTTCAAGGTATGAACCATGATAGACCAAGTATATGGGATAAAATCTCATGTTCTATTTAAAACAAAAAAAAATAAAAAAAAAGTTATTTTAAAAACTTTGCAAAAATGGGAGCATTCCCCATTTTTACAAAGAGGGCACACGGGGTGCCCTCTTGGATGGGGGAGTGCCCCCTAGGGAATGGGGGAGTGCCCTCATTCCCCATTTTTGTGGAGCACTGTATACATTTTTTTTTTCCAGAAATGAGGCTATGCATGAGATACCTAAGGCTGATGTGCGAGCACAACACTGAAAGGTGTTTATTTTCTGGTTTTGGCAGACGGTAATAGTGTGCCTTTCTGCTATTTTATTTTTCTGGTTTTAAGTTCCAGAATCTAAGGACATCTCCCTCTCTCTCTCCTCATACTAGTTTTCATGTTAAAATTAATTTATATATATGATTATGTTTAAATTATAATATGTATGTTTAATATCTGTATTAATGTGTGATTTATTATCTGTGTATTGTGTGTGCAAAATTATATATAAAATCATAATTTATGTATAATTTTAGTGTGTGTAGTGCGGATGTATTATAATGATGTCTTCACGTTGTTGTATTCGAAAAATCACATGAGTGTTTTTAAAAAAAACTGATTTTGGTTTTATTTTTATTTTGGTTTATGGGAACCAAAAACACAACTATTAGGATGTATTATAGTTATTAAAAAGCTGAGTTTTTTAATATTTTTTTTAATCCCACCCAAATCATGTCTTGTTTATATAAATAATGGTTTTCTAATTTTGGGAACAAAAAACATAATTATTTTATCGTTTGTGATACTTTATAATACAATTTTAAGATTTTGGGACCAAATCATAAATGTTTTTAGGTTTGGGTAGGCACCAAATCATAATTATCTCATTTTCATTTTGATGTAATATAGTATATTATAACATAAATATTTTATATTTTAGTGCATAAAACAGAAAAAACAAAAAAAAAAAGATATAATTATTTTTATTTTGGTATACCAAAACATAATAATAATTACACAAAATCATTTAATTATTATGATGCACATTTAAGCATGTATGCATATAACGTGTATTTTAATGATTATGCAATGCATATTAACGTGGAATTAATAATTTGGTAATCAATGAATAACTAGATGGGAATAAGAATGAAAATTCAGATATAAAACAACCAAAATTCAGATTATGCACATTTTATTTAAATTTTTTAAAGTAAAGATGCTTTATTACGTTCCTGCCTAAGCACACTGTTGCGATTTACTACATTTTGTAACTTATGGGATTCACCAAGGCGAAGTTCAAGGTCGATCTCCTCCACAAAGTTTGTAGCACATACACTTGAACAGGGCTTAATCAGCATTGATACAGTAGAAACAGCAAACTTATGTCTTTTACAAACACCGCCTCCTTCATCGCCATGGGAGCCACTTACTGGTTTACGTCCACAAGGATAGTCTTGGCCAATAAACGAATCTGTTTCTAAGAAGCCCTCATTGCCAATCCAAGCAGACGCAGCAGCATGATCTGTAGTTTCTACTACCCCAAAATCAGGTGTGGTTGACTGCTTAAGCCTTGCCTTATCTCTCCTATGGACATTCATGTGACCACCCAAAGCTTGAGCGGACCTGAATTCTCTTTTACAGAAGCTACAGGAATAAGATCTTGGAGGCCAAATATAACGATCCGCAGCAAATGCTCTTTCTTCCCAAGTGACATTTATCTGGGTTGCAGTTGACGACGACTTCAGCACTTTTCTCTTCGTCCACCTCCGATAAGAAGGTACCGGTTCTAGAGCCATTTTTCGAAATGTACTTAGAAATAATAATGAGTTTGCATATGGGGAGGGAGAAGTGAAGAGGGTGATTAATATAAAGGCGAGTGGAGGGCAGTGCTATATTTAGATAAATATATTGAATACGTGAAAGGTACATGAGAATCTAGTAGGAAGAAATGAAGCTCTACCGGAAAGGTGTTTTTACTAGTTTTAGGACTGGGCATTGTTCTATTTTGGGTGTCCCATTGATGTACCCCTTGGGGTTTTAGCTTGGGGACAGCACCACGGCAGTCATTTCTAAACACCCCACTTGGGCAAATACCTAGTGAATGTGTAAGTGAAGGTCACATGCAAAAAAAAATATTTGTTTATTCCTTCAAATCGGAGACTTTCCACTGGCTGCACCCGTTTTGATGCTTCCGCCGCCCTATAAGTTTGTTGAACCATTTAAACATCACGGTTAAGACTAGGGGGACAACTCTGATACCAGGGTAAAACTTCCTTCCATGGTACTTAGATTACAAAATGTGTTAAAATGTAAATAATTTTGGAACATTATTAATTTTATAAGATTGTATACGTATATACAGATCATAGTATTGACTCTAAGTTTATTGTATTCCTCATTTAGATTTTATATATATATACATATTCTCTTTTATTTTTTATTTCATTTCAATTATCATGGTATATAAGGGATATTTGACATGGTTTTCATTGTGGAATATAGAGAGGGAAGAAGATAACTTACTCATTAGGAGATGAATGCAATGAAAAACTTAACATGGTCACTAATGTTCCTTAAGAATGAAAATGTATGTGGGATAAATATTTAGAAACTCAAAATTACTATTTGAATTTGGAACAAAAAAAAGTTTAATTAAATAATTAAACTATTTAAGGGACTGGATCTTGATTGAAGAGATAGATCTCATGACAATGAGATGCGTGTATAACTGATAGGGGTTCGATTAGAACAAATTCCCCTTGAGTTTTCTAGGTTTCGAGATAGAGAGAGAGGTGTGTGTGTGTGTGTGTGTGTGTGAGGGGCTGAGTCGTGTCGGGCTTTGTCAAGCTAGGTCGAGCTAGGTAATGCTTGGAGGCTACCAGCCTGGTTGACCGGTCGCCATCATGATAACAATTAGTGTAAGCTTGCCACAGATCATCATCGCATAAGTATCTAATTGTATCACTAGTGATGAGCTCAATATTCTGAAAGTCTCATAGGTAATCATTTGCCTGCAACTTTACCACTTTTATTCTAGCCCGATCTTGGATGCTCAATTTTGAATCCTCCCAGGTATCTCAATAATATCTGGTCATAGTCCTGATCTCCTATCCTAAATGACATTGACTGCAGCAGAATAAGTAGACTTCGATGATATCACTATAACAAAACAGCAAATTAATGATGTTTTATATCTTGACGCTTTCAGAAAATGTTATTATACTATTTGTAATTAGACATTTAATGACGCTTTTCTAAAAGCGTCATTATTTAGAAAATGTATTAAGTTTTTATGACACTTACTAGAAGTATCATTGCTACTACAACAAAACTTAAAATTAATGACGCTTTATATTCTGACACTTTTATAAAATGTTATTATTATATTTGTAAGTAGACATTTAATGATACTTACTAGATATGTCATTGTTAAGACTAATAGGTAAGGAAAATTTCTTACCTCCTTAAAAATTTCCAAGGAATAAGAGGTTGAAAATTAAAAACCTTGTCAATTTTATTAGTGTCGTGGATGTGAAAATTTTAATTTTGAATTTATTGATTTGTAACTAATTTCTTAGTTATTTTTTTTAAATAATTAATAATATTTTTATTTTTACTCTATAATAATAAAAAAAATTATCAAATTTTAGTTGAAAATTATTTATTAAAAATAAATAGAAACCTATGATAAAATTTAAAAATATCTAAGTATTTTTACATTCAAAATTGAGTTTTTTATTTATAAAATAAGTAATAATATTTAATTTTAAAATTAATTTGTTAATATTTAATTTATCCCTAAGAGAAATAAAAATATAATGTAAATATAAGGTGATTTTATAAAATTATGTGATTAATTTAATATTATTTTTAACTTAATTTAATATAATGAAGAATCAATCGCTAGAAAGACTTACGCGTCTTCTTCATCACGTTCGGCCATTTCCAACAGCTCGGTTTCAAGCTCGCGTCTCCGATATCATTGGTCATATTTGCAGCATCCTGTAAGTTTCCCCATTAAGTTTCTAATTGTATCTGCTCTTCCATATATTTAATTTTTATCAAAAAATGACGCATTGAATCACTAGAATTGACGAGGTTAACCTATTGGCAATCAATAGTCGTCAGCATACTTAGGCCATTACATGAACCACTACTACATCTCAACATTGTTTTGGTTACATTCTTGTCAGTACAACTTCAAACAAAATACCATTAACTACCCACTCTTCACCCATTTCAGTTGTTGACTTATACTTAGTCTTTTCCTTATTTTTCTCTTAAGTTGTGGTAGTTTATTTTGTAAAGTTAGTGGGGGTGTTCTCCCACATAGTGGAGTGTTTTTCAATTTATCTTTAATGCCTATTTGAAGGCTGATTAGGTCATGAATGTAACGGACATAAAAGAGCAAGCTCCATATTTTCTGCTCACCAACTGCTCGACAAAATTCTTCTTCCATAATTATCTTGTTTCTTTAAGCATCCAATATCTTGATTCTCTAAGTATTCACGGAACATCTTTATATTATATATTGTGATAATTTTTTCAGGGAATTTGGATGAGAGGGTGAGCGATAGGGTTTTGTATGATATTTTAATTCAAGCTGGGAGAGTTCTGAAGTTGCACTTTGCTCGGGATAAGGAGAGTGGCAAATTCAAAGGATATGCTTTTGCAGAATATGAAACTCGTGAGATTGTAGACTATGATGTCAAGCTTTTCTCTGGTCTAGTGATTATCTATGATCGTACCCTAAAGTTTACGGTGTGTCCATTATTTTCTACAAGTATTTGACTGTATGTGCATTTATCTCTTCTGGTGGATCCAGTTGTACTTCCTGCAGTTTCTCTTACTGCCCATTGGACATGATTTTGCCTGTTATGAATTAAACTAGCAAAACTCTTCCTTGTGCAGATTTCTGGGCAATATAAACTGCAGAACATCTGTAATGTGATTGTTTCTTCCCCAAATTCATCTGGAATGCCAATGCATTCTCCTTTGCTGCTAAGTGGAAGTGAAAACTCACTTCAATCCAAGCGATTGTTTGAGTCATGTAGGGGATCATCATATTCTTCTCCCCATTGTTATTCAGGAGGTACTACACTTCTAGAACTTTCATGAGTTGTGATTCCTTTATGGGTCTATATTCTTCAGCATCTCTTGTGCTGTATACTTTTTGATTTTATTCAGTGCCAGCCTTCCCTAATAGCATGAATCACCCCAGTGCATATGGGTCACCTTTCTCTGCCATTTCTTATGATTTGGGTCAGAGACTTTCTGGGTCGCCACTTGGGTCTGGCGGCCAGTTAAGGTCCTGAAGCTATGATAGGAGTAGCAGTATACCATACCCATCCTATTGGTAATCTTTAAAATTTTTTATTTTTAAGCTTCAAATGCATCAAGTAGATATTTTTCTCTGTGTATAAGAAGCCTGGTATGTAGCCTGTTTGGAGTGTGCTGTGAAACTTTATTTATTTGTGTATTTTGTGTAGACTCTACAATGTTGTTTATTAAGTTTAGTAGCTTCACTTAGTGGATACCTCCTGATTTACTGTTTTTGAAAGCTTCATCATTCCAAGTACCCTTTTCCTTAACATTGTCTCATCTTTCCTAGCTTAGCATTTTATTTGATAATACATTGTTTGTTCATGGAAAATTACTGTCATGATGAAGTAAAAACTGCTAGAATAGTTTTTTTTTCACCCTTTACCCAATCTCCCTTACCAACCTCAGGGTAGATGTAATGACAAATTTTTATACATTAGTGATAGATTAAACACGTCTAAAAAACTACTAGAATAGTTAGTTTCAAGGAAAAATGTATGCTTTGATGATTAAATTGTAGTGTTAGATGTTGATAATGGAGGGATGATGGAGTGGCCCTTGTTCGTTGTGTATCTGTAGCATAGCTTGATCCAACTTACTAGTTGTCTAGATTAAATTTGCTTCGAGTCTTATGCTTGACATGGGCCATGTTGGGTCTTGGGGTGGTGCTTGTGAGATTGTGATTTGAGCATACATGATAGCTACAAAAAATGTCATGGGTTGGGTGTGATAAGGGTGGGCATGTGATTTGCCTTCTAACACATGACCCACCTTGAACCATGCTTTCTTTAATGCAACAACTATGCAACCACCCCTTTGAATGTTGTAAGTGGGTGGAATCCAACATTGAATTTTGTTTGGTTGGGTAAAAAAATTATACAATTCTCCTAAAATTAGTTGTTAAGGTTAGAACACTAAGCTTAGATAAAATAAAAAGTAAGCTGAAAACTATTTAAGATTTATATAAAAATGTATAATGACTAATTTATAATTTGGATATAAATTATAATAATAGTTTTTATATATTCATTATAATATTAATTTATTAATATAATTTATAGAATAATATCCTATTTTATTATATCTTTTCTTTAGAGAAAATTAAATATTTTAAAAATAAATATATTTATAACTACATAAATAATAAAAATGTATGATTTTTAAGAATAAAAAAATAGAGATATATTATATATTTCATCTTCTAAAATAGAGATATAAATAAAAAAAAATTAAAATTTTATATACGAAAATTTTTGAGTTGTGATATATTTGAGTCGAGTTACTAGTTTGTCGACTTAACTAGTTAACATTTTTAGTCATGCTCGAACACGAATTGATCTTACACGAGTTGAGTTTTGATTGAATTTTAATTGAGTTGAGTCCGAGTAGCTTGTGAGTTGTCTCGTCTCATTAGCACCTAAAGTTATAACCACGAATTAACTAATTGATTGATAATATTCCAAAATGTGAATCTATTCCATAATGGAACATGATAATATTTTGGGTGGCTAAATATATTTTTCTTGATTACTCTAATATTTATAAATGATTTTTGATTCATTGAATATTCTTGAGTGTTAATTTTTTTCTAAGTATCACAATAAGATGGTGGCTGTCAAATTGATATTTATCCCACAATTTTCATAGAGGAGGTTTTTGGACAGTCATTTAAGACCTTTCTCATGAAAGAAGATATGGATATCATAATATCATCAACAGAGGTATCATCTAATTGCCTTATGTTCTATATATGTTAAGAGAAACATTTAATATGTTTTTCATATATTTTAACTATCTTATTTATGCTTTAATTTTTCATAATGAGAATTGTATTTAATATTAGTTAAATTAAAATATTAAACCTTTTAAATATTGTGTGAAATTAAATCAGGCACTTGCATACAAAGATGGTTGATGCTAAAGAGGCAGAGCGATTTATTTTTGTAAATCCAACCTTGATTTCCAAAGCTGGATTGGGAGAAGCAAGCAAGAAAAATAGGTCAAGTATTATAGCTAATCGGTTGATGAATGCAAATAATACAGATTTTGTTTTTATTCCATATAACTCAGGGTAAGTTATTTAACATAAGTAAGATTATAAGTATGCATATTTATCAAATTGTAAATGTTATGTTGTTACACTAATGTTAATTTTGTAGTTGTCATTGGGTATTAGTGGCACTTGACATAATGACTTTGATCACTTATTACCTTGATTCCTTGCATCATCAACCTTCAGATGATCTTAAATACATTGTTAATATGTAAGTTTTTCCCTTCTTATTATAGAATGAAACATTTATTGGTAACAAAATTTTTTTTTCTTAATGCAGGGCTCAAAGTAGAGGTGTCAAACGGGCCGGCCCAGCACGGCACGGCCCGTTTTTCACGTGCCCAGCCGTGCTGCCGTGCCGTGCCGGGCACGGCACGGTCACTGTACCGTGCCGTGCCCGGCACGGCACGATTTTTAAAATTCGGGCACGGCACGACCCGTGGGCACGGCAAGGCCGTGCCGTGCCGTGCCGGCCCGCTCGGGCACGGGCGCACGGCAAGGCAGGACAGGCGGGGCGGGGCGGGTCGGGTCTGTTTGGACCCGACCCGCGGTCTTTTTACCGGGGGCGGGGCCCGGTTGGGTCACGAGTCACGACTCAGTGAGTCGTGACCGTGAGTCGTGACTCGTGACTCGTGACTCGTGAGTCGCGACTCACGAGTCACGACTCAGGCACGCGGGCCGACGTGCCTGAGTCGTGCCGTGCCAAGGCACGAGTCGTGCCGGGCACGGCCCGGCACGTGGTTCGTGCGGACGGGCCCGGCACGAGCCCGGGCACGTTTTTTTATCGTGCCGGGCCGGCCCAGGCACGGCACGTTTTTTTAACGTGCCGTGCCGGCCCGTTTGACACCTCTAGCTCAAAGAAATCTTCACTTTAAAAAACATACCTCATCAAAAATTGTATGCCATAATTGATAAATCTCCTACTTTATATTTTATCCATTACTACTAACTCTGTTTTTTTTGTTGTTAAATTTGTTTAATCGTATATGTCAATTGTTATATAAATTATTTTTATGATATGTTGTTATCATTCTTGTTTTTTTTCCAATGCTCTATAATATATTTTTTTCTGCAAGTGTAAGTATTTATTGTTCATCTTTTTGTATGCGGGTTACCTTATTTGGAAATTAACTCTCAACTCAATAGTTTCCTTAACTCTTTATTTTATTTCTCTATTTTATTTATAGGTGTAAGTACTAATATGTTGAGAGATTGGATACATAGCATTAGGATAATAATGGGGGTCCTGCTAGTGGGTCAATGGGCTGGAGAAATTTTTAAGAGCATGACCGAATCCACTATAAAGATCTGACTTTTTTTTGTTTAATGTAAAACCTTAATTATTCTATATATGTGTGTTGCATCAATAATGGAAAGTGTGTTCTCTATTCTTCTTCTTCTCTCTCTTGATTATGTATTGAAATGTTTTAGGTTAATAAATATAAAAGTGCTATGCACTTTTCTAGTATATGTAACTAGTCATATTGAATGGCTAGTGAACCATGTTAAATCTAGTATTTGTTATGATTGTGTTATGTTCTTTTTGTTCCTTGTGATGTTATGTTATATTCTGCATAATCCATTAATATTACGTTCAACATAATCATAATATATACATAGTTTAAAATTTCTAATAATTGGTTTTAGAGGGAGGTTATGCTATATGTTCTGTTATGTTGATGAATTTCTAGTTTTGCTGCTAGTACTATTATTTTGATTTTACAATCTGTAAATTTTATTGAAATGTATGAAATATTGAACACCACTCTTTAGAAATTCAAAACTAACAATGAGTTTAGTATGTGACAAATAAAGATGCATGCGCACCTGAAGAACTATGATCTATGGAGCCCTATCGTCAATGATTGTGGTGCTACTACTATTATTGTTGGGATAACATAGGCTGAGGCATGAAGGCATGATGAGAAAGCCCACTCTGTGATTCTCTTGAGCCTAGATGATGAAGTGATAGCTGAGATAGCAAATGAGGAGACAACCGTAGGCTTGTGGCTCAAGCTAGAGTCATTGTATATGACAAAGTCAGTCATGAATAAAATTCTATTAAAAAGAAATTCTTCACACTAAGGATGCAAAAAGGGACTCCGTTAAAGAAGCTCATAAATGATTTGAACATCATCAATATGGACCTGAAGCATGTAGGTGGAAAGGTGGACGATGAGGATGTTTTACTTCTACTATTGGTCTCTCTTCCAGCTTCATTAGAAAACTTTGTGGAATCATTGATGGTGGGGAAAGATGAAATTACTTTAAAGGATGTTCAGTTAGCTCTACACTCTAGAGAGATGAGGTAGAAGGAAACTAGTGAATGGCCTGAGTAGTAGTCTACTAGATTGGTGGTAATGAATAAGAGGTCTCAGCCTTCTTCTTTCAAGAAAAAGTGAAACAAATTTCAATAAAGGTCCAATGAGGGTGACACATATCACTACTACAAATAGAAAGGGCACTAGAAAGCTGAATGTACAAGGAAGAAGATGAAACTTGATTAGTCAGGTCAACATGTTCTCCCACCTACTATTGTTGTAGCATGTGATGCCATGGATAAAGATGACTTTCTTGGTAGTCACTACTATTATTGTTTCAAAGTCTGACTCCTAGATCTTAGACCGTGGTGCTTCCTTTTTCTTTAGTATACATTTGAAATAGTTCAGTAGATATGATATGAAGGAAAGTAGTCATGATGTTGTAGGCAGTAGCCAACCATGTAAAGTTAGTGAAGTCAGCATAGTTAGGCTAAGGACATATTGTTAGGATTTCAGGCAGAATATCCAATCTAATTGGAACATAAATGCATCAGAATATATACTAAGAGGTTTTTACCAAAAGAGATGTTTTTACTATCTAACAAAGACTAGACCTAGTAGGGAGGCGAAGCTCAGGAGACATCTATGGATGGAGAAGCATGACATGCCTATCACCTACCTAGGTTGTCCTTTGTACAAAGGACACACCAAAAGCATGTTCTATGACAATGTTCTTACTAAATTCTGATCCCGTATAGAAGGATGGTTGAACAGGTTATTGTCCAACGGAAGAAAGATCGTGTTGATAAAACATTTCCTCACCTCCCTCCCCACGTACTTGTTGCAGACGGTGAGACCATCTCTTGTGGTAATTAAGTTGATGGAGAGGTACATGTTAAAGTTTTATGGGGGCATGGAAAACGGATGAAACATCTAAGATGGATGAGATGGACGAATCTCTGTAAGCTGAGGGAAAAAGGGGACTTCGATTTAAGAATATCTGTGATATATCGAGAGCATTGAAAGTGAAACTATGGTGAAAATTCCATACCAAAAGGAACCTACTGAATAAATTTTTTAGAGATGGATATTGCAGAGTAGGATTCCTGGATGTTAGGAAAAGATATATCGATACATCGACATGGAGAAGAATTAAGAGAGAGAGTGCAACAGTGGAGGAACATATTGCCTAGAGGTTGGGTTCTGGCAATATATCATTTTGGCATGATAAGTGGTTGAACTCGGAAAATTCTAAGCTCGTTTGGACTGACATGCCCTCGTGAGACTCTTGTTAAAGATTTTTTCATCGATGATGAATGGAACTTAGATAAGCTTAATAGGGTGGTTCCACTTAACATTGTCGAGTGAATAAAGAAGATAAGGAGAGGGATGGTGGATAATCTAGTTTGGCTTCCAACCAAGGGTGCTTTCACATTAAAGTTGGCATGTGAGATGTTCTGTGTGAGGGCCAACTCGACATCGGATCATATAGGCATATGACACAAGCAAATCCTGGTTAAGATTTTTTTATTTGGGTAGAGTTTGGTGAATGAGTTCATCCCAATGGAAAACATACTAAAGAAAATGGTATATTATTTGGCATCTAAGTGTAGCAACTATGAGGATGAGGAGACTTGCTTACATGTGATGTTACCCTACAAGGACACTCAGAGCATCTGGCAGAAATATTTCCCAAACATAAATACTCCGAACATAATGATCAAGCAAGCAATTAAATTGGATAATCCATCGAACATTGATATCCCATCTAATTTACCTTGGATTAGGAGATAAATCTCTCTAATGATAATGTGAGAGATATGAAAAGAGCGGAATGACATTAGATTTAGGGAAAAGTGTTTCATTGTGGATAGGATTATTCTCAGAATCGATGCATTAGTGGAGAATATACTTCTCTCACGTAGACCGATAGTGAGAAGGTGAGTCAGACAACTTTATGATAGGTTGGTGATCTAAAAATTTACTTGAGCATCTTTTTCAGGGTGATAGGTTTTCTTTTTGCCATGGAGCAGGGTGGTTGTGCAAAGAACCCAAGTATGATGGTATTATTATATTAGGTTCTTGACGTATGTATCTTTTTGCTTTGCAGGTGTTATTATTGGTGTTGGTTCATTGCCGGAATATAAGGAAGGCAAGAAATGAATTCTCTACAAAGCAACATTGATAATTCAAATGTTTTATATGCTTTAGAACTTTTGTTATAGCCTCTTTATTCTGGCGGTAGATTCCTTTTTTATGGTTTTATGTGTTTTCTGATCATAGAACCAAAGGGTACATAGGATGGCGGGTTAGTCTAAATTTTCCAACTTTTTAGTCTCTTGTAAGTTGTGTGCTTATTTTTAATAAAGTGTGTGTTTCTTAAAAAAATGCAGTGGAATTTATATTTTTATCTCTTAACCCACTGAGGATCACATGCGTTTGTTAAAAAATACAAAGAAATGGAAAATGAAACTTACCTATTGTAGATTGATTCTTCAAGCCTTCAACTTTGCGTCTTGGTTTATTTGGATCTTCAAAGATGCTCTCTTTCTAAAAAATGACCACCCTCTACAAGTATCCATACAAGAACAAAAAACAAATGATCTTGTTTAATGTTAGTTCAATTTTCTTTTCTCAAAAATGAATTATGGTTTTTCAATTTCTCTATTTTTCTAAGTAAAAAATGACGGCTACTTACCATATATGTCCCATATATATATATATATATATATATATATATATATATATATATATATATATATATATATATATATAAAGTCGGCTAGGGTTTAAGTCAAATTCGAATTAAATTTAACTCTTTTAAATAATAATAATTTAAATTCAAATCTGAATTTTATTTAAAACTCTTTGAAAAAAACCATTATAGATTATTTTCTTATCCAATAAGAAAATATAACGTATTATTTATTTGTTTAAAGCTCAAATTTAAACTTTATCAAAATTAAATTCAAATTTAAATAATAACTAATTATTATTTGTAATTTAAAAGAATTTCATCGTTTAAAAGTAATATAGAGAGTGAGAAACCATAACCATTATTATTCTTTCTTAATGTGTGACCATAAAATTTCAATTAACATTGGTAGTAGCCCTAAATCACATTTTGATCCTACAAGTCATAAGTGGCATCTAACAAGACATTATGACTACCCAAGTTAAATGAAAAACTCATGATCTGTTATAACCTTAATATAGTTAATGACAATCTTTTTGTCTCATGATATCTTGATAGAATATAAGACATGAACAAAGTCAACCTTATATCATTCTATCTTTGATTACTTGAAACCCAATTAGACTAACTAAATAAATGACATTGATCTCTATTAATTTATTTGAGCATGACCATGCATTTTCTCAGTTTCAATTATCGAGGGGATCCAAAAATATCTCTCTTATAATAAAAGAGATAAATTTCATCTTAATAAATCATATCTCACTACATAATTTTTATTTTGTTCAAGTATAACCTTTATAGTCATCTAATTAAAGACAACATTTGATTATATCATAACATAATATTCTTTATGTTGAGAACTATAGTGATCTCATGTCAAAGGATTTAATAACATAACTATTAGAGATTAACTTATGACTTTGATCTATATATTAATCTCAAGACAGGTCTGTCTAATATTTGTTTTCAACAAATAGATATAAATTTGATTTGTATCTCATACACATATTGAGCAAGGCCATGCATTTTTTGTCTCAATTATCGAGGAGACCCAGAGATATCTCTCTTATAAAAAGAGGGACAGATTTCATTTTAATCACTCATATCTTATTACATAATTCTTATTATGTTTAAGTATAACCATTATAGTCATCTGATTAAAGGCAACATTTGATTATATCAAAATACAATATTTCTTATGTTGTGAACTATAGTCATCTCATGTCAAAGGATCTAATTAAATAACTATTAGATATTAACTTATGCCTTTGATCCATGTATTAATTTCAAGATGGGTCTGTCCAATATTTATTATCAAAAAATAGATATACATTTGATTAGTATCTCATACACATATCCATCCCATGAATATCAATCAAATTTTATACTAATCTTAATTCATTGTTATTCCCATAATAATAATCGATTAGGAATATTTAGAATAATTAATAATCTTATTCAGGGACATTATATATAATAAAAATGCAAATTATCATAATAATTAATTCTCACAAATAGTCAAAATACTATGTCCATACAATAGGCCTAGAGCACTATTACTAACACATATGATAGCTGGATCATCTTTCTATTAGATGTAAGGAATATTCAGGAGATGACTATGAATATGATCTCTCTCAGCATTCTGGATGATCAAAGTTGTACCTTTAGTGGTGGCAAGGAAATACTGAATATTCACCAAGGAGATGACATCATACTAAAGGGGTAGAATAGTGGAAAACTATACACACTAATGGGTTCCACGGTGATAGGGGCTGCTACTATCACATCCAAAAAGCATACATCTAAAGCTAAAGCAAATCTTACCATATTAGTGTACATGCAACTCACATATATGGGTGAGAAAGGTATGAAAATTTTTTTCAATCTTACCCTTCTTGTTGGTCATAATATTAGTAAACTGAATTTTTGTGATCATTATGTTTTTTATAAGAAACATTGAACTAGGTTTGGTAAAACTATGCACTATACAAAAGGAACTTTGAATTATATCCATGCTAATTGTTGGGGCCATTCCAGGGTCCCTTCTCTTATTAGTGCATTATTCTATTTATATCATGTAGATAACTATTCTAGGATGTCCTAGGTATTCATAATGAAACATAAATATGAAACTTTTGGAAAGTTTAGGAAGTGGGTTAGCTAAGTAGAAAACCAAACACTTAAGAAGGTTAAATTGTTATGAACAAACAATGGTCTAGAATTTTATTCATCTAAGTTTAAGGAATTCTACAAGGACAAAGATATAGTTAGACATAAAATAGTTATAAATACTCCTCAGCAAAATGGTATTACTAAGAGAATAAACTAAATCCTTTTAGAGATAACTGGGTGTATGCTCTCTCAATCAAGCTTAGGCAAAGAATTTTGGGCTAAAGCTGTTAATACAACATGTCATCTAATAAATAGATCACCACATAGTAGAATTGATTTCAAATTTTTATTTGAGATATGGTCTCATAAACTTGTAGATTATTCCACCCTAAAAGTATTCAGCTATATTGTCTACTAGCATGTAAATGATTGTAAGCTTTAACTATGAGCAAGAAAAAAAATATTTGTAAGATATAGTGATGGAGTCAAGGTATTCCATATCTGATCACCATATAAAAGAAGAGTGATCCTCTCTAGGAGTGTTATCTTTGATGAAAGTATCATCCTAAAATAAGTATCTAGTCTTATCTAGTCATCTAAAGTACCTTTATCTAAACTTGAGGTGGAGCTAAAATCTAATTTTATGGCTCTAGGAATGATGTCTAATTTGTCTCTAGATAATCAATAGATGATCATGAATATGATCTTGAGTTTGTTTTTGAAACTAATCTTGAACCTACATATGAAGTGTCTATTCCCTGTATTATTGCTAGGGATAGACCTAGGCTGATAAATATAGGTTCTTCTTTGAGATTTAACTTTGATGAACTTGGAGGGTTTGCCCTACAAGTTGACAAAGGAATTGATATTTCTAAACCATCCTCTTTTAGGAATGAAATTAAATGTCCTAAATCTGAGTCATGGATAGTTTCCATGAATAAAGAGATTGAATTCCTTCATAAAAATGGTACATGGGTTGTTATACTTAAACCAAAGGGGAGAAAGATTGTTTCTTACAATTGGGTTCTAAAGAAGAAAGAAGATACCTCAATTACTAGTGATATAAAATTCAAGTCACATCTATTTGTAAGAGGATTCTGTCAAAAAGAGGGTGTTGATTATAGTAAGATATTTTTTTAATAGACAAACACACCTCAATCAAGGTGCTTCTAGCATTAGTGACACATCAGGATCTTGAATTTAAGTAACTAGATATCAAAATTGCTTTCCTTCATGGAGATCTAAATGAAGAAATTTACACGTACTAGATTGAGAATTTTTAGGTATCAAGTATATTTGACTATTTCATGAAGTCCCTCTATGGACTTATATAGTCTCCTCATCTATAGTATATAAAATTTGATTATTTCATGACTAATCATGAATATAGTAAGTGTGACCATGACTACTGTATTTTTTCAGAATACAAAGATTAGTCATATATCTACTTACTATTGTATGTATATGATATGTGTATCACTACCAGAAATAAATCTAACATTCAAAAATAGAAGAATCTTCTCAATTCTAAATAAAATATAAAAAATCTAGGAGGGGCAAAGAGAATTCTAGGCATGGATATTATAGAGATAGAACTAAAAAATTATTTATATCACAGAAATAATATATTCAAAGAATTCTATCTAGATTTGGAATGACTTCTTGTAAGCCTTTATCCACACCATATACTTCCAACAACCTCTATTTTTCAGTGGAGTTCTATCCTCAATCTAAACCTGATAAGGAATAAATATCTAAGGTCCCTTATTATAGTGATGTTTATAGCCTCATGTATCATATCGTATGCACCCAACCTGATGTTGCTCATGTTGTGAGTGTAATTAGTAGGTTTATGATAAACCATGGTCAAGAGCACTGTAAAGTTGTAAAGAGGATACTTAGGCACCTCAATGGGATATCTGATATAGGTTTGATATTTGGTAATGAATTTGAACTCATGCTAGTTGGATATTCTAATTTTAATTATGCAAAAGATGCTGACAGTAGACGGTCTATGATTGGATATGTCTTCACTATATGTAGCTCTATATTTTAACTAGAAAGTCACTCTTCAATCTTTTATCACTTTATCCTCCACTAAAGTTGAGTATATAGTTCTAACTGAAGTTGTGAAGGAAGGGATCTTGGTGAAGGGTTTTCTCAAGGAACTTAATCTTTACCAAGAGGATGAAAGTGAAGACAAAGCACATTGATGTGTGATATAATTTTATTTGATCTAAGAAGTGGATGAAAGTGAAGAAGATTAGAACTAATAATCCAGCTAACATATTTACCAATCTTATCACTTTGAACGAGTTAAGACACTACCTTGACTTACTCAACATATCAAATCAACTATAGTCCTATTAGGAGTTAGGACTAATCATTTATAGAAAGTGTCTCTCTATCTGTATACAAAATAACTTAAGATGGAGATTGTAGTATATAATTTGTTTTATTATCTATTTCTTTAACTCTCTATTTTATTTCCTTTATTTTATTTATAGGTACAATTACTAATATATTGAGAGACTAGATATGTGGCATTGGGACAATAATGGGGGTCCCACATCCTAGTTAGTGGGACGTGAAGATTTTTTGAAGCATGACATGATCCACTCTAAAGATCTGTCTCATTTTTATTTTATGTAGAACCCTAATTATTCTATATATCTATGTTGTATCCATAATCACAAGTATATACTCTATTCTTCTTCTCTCTCTCTCTCTCAATTATATACTGAAATATTTTGTGCTAATAAATTTGCAAGTGCTATGTGATCTTCTAGTAGATGTAACTAATCGTATTGAACAAAGAGTGAACCATAATAAAACTAGTGTTTGTTGTGATTGTGTTGTATTCTTCTTGTTCCTTGTGATGTTGGGTTATGTTCTGCATAATCTATTGATGTTATGTTCAACATAATCACTATATATGCATAGATAGGAATTTTAACACCTAGAGAAGTGGGGTTTAAGAATTGAACCCACTAACTCTAGAAATTAGCATTTATTGTTCTGTTTTTTAAAAAAAAAATCATGTGGCATGAGAAAATAAATGGAAAATAGGGTTTTAGCAAAATTTGGCCATGTGAGATTCATGAGCAAATAGGTGATACAAGGCACCAGCATAAAACTTAAGGGGGCATAAATTTTGGCCTACCCTAGTGGAAAATATAAGGTGTATGATAGAGTATTGTGGGTTTAGGGTATAGTTTCTTGATACTCTTGAGGGCTAGCATTGGGAACATAAAATTTATGAGTAGTAGATACTATTATCTCGTATGATTTTTTTCCCCAATATCATGCAAAATTGAGGTCTAAGGTTATTATATTTGATTATATGTGATGGATACTTTATAAATGAATTTAATGTTTTGATTTTGTTTTGGTTTAGCTATTTATGGATGTGGTAATTATATACAACCAAACCTAAGGGATTTTTTATAATGGGTTTGTGCATGCTAATGTGGTTGATATTGATAGGTCAGTAACAAAGCACAATGATGTGCAATAGCATATAGGAACTAATAGTTCTTATAATTATGAAGTGCAAGAAAAACCTATTCATTAAAACTCAATCTTGAGGTATGTTAATCATGTGAGTATGATGCTTATAAAACTAAAAGTATTAATATTTTTATAAGTCAATCTATTGTGTGTGTCTTAGATGAACTAAGCCTCAATTGATATAGGCATTTTATAGAACTATTTCCTAAGCCTTTAGTGTGGGAGTCACATGTTATCATTGTAGATGATCATATGTAAGCCATGAGACATGTGTAATTGGAGGTGATTCATAAGATAATGATAGTCGTGTGTATTTTTTTTATCATATGGCTACCACCAGTGAGATTTAAAGTATAAATTTAGTTTATTGCCATATTAGTATATGTTAATTATGTGAGTATGGTGGTTACAAAGGCAAAAGTATAAATATTTTTATGACCACATTAGTTTAGAACTATATGACACATGAGGTAGAAGAATAATAATGTACATACGAAATAACCATCAAGGGTAGTTGATGAGTTGCAAAAAATATATAAACTTGTGAATAACCCTCGAGCAAGGATGATTTGTTATTTTGTTAATAAAGTACCATGAGAATATCTATGAGGTGACTATCATTGAGAAGTGCCTAATAGTTTATAACTACCTTGTATGCCAATAAGGTACTAAGATATTTTTACAACAATCATACCTTCTTTATATAACCAAGCCCAATAATATCCAAACCATTTAGATAAATTATCATGCATAATAGAATATATCAACCCTAGAATTAAAAAATCTTACCTAAACCTTAGTTATATTCTCTCAACTAAAGTAATAGTTGGATGATCAAATTGCCAACACATTCTATGTGTAATCAATATATGGATAAAAGGTTGACTTTAATACTTGTACTGCTCATATATTACCTACACAATTCATGTAAGATTGATATCTAGATGAAATATCTACGTTACTTCTTGTATAACCTATATACTTGTAGAACTAGTTGGATGAGAGACTCTTACCCAATGAAGTTTTGATATTTTGCCTGATCCTAAAAATTAGGCATCGCAACAAGTCACAACAATTATAACCACTAATTATATAAAGTTTCGACTAAGAATTAATTCTAAAACTAATCTATATGCTCTTAAATGTATTACTAAGTTGTAATATGAGAAATAATATGACTTTACATGACTTTTTGCTCATCTCCTATCAACAATTACACTTAGTATTATATTTCATATAAAAACTATTCTATTTCACTATTATTTGTTATAATCCTTCAGAATTATAATTTCATAAATCTATTCTATTTAAAACTTTTTTCCATGCAAATATATCAAGAATAACCACCAAAATAACTTGTAATATTTGATCTTTGACAAACCAAACAAACTAACATACTAAAGCCATTTATCACCCTCAAGAAATTAATTCCCCTCATAATCAAATTAATTTCCATCTACTTAATATAAGAGTTTGTTAAGACTAGGTTTGAGTGTCATAGTGTATCTAAAAGGTAAAGCTTCTTCTTTTTGTGGATATGTAAATATGCCATGATAGGTTTTAGTTCCATGACTAAATTTGTAGGTGCATAAAATATGCACAATGACTTTTATGAATGAATACATAATCATTTATTTCTTCACACTTTACAAAAATAAAATTCTTAAATTACCTCCTAAGTAGTATTATATTTAATATCTACATCTTCACTATCTTATGAGTCACGTGACTTTCATATAATTATGTGAGTAAGTTACATTTTTCATATAGTTTTATGAGTTGCTACCTCTATCATTGATCTTAGCTATCTAGCTAACTTTTTCATATATTCTTGTACTCCTCTTATCTTCTAAAAATCATTTTAAATGATGAATCATATTCCCACCTTTCTTCTTTGGAGCTTCCTTCTTTGGATCTTTCTTTCCTAGATGCATACCATGACTTTTTTGATTGCCATGACTTTTGCTTTTTCTTTCTAAACCACCAAATTCATAGCACCATATCATTTGTCTTCCTCTATCATTTCATCATCACCAATTGAGATTATATTTCGATTTTTACTACTAGTGTAGTCTTCAAATTCTCTACATCATTTTCTTCATGCAAATTTTATAGAGAATTTAGCTATTTCACTTTCTTTTTTACCTCTTTAAAATACTCTTCTTTGGTTCTTCTAAGGTTGTGACTTTGAAGAATGTAATGACTTCATAATAGTGATCCTTGTCAAATTCTAGTTCTTCCCTTTCATTACTCTAGATTTCCTCTTTTCCATCATCTTTTTTATCTTCCTCAGGCTAGTAGTCTTCTACAAAATCTTTTCATGTAAAGTTTGTCTTTTTTTGCATTGTTTTCCAGGGGAGGTTATCTATCATTCATGAATCTTTCTCATCATCATGTAGACTTTATAAGCATTTGTAAAGGTTAAATTTTACTTTCTCTTTACCTACATAGAGAGTAAACTCTCTCTTCTTGACATCAATAAAGGTTGTCAAGTGGCTAAAAATAGTCTTGCCAAGATTAATGGAGAATGTTGATATTCCTCCATATCCAACACAACAAAATCCACAAGAAAAATAAATGCATCAACCTTAATGAATACATATTCAATAATATCATTTAGGTACTTGGTTGATTGATTGGTCATTTGAAATGGGACAGGTTAGTGTAATTTCATCAAGATTCATTCTTCGTGATTAATGAAAGCATCTTGTTGACACATTATCCCAACTTACATAGTATCTGCTAGAATGAATGCTTTTTAATTATACATGATATCATAAAACTTTTTAGATCCTTTAACTTCCTTAGAAGTTTTCATTGAATAATTATACTATATTTCTCAGTTATATTCATAGTTCTATATATCCCTAACTTTCTCTTATTACTTGTGACATCCATCATGGATCTTATACAGTTTGACATTTGAGACAATACTTTAGCAAATGTATTATTCTCTTCCAACTTCCAAAAAATAGAGAAACTTCTCAAACTTTTCTTCCAATTGCAACTTCTTAATACATTGTGGAAAATAAAGATTAAAAAATTATATTTTCATTTGCTCTTCTCAAACTTTTAAATCATTCTTTATCACATTCATATATTCATTTATTTGGGTAATCTTCATTTGCTCTCATATTTCTCCTTCTTCATTTGTCATAGTTAGGGCATGAGCTGGGCATATTGTTCATTAGTTATTGAGACTTTTAAAAATATCATTGTGATGGGCATCATGGCTTTTAAAAAATGTTGTGGTGAGAGCCAAGACTTTTGGAAAATTCATGGTGTTGTCAGTCCTAGCTCTCTTTGTTTCATATCTCTCCAATTGTTGCACCTCTTGCTCTTTACTACTTTGAAGTATAATTGATAAGCACTTATTTAGGTTTGTATCAATATCATTTGGTAACTTATTAACATTCTTCCCTTTCATTGATAATACTAATTATTCAATTTGATTCTTTTTACTCTTCATTGCCACATTCCTTTATTTCATTTTTTTTCTCAAAATTCTCCATATGATTCGCTCAAATATTAAATCCTTTCTTTGGCATGGTCAATAATGCTATCAGCTTATCAATGATAAATAACTTTTCTTCTCTCTTTGAATGTTTATATTTTGATCTCCATCCTCTTTTAATATTATATCCCAATAAATTATTCCAAAATTCTTTGGGATTTATCAACATTCTGCTACTCATTACCATAGCTCACATATAAAAATTTTCATGATTTTTCATATTTGGATGGTAGTTTGTAGGGATATTAGTATTGGTTTCAAACAGGAATCTTTTTCTTTGCAAATCATTGGCCTTCTCCACTTTATAAATAGGATTTGGCTATTTAGGTTCACCTTTTCTTTATATTGCAAATTAATGAAATCTCTCATTCATTTTCACTTCTTTTGGGTTTCTAACTTTATAAGAAATGCTTTCATCTTTACTTTCATTGCAGTAAATCTGTCCAACTTTAATACTCTAGCTAATATATTCTAGAAGAATTAAACTTCAAATGATGTGGAGATTATTTAGAACATCTAACTTAGGGATTTCACTATAGTGTGGGAGTCATGTATTGATCATGGTGAATGGTGATAGGCAAGTCACATGATACACATAAGTATAGATATTTCGCTAGGTTATGACAACCCATTGTGTGAGTCATTAGGGTAGAGAATAGTAATAGATACTCGAAGTAGTTGTTAAAGATAATTGATGTATTACCTAAAAGGAATAGACACAAAAATGACTCATGAATAGAACAAGTATAATTTTAGTGGTTAAATACCAAGGGCACAACTACGATAAGAATATCCTTGGTAGTGATAGTCCAAGGATGATAATATCTTTGTATGCCAAGGGATCACTAGGCTATTTCTATACTAATATACCCTTCATCCGACATTTGCACATACCATTGCCGAGATACGAAAGAATTATCATCGTACACAATGAAGTGAGTCATCTCTAGAGTCTAAGTATCTTTCTGAAACCCAAGTCTATTTACTCAACTCGAGCAATAGTTAATTTATTTTTGGTTAATTAAACTATCTACACAATCTCTATAGGATTGATATCTAGATTTACGTCCAATTTGACTATTTGTGGAATTCAATTGAATGAAAATAATAATGCAATGAGTTTTTAAGATTGTGCCAAAATGATAAATTTTGGCATTGTAACAAAGTTGCAACAACATACAAATGAATGAAACTTATGATACCACATTTGACTAGATTATTTTAGCATGAACAATGATTTCTTCAGCTTGCACACTAAGTGTTTCTTTCCATTCACCTTGAACCCAATTTACTGCTCCATGAAAGTTTTTTCATCTAGATCATCATGTAGAAATATTGTCATCACATCTAGCTACTGAACTTTCTAGGTCATACCATGAAAGTTTTTAGCACATTCAAATCAAATACTTATTAAATTTTATTGGATAAAAATAATCATGTAACAAGCTTTTGGACCATGTAACAAATGATAAGTTTTAGCAATATAACAAAGTCATTATACCAGTAAATGAATGAAACTTCTACTACCACATTTGAAAAGATTATTTTAGCATGTACAAAGATTTTTTTAGCTTGCACGCTAAGCTTTCCTTACTTTTCACCTTGAACTCAATCGACTGCTCCATTAAAGTTTTTTCATCCATGTCATCATGAAGTATTATTATCTTCTCATTAAGTTGCTCAGTTTTTAGGTCATACCTTATTGTAGTATCTAACACCACCTGAATTAAGGTTATGTTTTCTACCAGTGAGAAGATCTAATCATAGTCAATGCCTAATATTTAAGACTATTTAAGAATAGTCAATGCCTAATATTTACTAGTTATGCCTTATATTTTTCTATCTTTCCATTAGCCTTTAGTTTCTATTTGCCCACTTGCATCCTATTGTCTTCCGATCTTAGAGCAACTTTATAAGATTCTAGGTATCATTCTTCACCGAGGACTATAGTTTCTTCTTCATGGTTTACTCTCATTGCATTAATTCTTCGAAGACTCTAGCCTCCAACATAGTAGTGGTCTCATCTCTAATAGTATATTAGGTATAGTATGTACTACCAACATATCTCATAGATGAATTTCTAGCCCTTGTAGACCTTCTCAATGTAGGCACTACCTCAACTAACTTCTCATCATGAATGTAAATGCTTAACTATAGAAACTCTTCCTCAACTTGTTCGCCTAGGTCACCACCTTTCTTTTTAGAGTCACAACACTATAGATTCATGTTGCAACCCTAGATAAGTCGGAACTTCATGACTATACATCACAACATAAAACTTAGTTGTGATGTATTATTTTCATACTATGACTAGAGTCTATTATTCTTCATAGACTCGTTCTCCAAGTTCACATCTACCTCTTTTATATATGGATCTTTAAAAAATTCCTCTCAATGAGTTCACCCTTAAACTACCTCAACATATCATCTATACTATATAAGAATATTTTAATCTCTAGGCTTGAAAGCTTATAACCTTTTACATATCTACCTTATAGCCTATGAACTTGTACTTTTTTAAATTAGAATTTAGATTGTTTCTTCTTTCTTTTAGCACATGGATATATGCATTACATCCAAATACTCTCAAATGGGCTAGATTTGACTTCCTTATATACAACACTTCAAATGGTATCTGGACAAACACCATTTGAGGTATTTTCGATTGCACATTGTGGAAACTACTTTAGGTTAGAACATTGGTCTAAACTTGCCCAGCACTTCATACATCTTGCCTTCTCTATCAATATTCTATTCGACCTTTCAGCTACTTTATTATATTGTAGCGTTATCTTAAACATGTTCTATATGATAATTTTCTCAGCATAAAATTTATCAATTAGAAAATATTAAGTCTCATTGTCAATGTGTAGAACATTTAGTTTCTTATTGAATTGGTTATCTACCAGCACTATGAACTCTTTGAACTTCTCAGATTTCTTTTGAATGAAGTAGATCCATACATACATGAGAAATCATCAATGAATGAGACATAATATCTTGATCTCCCAAGTGATGCCTCTAGTATTTGCTCAAATAAATCACTATGAATTAGATCCAGCATTATTGTTGATTTAGTGATAATAAATTTGAATTTCATTATCTTTTATTTTTCATACATATTGTCCTCAAAAAACCTAAGGGCTTATGTACAATCTTGTAGTCCTTCCACCATCTTATTTGAAAATATAGGCATCAAACTCTTATTATTGATGTGTCCAAGTCTCTAATGTCACAACATTATATCATGTAGTAAAAATATATTTTCATGTCTTGACTCTAGACTAGGTCATGATACCATACCTTCATGTCATGATGTTGAACCTAGTTGGGACATCATATTTTCATGTCATGACTATAGTCAATTATTCTCCATAGATTTCTAAAAAATGAAGAACCCAACTTTGGTTATGAAAGTGTTTCATAGTAGCTTGTACAAACTTTTACACCTTGATCTAGGAGTAGTCTATAATTATCATTACTCATCATTTCATCTTACAAGAATTTTCATCTCAACTAAGCCCCACACCAACATTTATCATCACACTTATATATATTAAATTTATGCTTAAGTATGGAATATGCATGATTACTAGAATAAATTTGAAAGTATCATCATTTATCTTAATCTTCACTTTTTAATGACCAATTATTTTAACTATTAAGTTATTTCTCATAGTCATATCTTCTATGATATAAGTCTCATAATGATTGACCCAACTCCAATGAGGATTCATGAGATATAACATGCATGTGTCGATGAAAGACACATGTCTCAACTAAAGGATGACTCCTTGGTTTTTAAGCTAACTATCTCCTAAGACACGACTTGTGATATCATGACCTAATTTGGTACTCTTTCAAGTTTTTTGTAGTAGTCCCTCTTGAAACTTCCATGTCTACCACACTTCTAGCATTTCAAATTTAGCTTAATCACTTCATACTGACTTGGACTTGCTTCCAAATTAGTTCATCCTTTGATCTTCAATTCTTCTCCTCATAAATAGTATATGCTTAGAGTGTTTATCTATACTCTATCTTTTCATATCCTTTGATAGTTGAGCTATAATAATTATTTCATATAATATTCTTTTTATAACACCACTAATGGTAATTTATTAGATTATCCTACAAATTAGGTAGTGAACAAAGAAGAGTAGTAACCTTATCATCATAAGTGATCTCACTACCAATAGATGATAGTTCATTGATTAGTGTCTGGAACTCATGCAAATGTGAGGAAAATGAGTCATTCACCTCCACATGCAGCATATAGAGTTTCTTCCTCATGAATAATTTGTTGACTAATGACTTGCACTGATAGAGTATCTCTAATTTCCATCACTAGTCCTTCATGGTTCTCTCACCAGAAATTTTCACCAATATATCATTTGCCAAATAAAGTCAAATCAAGTCTCATGCTTTTTGATCTACCTTGTCTCATTTGATTCCATCCATAGATGATCTCTTTGTTTTTGATCACTCACTATTAGCTTCAAATCTTCTATCAAAAACTAGTAATCCCATTCAATAAGTAGATCTTCCATCATCAACTTTTTTAATTCAAATTATTTTTCTTAAAATTTTCAACCTCAATCCTAGATATCACTAAACTCATTATTCTATGATCAACAAATTAATTCATCCTTCAATACCAAATCATGAATTTTATTCGGGCTTTGCACTAAACCATGGCTCTAATTCTAATTGTTAAGATCTAAGAGTCATAATTATTGACTTAGATACCAAATGTAAGAATCTATAGATAATAAGGATGAATGATGATTGGATTTAGGGTTGTTGATGATAGAAATCAACCACAAATAAAACTCTATAGAAGAAACACACATGCATCATGAGAGAAAAGAAGAGAAAAAAGTTTTTTCACTATTCACATGTTGTGGCTGAGTAACATTTCTATATTCACATATATATTTGTTGTTACTTATGTTTCTCATTTATAAGAATTAAAAAAGTTATCTAAAACCTCATAAATGTAAGTTCAAGTCATGACAACCTATTACATGTCACAGCTTCATTTATGTTGAAAACCTAAAAAATAAGTTATAACTTAAATCCTTAATCTGTTAGTCATCACAACACAAATATCTTAGAGCAATAATGATATTATAGCTTAAGTTGAGTAATAACTTTAGAATACAAGTCATGATGCCAAATCTTTAATTTCTAGTCATTGTTTCAACTTTAGTCATCGAGACTCCACAAAATAGGGAATGACTCATTAATAATTCTTCTAACTTTAGTCCAATCATGACTCCTTAACTAATTTTATAGCTATTATCTAGTCAAAACTCCATAGAATAGAGTAGTGACTCCTAAACAATTGCTCTAGCTTTAGTCTAGTTGCAACTCCTTAGTAGTGGTTTCAACTTTAGCCTAATCATGACTTTTCGATAGTTATTCTAGCTTTAGTCTAATCATAACTTCAAAAACAAGAATGCAACTCTACTAAATAGACAACATCTTTAGGAAAAATATAAGCCAATCTTAAATGGTTCCTTAGAGAGAATGACCCTAAAATTCCTTGTATGATATAGTGGTTTATGCTAGAGGTGTCAAATGGGCTAGGCAGCCCAGGCCCTACATGAAGCCTGGCATGATTCAATCATGCCTGGACTGGTACGGCACGCTATAGTACCTTGCCTGGCCTATGCCAGGTAGACCCTCTGCACGAATCGTGTCATGTCGTGCCGAGGATATTCAGCCCATGTGTCATGCCAGGCATACCACGAGTGCCTGGCATATAGGCACGGCACGGGTGACCACGCACTGAATGACACCCGATGAGGCGATGACCTGACGATGCCCAAAACTTTTATTGCCTAAAAAAAGTCACGACCCTATCAGCCCAACCTGAAACTAGCCCAAACCCATGTAGATTTTAGGCCACGGGACGTGCAGAGCCTGCCCTTCAAGGATCCGTGTCATGCCAAGCATAGCACGCAGCTTGGTTGGGCTCAAAAAAAATGGGTCGACCGGCCTAGCTTAGCCCGTTTGACACCTCTAGTTAATGCAATGTGGAGGTGGTGGTCATCATGCTAGAAGTTGGTATCTCTTATGGGTCTTCAGATCATGTGATTGGATATGTGAGTGTTCCCTAATGGGGATGGTAGGTTTGTAAGGCTACAACATGGGATGAGTTGGGTTGGGTTGTAGGCCAACCCGAACCCCACCCAATTTGTCATTATGAAACTCAAGCTACAATCAAGTTTGGGTCAAGTTGTGGGGTTAGGTTGGGTCGAGTCAAGTTGCATCTAGTTGCATTATTTGTGATAGTAAAAATTATAAAAAAATTAAAACAAATTAAATAATTAAAATCTTTTAAATTAAATAATATAAAATAAAATAAATTATTAATTTTACAATATTTGTGTGTCAATGTAATGTATCAATTTTATAATATAAAACTTATATTAAAATTTTAAATTTTTTATAATGCTTTAAGTTGTAAATATTTTCACTTAAGTTCTCAAGTCTTGTATCTAATAATTATAGATATTTGAAGAAGTGATTTTCTAATATATGATATGTAATTCTTTATGATTAGTTGTTATAATTTTTTAATAGTGTTTGAGCTTTTAGATCGGATGCATCACATATTGAAAAAGTTATTACCATTTTAATTATATATTCTTATACAAAGATGAGGAGAGGTTGTTCAAAATCATGCCTTGCACATTCGACCATGAACCATTTCACCAGTTTTGTGAGAAAGAAGATAATGCAATGGGTACCACATCATCTTTGTCATATTTTTACAAAAATAAATAAATGAAATTTAAATAAAAAAATTAAAAACAATATATGTCACATCAACTTTTAATCTTTTATTTATTTAAAATCTCAGGCTTCCAATATAAATTATTTCACATGATAATTTACATTAACTATAATTTATATCACTATAGAATTATAACTGTACTCTCTCACTAATTCAAAACAATTTGTACCTATTATTATTTAATACTTATTAAACTTCTCATGTTAAGATTACATATACTCATTGATTAAATTATATTACTAACAATCTAATTCAATACGCTTCTAATTATTTTCTCGAGACTTTCCACTTAACTTATTTAAAATGCTAGATTAAAGTCCATATGCATAGTCTAACTATATTAAAACTTTTAAGCTTTCTCGGTGAAGTATTATCAATTCTTCTAATAAGATATGAATTTCATCGACAATTTATATTCACCATACTCTTGATAAAGTTATCCAATTCATAAAGTTCATAATTCTATTTTTTGATCCCACTTTTTATAAATCAAAACAACTATTATTAAGTACATGTGAGTATTAATTACTTTAAGATTAAGAGTGCCAATATTTATAATAACTATCATATATTTTATTTTACATGTTAGTATAAAATAATCACACCATGGTGGTCACATTCAATATATTCAAGTACACTAGCACTAGAAGTTAGAACTTCATTATTCTCCATAGTCAAGATAGACCTTCTGAAATTTAATGCTACAATCTTACTAATAGATTATGTAGTTCTTTCTATATAATGAATAATAAACTTATATTCCAAAATAATTGATGATTCGATCTTCTATTCATAAGCCAAAATCTATGCACCAAATCATTTATGATCCAGAATAAGCGACACATATTTTTCCATTATTTCAGGTGATTTCAAATTCATTCATTAATATAAAAAATGATGAAAACAATCAAAAGAAAAATAACCAAAAATAGCTTTTAGTATAAAAAAGTTCCAATAGATAGCATGCTCTTAATCTCCAATATATGAAGATATCCTAATCATGTCACTAGGATGCTATTTATCCTATATCGCCCTCCTCATAGTTCATCTCACCATCAAATCTCAAATGCCTTTCATTTTTTATCTTCATTTCAATTATTTAGTAGAATATTACTAACATGATCCTGAACATTCTCTTATCTAAGGATCAAACTCGCCCCACTCAAAGATCAAAACAAAGGCAGATGAGGGGAAAAAGAAAAGAAAACTAGGAGTCAACAATTTAAATATTGTTAAACACATATATGATTTAAAATAATTTCACGAACTAATGTAAGGGACATCATCCTCACATCAAAAAATTATTACACATGGGGAAAATAAGGTGACCTCAATTGCTCAATAAAAAAAACTAAAGAAAAAAAATGAGAAGATGTATATTTTACATCCATAATCACATATTTTTCTAAAATACAATTCAAGAGTTTGAGATTAGTCTTGAAATATTCATACATATACTTATTAATATACGTGGCTCTACCAAGTATATGAAGTGTGCAAGTGTTCAAAATCATTCAATTTATATACTTATATAAATGAGAAGATCTATATTAAGATTAGACTTGATATATTTTACATATACCTATATAAACCTATGAAACTATTGCATATGTGTGTGCAACTATTCAAAATATTTATTTTTAAATATCATCCAATTTTCATAAACTTATATAATTTATGTTTAAGAAGGTTCCACCAAATCAAAATGAGATATATAAATGAAAAACTAATGGGTTAGTTTCAACCTAGTTGGGTTGTAACTCAAATCAGAACAATTCGAGTAACTTGAATCCAACTTGATACAAAATTAGGTTTGGGCTTGAAATTTGCAACATGATTAAAATTCTAATTGGGTTGGCTTGAGGCTTGTGTCAATGTAGCGTATCAAATTTTTATAATATAAAACTAATATTATAATTTTAAATTAACAATAAAGCTTTTAGTTGTAAATATTTTTACTTAACTTTCGAGTTTCATATCTTATATTTATTGGCATTTGAAATAGTAATTTTTTAAATTGGGTGAAGTGGATTCTCAAATGTTTTGTGTTTAAGTCTCACCTCTGGGCTAGAGGGATTTCTCCTATCAATACTTACCATGAAATCGTAACATTTAATATATGATAAAGAATTATAATATATGATTATGATTTTGAATTAAAAGGTGTCATTCATATCTAATAAAAGAAAATATTACCTCTAGTAATATTGCATGTAATGAAGGTGCTATAATTTATTTTCTTTGGTATTCTTATTTTATTTATTTATGGAATGCATTTGAGTTATCATTAAATGTTAAATATTTAAAATGTTGTAAATATTTTTCTCATGAGTTATGTTTAACTCTCATCTATAGATTAGAGTGATTTCTCCTTTCATGACTTAGCTAGAGTCTGAACCTACTAGTTGGAAGGTTCATCTCCAATGGTATTAGTCAATATTTGTACAAGCTGGCCCTAAAACAAAAGGTTATTAAACATTGATAATGTTTTAAAATTTTAAATAAATAATATTAATTTTTAAAAACACAAACATCTTGATACACATTATGTTGAGCCCTATTTTCTGGATTTCATTTAAGGATTGGTAGTCTTTCTATAGTCCAAAAATATCCTATGCTAGTAATTATCAAATATCAACCCTTTTATATCAAGTTAATAGGTTTGGTCATGTATGTCTTAGCAAATGGCCCAAATTGCCACCCGTACCACCATATAATAGGATTCACATTCTAGCATTGAATAATATTGACATGTGAGCAAATATCATAAAAAAAATCATTATGGCATCTAATAAACCTATAATTGTAATGAAAATAATTGAATATCATCAAAATGCATTGAATAATGAACATTATCAAAACTCACCTAACAACATCAAATTATTATTAAATGATATCAAATAAATTCTATGCTCGTAAAATAAAAAAATATGTTATTGATATTAATATCATCTAATATCAAATGTTAATTGAATAATATTAAATGCCACTAATAACAATGAAATCTGATGTCATTGATGAACACTATCAAAGGATATCCACCAACATCAAATTATTATTGAATTATTTCATATTAATTTTATGCTCAATGAAATATAATAAAATATATTAAAGGTGTTAATATTATTAAATATCGAATTTTATTGAACAACTGTGATGCTCAAAGAAGCATTTGATTTTTAAAAATTATAAAAATATAGTATAATATCAAAGGACGTCACGTGTAAATTGATAATTGAAATGCATCAAAAAATTTTAAGTAACATTAATGTCGTAGAACATATTTGAATGTCATTGAATTTCATTTTTAAGGTCATTAATAATTGTAGTGTATTATCTAAACTTTATGCTTTTTAAGTAAAAAAAGAAAGCGGGAATTATGTTTTGGGGTGCTTCCCTGGAAATTTTTAAAAATATGAAACTTATCTTTTAATATTAGAAAAAAAACACACACCAAACTATAAAAAAAATTAAAAATACGGATACTTGAATTAATAAGTAAACTACCATCTCTCTTGCCCCTAACCCTCATCCTCGCCCTTGCCCTTCGCCCCTCTCCACGAGATCCATCGTGGAGCTCGCTGAAGCTCCACGATGGAGCTTGATGAAGCTCCACGATGGAGCTCACTAGAGCTCCACGAGCTCCATCGTGGAGCTCGTCGATTGAGCTTGTGGAGCTCTAGTGAACTCCACGACGAAGCTCCATGATGGATGAGGGCGAGGGGTAAGGAAGAGGGATGAGGGTAATTTAGGACTTTTGAATGTGAGTGCCCTTATTTTTAATTTTTTTAGTTTAATGTGATTTTTTCAAATATTAAAAGATATGTTTCATATTTTTAAAAATTTCTGGGGGAGCACCCCAAAACATAATTCCCCAAAAAAAAAGCATCAGTGAATTTATGTCATCAACACATGTAAAATAACATCAAAATGGATCGATCAAATATCATTGAAATATATCAAAATATCATAAATCTTGTTGATATCCAAAAATATTTGACTCATCAAAAGTTATAAGAAATCATTGTAATGTATTTGACACTTATCAACATGTATTTAATAATGTTAAAGTTTATCAAAAATAATAAACATCAATGATGCTAAATTTAGTGAACATATATTGATAATCATTAAATAAAATCAAATATCATTGAATCTCAATGAGTACACATTAAATGCCAACAAATACTATATAATAACATATAACACCATTAAAAAAACTAGAAATCTCTATTATTGAACACATTAAAATAAATTGAGGCTTCGTAGAAATGTTAGACCATTCACACATTGAATATTATTGAACTCAATTGAAAAAATTGATATTTAAAAAAATCATTGATAATCATTTAGTAAGATATTAATAATTAGATTTTGTTTTCCTTAGTATTTATTTGTGTAATATTTATGGTAAGATGGCAATATAAAAAATTTGCAATAAATTAAGTTTTCATTTATTTTAAGTTTCAACAAATGCAAAAGATAATAACTCAATTTTAAGTTTTCATATGGCATATCTATGTGCAATTAAAAAAAATAAAGATTTAACAAATTGAACATATTTTCAAATATGTGCAAGTATGAAACATTGTTTTGATAGTTTTTATTATATTATCTCTCTATGCATGTTAATCATTACGTGTATCATTCTCCTCTTTTTATTGTTCACTCATATTTCTTTCATTTGATTTTTAGTTCTATTCTCATCTCCTACAGATATATCAATGAAACCATTATTCATAGTACATGGTGCTAAATATCTTAAATTAACCATCAACAATGGTCATAAAGGTCTATCAACAAGAAGATTAGCCAACTCTTTCTACATTTTTCTTTGACTTTATCATTCCCTCTTTCCTTCTGAATTGGCACCATGCCAAGGAATAAAAAAAGACTTACTTTTGGGTTAAAATTTGTAAAATTCATAGATATTTATGGAATTTTTTAAAATTTAGGTTTTTCAACTAAATAATAGCATTTTGGTGTATAGATGATAAAATTATGAATGTGTAAAATTTTGCACTGCACACACAAAAATAATGCACACAAACTCAGACTTGCGAACACTAATACACCTATCTACATATTTTACATATATTGGTATAAATATCCTACATACAAGTTGTGATCGTATTTCTAATTAACAAACAAGTAATTGAATAGGTACTATATTCACCAAATGTTGGTATTGCATATCCATACCCCTTACATATGAATTGTATATGTTTGCATGCATACCTTTTGTATGCACATGTCTAATCAAATATCTAATGTGCTTAGTTCTTTACTTATTTGTTTAAGGTTGACATATTTTGCCAACAAAATTTAAAAAATTATTATATTCAACAATGCATTCTTAGGGGTAAAAATGTCACTAATAACTAGCAATTGGTATATTTCATATTAAACCAATTTAATTTACATGTTATCATTTCTTTGAAATAATTGGCATTCCAATTATGTTTGGAAATGGTTCACTAATGCAACAAAAACTCTATTGAAGCAATCTTGATTCCAAAGGTAGGTTCACTAAATCAAGTTTGAGTTGAGGATTGTCATATTTCCTAGAAATTTATTTTTCAAATAAATTATAAATATACTTTTTTTTAAATCTGAATTAAATTATAGTTGTAAGATAATTGTGATTAAAATATAATTACTAATTCCCTAAAAAATGGGAAGTTCACTTTAACAATAAATAGTAAAGTGCTTCACTTTTTACACGAAGCAAAGGATAAGATAGTGGTTCGTATTTTAGTGTCAATGACAATGAATAAATGAATGATTCAAGAATACATAAATCCAAATCTAATGCCAACATAGTGAGTATAAAGTATATCTCTCAAACAATTTCTTGATTATTTAAGTTGTCGCTATTGTTATTAAGATTCTCTAAAAACATTTTTATATAATTATTTCATATTAATTATGATTTTATTTTCAAGACATTTGGCCATAACTACCATTTAGGTACATAGATTGATGTTTAAAATTATTCTGAATATCACATTATTAATTGATAACATTCGGTGTATAAGTATTATAATTTTGTTTTGCTGCCCAATTTTATTAGTTTTGAGAATATCTCAAAAGTTCATTTGCTAGAATGTCTCATTAACTGAGATTCGCAAGTGCATATGTTGTATAAATATTAAAATAATTTTTTATTTAGATATCAATCTCACAGAGATTATATCATTAGTTCATTTATTTAACAATGAGACAATTCATTTTTAATAAAATGTATACTTCAATTATTGCACAATCTTTGATCTATTATTTATTCATTTAATCTAAGTGATGCCATTAAGTCACTCGACATATATTATATTGGATATTGAATGAAGGTTGTGATATTATGTAATATCTTTATTATGCCACCTAATTTTATTAGTTATGTAATATCTCAAAAGCTTGTTAATAAGAGTATCCCATCAATTGAGATCCAGAAGTACAAGGGGCATACAAGTAGTAAAAAAAACTTACCTCTAGATATCGATCACATAATGATTGTATTGGTAGTTTAATTATTCAACAATGAAATAATCTATTTGTAGTAAAATAATTATTTGGAATGTTTGACAATCTTAGGTCCATGGTTTATTAATTTAATCTATATGTTGATGTTTAAGTTATTAATAAAAAATTAATTCACATCATATATCTCAATTTAGAATAACTCATGTTAGTTTGGTATAAATTCTTGAATTCATCCTAGAGAAGAGGGGTTTGAGAGTCATCCCCCCAAACCTAGGGATTAACATTAATCTTGTGTCCCTTTCTTGCTGGTGAAACCTCTAAGGAGTATGAAATTTGCCTTTAGGATTTGGTAGTTATTGTGGTTTTGCTTATTACATGAGGGAGAAAAGATAAATAAGAGAGATCCTAAATTTTATATATCTTCTACTTTTTTTATATTAAGGAGACCTTATATTACTCTAAGTAGGAGGTCATAACTTTCAGAATATTATGAATTTGGCCTTCATCTCTTTGCCTTTAGGTCGTGACTCAAAAAAATAGTCACAACTATAATATGCATTTTGATCTTTCTATAACACAAAGTCATAGCACTAGCAACAACACTGACTTAGGCCTAATATTTCTCTAACACAATGTCATGACATTGTGATGTGGTTGCGGCTTCATGTTTTTATCCTCTTATCATCGATAAAGGGTTGTGATATTGGGAAGTGGTCATGGAGTAGTGAATGGATTCTCATTTTGTTATATAGTCATAGTATTATGTAGAATCCATGATATTGACAATGGTCATTGTTGAGTTTTATATGGCCACAACACTAATAAATAACCATGTCGCTAAGAAAGACTCTAGTGTGTTGCTCATAACTTCAGTACTGTGAAATAGCCATGGCACAATTTTTTCTCTTCATATCTTTAAAGTGTTCCACCATTATGGGTGACCATGACACTAGCATAATCTCTCATATATCATATTGTCATGGTATTGTGAGGATACCAACGAAATGAAAATTAGTTCTAGCATACATGTCATGACTATGTTTTCTTTTAAGGATATGAATCATGCCCTTGGAAATTGTTATACTTATGTGATGTCCTTTATAACATTTTGTATCCCAAAATTCATGACTTTGAATAATTATAATGACTTTGATCTAAGTATTTGCGACTATAATTTTTTATACTTCAAAAGTAATAGTTTTGTAAAAAAGTCATGATTATCGAGTCATATTAAAGATAAAATCATGATGTTTAGACTTGGTCATAACCTTGAACACAAGTGAGGCAGTTAGCTACTACAACAAAGAATTAATATCATATCCATTTAGATTTCCTGAGATAGGTATGGTTGCAACTCTATGATAATATCACATACACTAATAATATGTCATATAGTAAAAGGAATATGCTAGTGAGTTGAAAGGATCATGGCCAAGAAGAATCTCATTACCAATTAGGTAGAGTTTTGGTCAAGAATAGATCTCAAAATTATGCAAGAATTAATGTTCTACCCTTTCTTCTAAACATCTCTAAAAACCTATTGATTTCATGAATATTCATTAAAACTCACCGAAATGTCTAAGTTATGAAATTAACTCATATTATCTTTATTTCCATATCTACATATTATAATAAACCATCAAAATACATAAGAACGTTCCATAGTTTAAACACCAAATAATATGTCCCAAATAAAATATATGTATTAGTCACCAATTGTGTCATTATCTAAAGATGATCTTACATCATCTCTTATTTATTATTAATACACTTGTAGCTGAAAAAAATATATATTTACCATGATAAGTAATATAATGAAACAAAACATTAATTAGAGTAATAAATCATATACATAATTTTGTTCAAAATGAACATGAACCTACCCATATACATAAATCATATACACCATGACTGAGTATGGATAACCCTTCTTCCACTCTACATCTTTATCATATATTTTTCCACATAGTGAGAGATTGATAAAATAATTTTTCAATTAATAGTTTCAAATACAACTTATAACTCAAATAATTTAAAATTTAACAAAATTGCCAAGAAAAATAATATAATATATTTTTTTAACAACCAATATAATGCTCGGATTAAGATTGCAAAACAAATCATTCTCATTCAACCAATATAATATAGTCCTCAACATCATAAGTTTTTATATTTTTTTTGTCAAATCTTCTTTGTAATTCATCATATGAACTACATCTTTCTATATTTATCATTAATAATGATAAATAGTAAGAGATTCCACTTAAGCCCTTTTTTGATATCTCAAATTCCTACAAACTAGAGTAGTGTAATAGACTTTATATTTATCATTAATAATGATTTTCTCAATTTTAATAAATGAGATTACTCCATAAAATATTCTCAACGTAAAAATAGTTCATTTGTATCCTTCATCATTTATTGAATATCATCTCTTAGAAAAAATAATCTTGTAAATAATGAGAATATCATTATAATATTATATAAATCAAAAAGAATAAACATAAATAATGTTATATATTTTGCCGTCAAACTAGAATGAGATTTTTTTCTTGTCCAAATTTAAAATACACATCAATTTTCTTACTTGTGTGTGTGTGTGTGTGTTTGTCTTTGTATGTCCATTTTTATAATCACAAAAACACACACACATATGAACACATATGGTTATAATCAAGTTCTTCCAGAGTTTAATCTCTTGATTGAAATTTCATATCCCAATATGCATTTGGAGAATTAAAATAAATATGCATTTTTAAAAAATTACAATTTAATCATCATTTTTTGGACCAATTATATTTAATCATACTACTATATTCAAAAAAAGAACTTGGTCAATGTGTGTGTGTGTGTGTGTGTGTGTGTGCAACTTGACATAAGGACAAACATAGTGTGGTTTAGACTTAATGACCCAAATTAACCCATTCCATCAAATTGAGTTGCCTATAAAAACTAGGCCACATGATGTGCAACTTGACATAAGGGCAAGCATGGCATTGTTTAGCCTTCATCCTTAGATATGGAAGGCAAGGCTAGGCACTATCATGTTATATGTGGCCAATGCGGTCTCATATAGTTTTGCCAAGTCTTGGGCTACCAACATACATAACCACTCATTCTAAGTCAAATATGGTTTGCCAGGTGTTGTGATCCTTAGTAATTTGGTTGTAATGCAAGTGTAGCATATTGTATTGCACATCCAATCTATCTGTCTAATTAAACATATGTGGAGTAAACTTATTTTATTAAAGCAATATAAAATTTTGGTTATGAAAAATTATAAGTAGTGGCATGCATTTTATTTAATTATAAAAAAGGTTTCTAATATAATATAATCTTATAAGATAGAGAATCAGAGATTCATGAAAATAAAGTATTTGGCATGCATTTTTCTTTTGAGTTATTGCTATCGTAAAATCACTTGACACAATAAACATTTTTGGAATTTCATTATCCTTGCCAAGTTGGCGAGAATATCTTTTAGGTATTAAAAATGCAAACTTATATGCAAAAAAAAAAAATTCATTGCTCTTCTATAATTTGTGTGTAACTTGGAAACATGTTTCTTGAGAAAATCTCTAGTATGAATGAGAGTCAAGTTCAATACAAAACACAAATTAAGTTAAAATATAATAATTTAAATTTAAAATATAATAGAAAAATTTGATGTAAAACCACATTGAATCACATGAGAAATTATTCTCTTTGGTTTCCATATATCTCAAAGTCTTGTCATTTGATATACGTGTTTGAGAGACTTTCTAGATAATCATTCATCATTGAATTAAACCAAATCCAACACTACTGATAATAGAGTAATTTTGAACCACCAAGCTAACCATGCTAAAGTCTCATTAAAATTTAATTTGAGCATGTATTTTAATATCACAAATCAAAAATGTTTCATGGTGATGTGGGAAATGGATAACTCTCTCACTAGAGCCCACATATTTGCCCATTTCTTTTGAGTTATTACAATCACCTCACCTTTTTATAGGCCCAACATCCTCCTGCCTTTCTTACCATGTTGGCATTATCGATAATTGTATTATCTCCTTAATAACAATTATCACAGTTCTATTGAAGCACATGAGAAATTGTCTATTTTATGACAAGTTTAGAGCTCTTATGAGTCAGGAAGCCAATGAAATTCTAAAGGCATTTTTTCATAATTAAATTTGATATTATACTTATATATTACAAATCATAATATTACCTTGGTGATGGGAGATGAATTTCTCATTGAAGTCCATATACTTGCACATATCTCATGTACAATCACTAAATCATGATGCTAAAAAATATGAAACTTGAATTGATTCAGATGAAAATTAACCATTTCTAGATATGATTTGTGAGTTTCATCTTTGTTGAGAAAAAAAATAATATTTTTATTAACTAGTACAAATCATGCATATCAAGTTTTTAAATCATTTCAGAACAAGTTAGTTGTAAAATTGATACCATGGGGAACAACGTTATCATCATCACAATATCTAGCAAAATTATTTTTTAAGTAAGAACTCTCACCTTTGGCTATGAATTTATTGATGTATGTAAACGTCATCATGCATAATCTTAGAATGAAAATTTGGAATCGAGGTCTTATCCATTGTTTGGACAGAGTTAATAAGTTATTCCAACAATAAAATTTAAAAAATATTCCACAATAAACAAGACTATATAATTTCCATTGATATTGAAGTTTAAATACATGTATCGCTAAAAAATATTGTCAAACACAATATGTGACATAGCATATTATGTGTAGGCTAAGTTACTAGAGATTGGTATAGTTCATCAAGTAATTCACTAGGTGAGATTAAAAATAATGTACATATCTAATCACTTTGTGTGGGGTGGCTAAAGGCATGAACACACATGATAGAAATTTAGAGTAAATTTAATTTAGATATTATGTGTAGGCTGATGTCATTGATCTATATGAAGCTGACCAAACACTTAAATTACAAAGATTACAAGTTGATGAAACTCCTATGTATTAAAAATCAATAGACATAATTTTCTTGGCTAATTAAGGTATGAAATTTCTAGTTTTGAATTTAGGAATAAAATTGTTAAACTAGGTGAATTACTTTTATAAAAAACTCAACAATCCAAACCCTCTCTCTCTCTCTCTTATTTATTTAACAAATCATGAAATCTAAAAGATGTTGAGTAACTATAGTAAATTCTCTAATTAGGGTATGACGTTTCTAGTTTTGTATTTAGGAATAAGATTGCTAGACTAGTTAAATGATTTTTATAACTTAACTCCACAATTCACACCCTATCTATTCTTAGTTTACCTAGTAATGAGAGATTGATTGCAATCTTCGGAAACTATCAATGTAGTGATAAGCATCAATTGTGTTTTAATCAAATGTCAAATAACATACATCTATTAAAATAAAAAAAAGAAATTTAAAGAGTGAAAGAGTTGAAGAGTAACTATAAGAAATTCAATAACCATTCAAACTAAAATTCACTAGCTTATTTACCATAGACCTTGCATCAAATTCTTTCTTGAATCGAGGAAAGCATAACAACAAGTCATACATCCTTTAGAATGTCATCTCCAAAGAGTGTTTGGCTAGGATTCAAAATAAGTATAATGGGAAGCTAGATGGAGAGAGAGAGAGAGTGAGTGAAAGATAGGAGGAAAAATGAAAGACATTATATAAAATTGTGTTATCAATAAAAATGGAAAAAAGTATCTTTCAAGAAGCTCAACATTTTTTTATATTACAAGTAAAATTCATATGCATTATCAACTAATTCATAAAAAGAAAAAGTATGAAAGTATGAAGATGTTGGAGATTCCTTTGTCCTAAGTATTTTTAGAAGTTCACAACACCTTTTGAATTACTAACCATAAATTTATGCTTAATATAATTTCTAGAGTTTTTCTAGGGTGATGAGAAAACTCTCATCAGTTTCTAATCACTCTAGTTGATGCCTTTGCCACCCAAGTTCACATATTATTTCATTTCTCAAGTTCACAGTACCTTGTGAACTTTTATAAGTACTTACAAATGTCATTTCCTTACTTGGTGTTTTTGCTCTCTTATTTTGCTTGCTTTCCTTTACTTCTATAGTCCTCCAATTAGGATTCAAAAGCTAAAATGAAGCAAAATATTCTAGCTCATACAAAAATAGAAATATTATAATCATGGAACTTAACATATAAATATAGTTGTTCTTATTTTAAAATAATTACAACTTACAAATGTCTAGGCCAAGAAGACATTATTCCATAAAAATACTCATTTGAGTAGTAATCTCTCCCCCAACTTACATATTCTAGTCCTTAGTAATTGAAAGAAAAAAGAAGAAACATTGAAATAACTCTTTTTTTTGTTTTCTTTGCTTTTTTTGTCTTTTTTATTTAGTATTTCAGTTTTTTTTTCAACTTTAGATCCAAACATAACAATAAGGAAATAAAATAACAGAAACAATTTGAATTTCAGAAATTTGAAATAAAAAAGAAGCTTCTATAATTACTTTCAAATATTTGAATTTCTATTAGTATATTTACTATTCATGAATCAGCATGGTAACAACCATTATTTCTGGATTGAAGCTCCTTTTCCTTCCATTAATAGTTTCATAAATATACACAAGTTGATTAACACCATGAATGATCATTTTCGATTAGAATCTCTCTACATCATAGAGTAATAAAAACATCTATGAGTCATTAATCATAAAAAGTTCAAAGATATAATTCTTTCACGAGTGAATTGATTCGATTATTTGACTAGCAAGCTTTTTAATCATGGGAAAATTTATATTGAAGTTTGCTAAAATGGAAATCAACATTAGAAAGAATGGGGATCACTCCATCGGTTGCCATTTTCAAAAAAAAAAAACAATAGAAATGGATATATTTTATTAAATTGAGATGACATCTTTAACTGTGTATATCTCTATGAGAGATTCTTGCTTATTGTCTTCCAATAGTGATTGCATTAACTTTAAATTCAGTTTGGTTAAACTTGTTTGATCAAATTTAAATTCAATTTAGTTAAATTAAATTTGATTTGATCTAAATAAATACTATATGATTAGTTTTTTGTAGTCTTACAATTTATTAGTTTTTATCCCCTACAACAGTATTCTTGACATGAGAAGAGCCAATGGGAAAATGTATTTTGCCATTGTCTATTACATAATACAATTACAGAAAATGGATGAAATAAGAAAAACAATGGAAAGGAAAAATGTGTGGTAATAGAAAACCAAAAGAAAAAAAAACATGAAAAGAAAAGGCATGCATGAAACATGAACAAAAAAAAGGGAGAAATGAGAAGGAAGACACTTTCTCTCCCTCATTTTTTAGAGAATGCACAAAAGTAAAATTGCTTTTAGACAATAGAAAAATGCAAACTCTTTTTTCATCTATCAGTTTCATATTATGGACAAAAGGTATAAAGATGGATGACTTTCATTGAGAGTTTATGGATAGACAAAATGAGAAGAGATGCATAGAAATTCAAAAAGGAGAGAGAGAGAGAGAGAGAGAGAGAGAGAGACTTTCCTCCCAATCTACCAATTTTGTTCTCTAGACAAGAGGACACTATGCAAGAAGGAGATGCATGTGAAATAGAAATGCAAATATATTTTCCATGGGTTTCTGCTCTCATTGGGATTCTACTCTTAAAAAGCTTAGAGATAACATAGTTTCTCTTGATTGTGCTTGGGGTGCAACATGCTCAACATAGAGCATGGTTATTGCTCAGGGGTTCTCTATATGGAGTAAAATTTCTATTGCGAATTATCTAAGAAATATAGATGTTTTTGTTCTAATTTATTTTTTTTTACTTTGAAATGTCGATATGTTTATGTGATTTATGTTTTCTGGATTTGTGAAATATATATATTTCAATAGTTTGTTTTCACATTAGTAGATTTGTGTGTAGTGTATGTGTGAGAGTGTTTTGGCAGAATTATTTTGTTGCTATATTTGGTGTCCTTTGTGTGTTAAGTTATAAATATACTATGAATATTATGGGGGTGATCTCTACACTATTTCTATAATTTAAGTATACAATTTGTATTTATATTTGTATACTTGTGAATTGTTTATATAATTTTGTTCTATAATCAATAAATTTTAGGTAACATAGAAAAAACACTTTTGAGATATAATTAACAATTTAGAATCACCATAATTAACCCAATTAATATTGGATTGGATTAAGCTTCAATAGTAGGCTATTAGTATTTGATATTCTGATTTTTTGAACAAGTAGCATTAAATAATTTTGATGCCAATAAGTGGTATATGAGCATTTCAATACCAACAAGTAGTATTAGATGAGGTTTCTTGATTATGCTGGTTACAATTTTTGTTTGATTAGATATTAGTCATTTGCATATTTGATTTGGTAGATAAAAATATAGAATCATTTAAAGGTTACAAATATATTTAATCTAGTTGTTGGTGAGCCAAAACTAGATAGACTGAGGTAATGAAATTAGATGAGAATGTATTACAAGGTGTTAGGAATGCTTTAATATTAAGTGTTAGATCCAAAGCAATAGAGATCAACTAATAAAATCATAGTTGGATCTGATACTAAATGTTAGAACCTAAGAATGTGAATTGCATCATTGTGTAATAATGCCTCTAATACAAAAGAGGAATCTGAGGTTCCCAACATAACCTCTCACTGATACCAAACTAGGAATTAATGCAAAGACTTCATGATGTTGGTGTAGGGTTTCGACAATGGATAGAATTGGTCTTTCATATAAGAAATATATCCTAACATGAGAGAGAGAAGAAGAAAAATACATGGAATAAAAAAATTAACTTTTCATTATTATTCAGTCTTTGTATTATAATAAATCAATCATGTTGCTTTTTTTTCTTTTTGTTTTTACTTATTATGATTTACAAGTATTTATATAGTATGGTAAAAAATCTTTTACACTTAAGGCCTAAGTCATGACTACACTATATTCATGTCATGACCATAGAGAATAGGTTGTGACTTGAATCCTTAAGTCACCAATCGCAATAGTATACAATAGGTCATGAATATAATGATGCCACAACACTACAAAACAAATTTGCAGTACCATAAAAAATATTACATCTTAAGTTGAGTCGTGATATCATAATTCTATGTTTTAACTCTAAAGCACATGTTATAACTTAAGATGAATCATGACTTCACAATACAAGTCATGACTCTAAAGCATAGTCTCTGAGCAAAAACACAAAGTAAGTTCTGAGTTTTGACTCCGAACTTTAGTTGTTATTTTAACTTTAGGCCAATCATGATTCCAAAGAACATAGTTGTGACTCCACAACATAGGCAACAACTTTAAAAGAATTATGAGTTAATCGTAACATAAGATATTTGCAATGATTCAACAATGAGAAGGGGCAAGTACTTTTCATCATATCTATGTGGTGACTACAGTAAATATAATGTGGTAAAACATTGAGTGAATGTGCAATAAATAGAATATGAATAGAATAATATTAATTAGGAATATTGTTAATCTGAAGTATTATGGATTTGATATGTCCATACATATAAGCAACTACTTAGAGTAGTTGAACTAGTTGATATCTATGAAGGATGCTCTTGGATAATATTGATTGTTTCTCAATATTAGATAGAATAGAATACCCTTTCAAGGGAGAGGCTAAGGATAGAGCTACAAAAAAATATAAGCAACTGCCTAGAGTAGTTGAACTAGTTGGTATCTATGAAGGATGCTCTTAGAAAATACAAATTATTTCCCAATATTAGATAGAAGGGAATACCCTTTCAAGGGAGAGACCAATGATAGAGCTACAAAAAATGGTGCTATTGTTATAAGGTATGGAAATTCAAGAAAGACTATCAAAAGTGGAATAAACTTGATCATGAACATAAGAGAAGGGGTGGTGCTAAAAAAAATATGGATACCTTTTCTATGTCAATTTATGGTACTCTAAATCTCAACGAGTTTATATCCATATACTCAATGACTTTGGGATATACAGAATAAATAATGATGAGATATCAAGGATAATAAGTATTAATAATGTATGCCTAGTGATGAACTTTAGATATTGTCAGGTTATGTGAGATGTTCAATATATTCTGAATATTAGGACGAACCTACTATCATTATCAATGAGAATGTTGGATAAAATAATTCATGGGTAAGTTTGGAAAAACTAATAAAAATTGACCAAATAGTTTCTAATGCTTTTGAGGAGGAAGAAAGTATATTTCATGCATGTTATCAACAAGAGATTTTTTCTAAATCTTGTTAGTATTGTTTAGAAAAAAAACATTGATTCAAGGTAGCATAAACTCATACACATGGGTGAGGATGATTAGTTTTTCGCAAGAAAGTTGGGCTCACTTATTGTGCCTATGTCATCTAATGTTTGGCGATCAGCTTATATAACTAGGAAGAGATAGAGTTGTGGCATTTTCATCCCTTCCTTCAAGGATATTGTGATTGTTTGATCTAATTTTCTCAACTGCTTATTTTGAATTCGAGACAAACAAAAATTCTCAAAAGTACTCTTTATTTTATGACTACTTCTACTTCAACCACTCCTAATGATTAGTTAGATTGAGGAAAAGCCTATATGTTGAGGAAAAAAAGAAAGTGTTGGTAGGAATGAGAGAACTTTTGATTACTTTTCCAAACAAATATAACTTTCTAGAAACTTTTTTAAATTTGAGGACAAAAATTAGTTGTAGTTTTTATAGGGAGAGTTGAAATCCACATGATAGATATTTTTTAAGTCAAGACATGAGCTTGTCCCTATCTACCACCAATAAGAATGGGAAAGATTATTGATTCTATCTAAGGTGGTCAATTAATTTGGTCAAACATGTTTGCTCAAATTGATATGATCTCAATTAAATTCAGTTTGATTTAATTTAATTTGTTTTAATTTAATAATTTTTGTGTGATTTTATTTTTCAATATTTACTATTTGTTGGTTTTTTTGCAAGAATCTTTTTGAGAGAGAAAGGAGTGGCTATAAAAAAAATTCATTTCTCATGACTAAATAAAAACAAGAGCAAATTGTGTTAAAAAAGAGAGATGAAAAAAAAGAAATATAGTGCAATATAGAAAGAAAGATTAAAAAATATATGAAAAGGAAAGACACACATGAAAGACAAGAAAGAAAAAAGAGAACACTTTTTAGTTTTTGGAGTCTTCATAGGAGCATAATTGCTTCTAGATAGAAGAGAAGCAAATACATTTTTTCATTAGACATGCAAATTGAGGAGAAGAAATGAAAAATCAAAAAGGAGAAAGGCATAGAGACTCTCCTCTTCTCTCTCTCTCTCACTCTCTCTCTCTCTTAGTTTCATTTTTTGCACAAAAGAACATTGAGCGAGGGGTGATGCATGAAATTGAAACACAAAAACACTTTGCATGGGTTTATGCTTTCTTTGGGATTATTCTCCATGATGTTGCTTATTGATGTGCTTGGAGTGGGGCATGATTACCATTCATGGTTATGTTTTTGCATTGAACATAGTAACTACTTTGGTTTGATTAGTATGGAGCAAAGTTTAAGTTGTAAATTTCCCTTGAAATCCAAATGTTTATGTTTTAATTTATTCCCTTGAACATTAAAATTTTGGTGTACATACATGGCTTCTATTTTCTAAATGTATGGTATATGTTTATTTTCATATTGTGTATTTTTAGTAATACATTTGTGTGCAATATCTGTATAAGTGTTTTGGTAGAATTAATTTATGATTGTATGTGATTTGCACTTTGCATTACAACTATAAATGTACTGTAAAAATTAAGATAGTTGATTTCAATGTAATTTTTTATATTTTAAGTAAACAGTTTGTATGACTAATTGTACAATTGTCTTTTGTTTATTTAATTTAGATGTCTAGTCGGTAAACTTTGGGAAAAATAAAAAAAAATAACTTCTAAGATATAGGTATCAGTTTAGAATCATCATTATTAACCCAAATTGTAATAATATTGATTAAAGTTTTGATTTTGAAGTTTTTAATTTTCCCAAAACACACATATATCATGTATTTGATATGCTTTATGAAAATAAACAAAAAATTATTTTATGATCAAGATCAACAAATAAATATATTTTTAATTCTAAAAACTAATTAATTTTTTATTCCTATTTATTTTCACAATCTTCATCTCTCTCACGAATATAGTATTGACAAAACATTATATATGCCATACTGATTTTTAATAATTATATGTAAGAAAAGTTTCATTTATTACTAATAATTATTTTTGGAAAAATAAAATAAATCTAATTTTCAATGAGTTAAATATTTTTATAATAATCATGAATATCCGAGCCTACACAAACATAAACTAATCTTTTGGGAGGAAATATTCATTATAAAATACCTATACTCAATTAATAGACTCATTATGTTATAGCATTTCATCAATTAGTCTATATATACATATATATATATATATAATTTTAACTATTATAATATACAAAACCAAGATAAATATATTTTTTCTTCATATATGAAAATATAAGAATTGAAAAGATAAAAAAAGAAGAGAGATAGAGATAGAGATATAGAAGAGAACTTTTCATTCAGTCATTAATATAAGTGAGAATAAATGCCTTTTATATGCTTCCAAAAGATAGTTCTTTTTACTCATCTTAATGATAAGTTAAAGAAGCCATGAGTTAATTCATGAATATGGTTAATGAGAATCTTCATGAATGTGGTTACTAAGATACATGAGTAAATATGAGTACAAATGAGTGTAACTGAAAACCTTCATGAATGTGAATGTGATAATTTACTACTCACATAAATATTTCATTTAGAACACTCTCCCCTAAGTGAACACCATTAAAAATATACCTGATTAAGACCTTACTAGTAACACCTAATGAGATAAAACCTAATGAAGGGAAAAGAGTACAATATTTATATAATGTCGATTTCCCTTAGACTTTTAGGACTACCTCATTAAATGCCATACCAGTAAAACTTAGTGAGACAAAACTAGGATGAAAGGAAAACGAGTATAGTACACTAACATATTCTCATAAGCATGCTCCCCCTCATATTGATATCTTAAATTTTGCATATTCCAATCTTATGTATTAGCATATTTGTTGAATATTGTCCTCTTTTGTTGAACATGAGTATAATATTTGTGAATAAGTCTACTAGATTATTAGTTGTGCAAATTTATTGAACATCAATTTCACTACTCTTCTATAATTTTGGAGAAGTGTGTTAAGTTTTTATCTTTCTTAATATAGCCATTTTGATATGTATAATGCATATAATATTATCTTTAAATAATATTGTCAAACTATCTTTTTTAGAAGGAAGACTGCATGATTCTTTGATATGTTGAATCATCGATCTTAGTCAATACATTTGTGACATACGCATGAGTTACTATAATATCTAAATAATTTGATGATGTAACCACCATTGTCTGCTTAAAGGATCTTCATAAAATAATAGTTCAATTATAATTAAATATATATCTTGTTTGTGATCTAGACATAAGTGGGTCTGAAAGGTATTCAACATCAGCATATTCAAACAATTATTTATCTAATTGTTTTGAGTAAATTAGATTTATATCAATTGTTCCTTTGATGTAGTGTAATATATATTTGATCCCATTCTAATAATTTTGGGTTGGAGCAAAACTATATCTGGCTAAAAAATTAATAAAATAAAGTAATATATGAAAGAGTACAATAACAAGATATATAAGTATATTAATAGTACGGTGCTAAGATATGATACTTCAAGATCAAATAACTTTTCACTTTTTTACCAAGATAAAATAAGTCATTTTTCATGTTAAGTGAATAGATAACTATTGACAAACTTAAAAGACATGCTTTATCCACATAAAAATATTTTAATATTTTTTTAGAATATGATGATTAGTAAACAAAAACTCTAGTAGGAAAATGCTCGATCTATAGACTAAAATAAAATTTTATTTTTTCAAGATTTTTCATCTCAAATTCCCTTTCAAATATTTGGTAATTCTTGTGTGCTCTTTAGAAGTCTCAATAAACTATAAATCATTAACATACTGAGCAATAATGATAAATATGGTTTTTGGACCCCAATAAATATGCATGAGCATATAAGGTTGTTTATATATCCGTCTTTCAATAAATATTGACTGAGATAATTATACCACATGTGTTTGGATTATTTCAATCTATATAAATATCATTATAATTTGATTATGCACATATTATGAAGCTTTATATTATTTACTTAGGCAATTTAAATCCTTTGTGAATTTTCATTTATATATGCCATTATTTATGAATCCATATAGATAAGGTATGATGACATCCATGAGATGAATATCTAATCATTTAAAGACTACCAAGCTTATTAGAACGTGGAAAGTGATTGTGTCCATGGCAAGAAAATATGTTATCTTATAGTCAATATAAAGTCTTTCTGAGAAACTTTGTGTTATTAATTGTGCTTTATATCTTATGATCTCATTATTTTTATTGTGCTTTCATATAAATATTTATTTATATCCAACAGGCTTTACATCTTTATAAATCTGGACTACAAGGCCAAAAATATCTCATTTCATCAATGAATTTAACTCTGCATGCATAACTTCTATATATTTTAGCCTTTTTTTTTGATATTCTTTCACATTTTATTGTTTAGGATCCTTTCATTTCTTATGACATCTAATACCATTTTAAAATAAACATATTACTGACAATAACTTTATTTCAATTCCATTTTCTTTATCATACACATAATTTGTTGAGATCTCATAATTTCAGATATCTATACCTCTTCAAAGGATTCCTTCTGACATCTAATATCATTTTAAAATTAACATATTATTGAAAATAACTTTATTTCAAATCCCCCAAGACATCTTTTATTCAATATATGTCTTTTCAAGGACTATTTCTTTATTTCAAAACTCAATGGGTCTTTTTGTCTAATATATGCCTCAATAAGGGTCTCTTGCTCACTAGATACTATTTTAGGAACTTTTTGTTTAATAAATGCCTCTACATTAGCTTTTTATTTATCATGATCTTTTTCAAGAGTATTAATTCTCATTTGTGTTATTCTTTTTTTGGGGAGTTTCATCTTTTGGCCAATAGGTCTTATATGCTTTAGGTGTGATTTAGACTCATTTACTAATCATTCTTCAGGGACATCAAATCTATGCTAAAGTATTTGTAGTAGAGATATATAACTTTATCACTTTATCTTCATCCATAAAATCATTTGGTAATTGATATAAAAGATTTTGAAAATGAATGATTGTTTAAACTTCTAGTTCAGATTGATTTATATGATGACCGAAATGTCACATTTGAGATGTATTTTAAGTAATTTATCATCATTCTTATTGAACTAACACTCTCATTAAAATAACAATCCACTAAGTGTACCATAAAGATATTTCCCATTAAGGGTTCAAAATAACTTATAATAGATGAATATTCAAAATCTACATAAAACCCATGTCTTCATTATGATCCATTTTAGTGCACTATGTAAGTGTAATTAGTATATAGGATATACATCTAAAGATTCATAAATAAAAAATATGTAGTTATTTTCCTAGTACAAGTTATGAATAAGAGTATTCATGATAAGCTATTATCTGAATATGAATAAAGTTTACAATATGTATAATAGCATGTCCCTAAAAAAATTAGAATTTAGCTTTTATTAGCAATTATAGAGCTAGTTAGTGAAGATGTTTGATGAGACTACTAAATCATTTTGGGTTTGAGTATGGGCATTAGGATGCACAATATTTATTCCAACTGACATGTAGTTGTCGATAAATGTTTGGGAAGTAAACTCACCAATATTGTCAAGTATAATAGTCTTAATTAGATAATCTACAAAATTGGGCTTATAATTTAATCATTTGTGACAGGAGCCTAGCAAAGGAAACATTTCTTGTTTTAAAAAGACAAACACTCGACCACTTCATAAAGACATCTATTAAGACCATAAAGTAATAGAAATGTCTACTTAGTGGATGGATAGGTCCGCATGTATTCTAGTGTGTTCTCTCTAAGAAGATTGATAATGCTAATATGATTTTTCAATTAATGATCTAATGATCAATTTACCTTTTGAGCAAGCAACACATGAGTATTCATTAGGAAAAATAATCTTGTAGTTCTTTGGTGGATACTTATGTGAATGTTCTATGATTATCTGCATCATCGAGGACCCACATGGTGACTTATTCTATCAATACACAAAATAATAATCGTTAGAACATTGAATTTCTAATTCAAGACAATATATAACTCAATAGGCTTTATATTTAGTTGATACAACTTAGAAGAGAATGTTGAGAGTTTTCTAATATAAGTTTCCTACTAGAAATAATAGAGATAATGTAAAGATATGTTGAATAATCATTATTCTTAGTTTTAATATAATATCCATTTCTTCATATATTTTTAAAGTTTAGTAATTTTTTTATGAATTTGCTAGAATACAATATGTGGATGTGTAGTTAGCAAGACATATATTATCCTTATTCATTTTGAGATTAATAATACATGAATTTTACAAACAACTAAAATATATAGTATCTTTTGTAATACCATATATCACAACATGAAAAGATGGCATTAGAAATGCTTAAATTCGTTTCTAATTCCATCACAATGTTCAAATAGAAATCTCAATAGAAAATGGAAATATTTTGTTTCTAAAGTGCTCCATTCTAAATCTTAGAAATGAATAATGCCCGAACATTTCTAAAATATGCGACATAATCTTTCCATTGCTAATTTTAGCGATGAAAATGGGATCTTGTATTTAATCGCTAATTTAGTGACAGAATAGAATCGAAATGAAAGATCCCTTTCTAAACTAGAAATAGATTTTGAAATGTCATTTTTTGTTTCTATTTTCTACAATAGGAACATGTCTCATTTGTTGTAGTTTCTATATGTTGTATACAATATACAAATATATATAGAAACCATATAACCTACAATCCAGTAAGTATATGTACATATTATTCATCTAATAACATTCACACAATATCCACTATAGAGTAACACGTCAAATAAAAAACATAAAAGTCCATTAATTATAGTATACATTCATAACTTTTAAAAATAATAACACAAACCAAAAATTTACAACAAAAACTTTCATTACAAAAAAAGTAATAATACAATATCACAAACAATTACAAGTCCTTGTTGAGATGAATATTATTCTCTAGAGATTTGGATTAATATTTTTTAGATTGATGAAAAAGAAATAATATTTCTGCCAACTTACACATTATTTTCTTAATCTTTAAAATCCTTTGTTGCATTTCCTCCTCTCTTTTCATTCTTTCTTCTTCAATTTTCATTCATTCTCACTATTTTTCATTTCTTTAACTTTCTTTTGCATTTCTTCATTCTTTTGTTGTATCTCATTTTTCTTTGCAAAGTATCATAAATTTTTTACATCTCATCATGCAACCTCTCATCAAACAGATTATTATAATTAAAAGATGATGATGAACTCCAAATAGAACCTAGGTAAAATGTAAATACATGGTTACTAAGACCATACACTAACAATTTTTTTGTCTCAACTATGGCAGCTTGAAGATAAATATATGCAACATCAATCTCTAGCACATCGGTAGAAGGGTCTATCAATTCTAAAGTAATGGCAACCATATTCTTCATTGCTTCATATAATTGTTAAAATATAACATAACTTATAATTGCTATATTCAGATAAAATTTATACTAGCACATGAAACTATCATCACCCAATAAAAAATTAAAATAAAAATGAAGTTAGTCATAATATTTAATGAGTACATATATAATAACTCATCAATTATGATAAAAAATAATAATACTTAACTTTGCATATTAATTCTAGTGAATGCCAAAAAATAAAATTTTTTAAACTATTTTATTTCATTTATTATAATTTACATATGACACTACAAACATAAATTGAGAAACTCACATTAAGATCATTCGACCACTTGTCCACAAATGATTTATCATTCTTCTTGTGCATTCACTTAAATATCTCAAATAATATTGGTGGATATTCCAACTCAACCTCTTAAGAATAAATAATAGTTACTATTGAGATACATGATATATTGTCACACATATATTATCATTTGTATTCACAAAATTCAAATAATAATAAATTATGAAAGTCAATTTTACCAAATCTAATGAATATTTGTAGGTCACCTTTGAACCTCCAATATGTTTCGAAGTCCTAATATTTCACACATTATGAAATTGCATTAATCAAGCAAAAAAGAAAAATTCACAATGTAATAATTCATGATTTCAAAATTAATAATATGTACTAATTATTTTGACAAAAGTATTGTATGTAATATAATCCTCAAAAAATTTGCAATGCCGATGTATATCAATATGTCAATGAAAAAATGATAAAAAAATATCAACTAGTGATGGAGAATATTAAATAGGGATATTAACTAATCCATATGTAGCATGTAATATAAATAGTCATCTATCAGCCGTGATATATAATATATATATTTTATTAAATATAAAATAATGGAAGGTATTGTTTATTGGATTGCACATTTAGTGAAATGTAGATTAAACAACTCTATAAATTTTGAAATGAGATTCTAATTTTTTTAAGTTATTCAATTGTTGTTATATTTCAACCTTTAAATTGCATACCATCAAAATTTTTAAGTTATTCATTGTTACTACCTTTCAACTTTTAGTATTTGTTAAAAAATATATAAATTGTTATTTGTTAAAGTTGCATACCTACAATTTTTTTGATATATATATATATATATATATATATAATTTTCATTGTTTAAGTTGCATACCTTATATTTTAACATACAAATTTTATGCCTTCAAACTTTTTAAACCATCTCAAAATGTATAGTTGTTCATTGTGATTACATTTCAACCTTTTAATTAAATTTTAATTTTTATAAATTCAATTAAATAGCTCATTAGGTAACCTAAAAGTGAACAAATCCTAGTAAGAGTACTAAGGCTACATTAATTAGCATGATACAAACTATAGATAAATAATAAAATGCACAAAAATTTCATATCTTGATTAGGTTAAAAAATTGAATAAATCCTAGTATGTGTAAAAAATATAAAATGTAAAATTTATCAATTATCAAGATAAAATTTCAAGAAAAAAAAAAAGGAGACCCCATGAGGATGTTAAACATGAAAAAAATAATAAAATGCACAAAAATTATAAATCTCAAATATATTATATATGGAAAAATTGGAAATACTAAATTGGATACCTCAATGATAGATGAGTAGCACAACAAACACTAAATGGAGGAAAGTAACCTCGAAAACAAGTCGTTTGAACTCATAATCAAAATAAAAAAAAATGCTCAAACCCTAACTTTTTCTTTGAAGTTACGAAGTGTTCTTTGATAAAATAATAATAATTTAATAACATAATTAGTTTCTATTTTAAATTAGTAATGGAAAAATATTTCATTGTTGAATTTTATAAAGTCTAGAAGCAACGAACTCTATAGAAATTTCACTTTTAGTGATGGTATGCATTTCAATCACTAAATTTAGAAATGGATTATGATTTTGTTTCTAAATAAATCTAAAAATAGAAATTTTCATCACTAAATGTCATGAAAGCTTATCTGCCCATGACTGCATATCACAATTAGCGATGGAAGGATAAACTATTTCAATTTCCATCTCTATTTCTATTTCTAATTCTATTTCTATATATTTTCAATTAATCCAGGCTTTTTAATAGTGACAAATTTTTTCCATTTCTAATTATTTCAAAAAATATTTATTTCCATTTCTAATCCGTTTCGATTTCATTTCTCATTTTATAAACAAAATCAAGTATTTATAATTTTTATTTATAATTGGCTTCTTTATTGTAGTGTATATTACTTGAATTAGAATTAGTTAATATCAAATTTTAGAAACAACATGAAGCTCATGCAACAAGTTGTTAATCCAAAGAACTTCAATAGCACATGAGGCAAGAGAATGATACTCAGCCTCTATGAAGGATCTAGCAACTATTTTTATTTTTGAGAACACCAAGAAATAACATTGCCCCTAGGGTAGACTATGTAAGCTGAAGTAGATGTGAAATAATCATGGTTTTCAGCCCAATTGGCATCATCGAAGACTGTAAGGTGAAGTGGTTGGCTGTTCTTAAGAAAGTGACCATGATGTAAAGTTGCCTTGAAATAATGGAGCACATGTTTAGCAGCAGACCAATGCATATGTCAGGGGAAGCATGGATGAAATGAGCCAACTTGTTAATAATGAAGGATACATCCATCTGAGTGAGGGATGAGTATTGAAGAGCTCCAACAACTTGGCTATACTATGTAAAATTTGTAGGCACGAAGCCATCATGAAGTTGCAAAGGTTGAGAAAAAGACATTGACATAGTACACTTAAGCATAGCCATGATGGTTTTGGCTGAAAGATCATGAATATATTTATACTAAAAGGGGAAATATTCTAGACAACGTATGAATAATTTCAATACCAAAAAATATATAGGTCAACAATATTTTTGATGGAAAATCTAGTAGCCAATGATTGAAGAAATTAGTTGAGAATGCGTGTATCATTACCAATGATGATGAACTCTTCGAAAAACACCAAGAAATAAATAGTGGCATTGGAGTTATAATAAATAAATAGGGATGTGTCACTCTTAGAATTGATAAAACATAAAATAATAGAAATCCTTTTAATTCATTATCCTACACATGAGGAGTTTGTTTGAGACCATAGATGGTTTTATGAAGCTGACAAACATATCTTGGGTTTGTAGTATTAATGAATCAGAGAGGTTATTGCATAAATACTTCTTTAGATAATGTACCATGAAGAAAAGTTTTATTAACATCTAATTGGTAGAGGGACCAACCATGAGATAAAGTAAGGGCAAGAATAACACAAATGTTAATAGGTTTAGCCATTAGACTAAATGTGTCCTGAAACAAGGCAAAGAATAAATATGGAACGCCCACTTGCATCTAACAATATTTTGAGTTTAGCTAGGTAGTACTAGCTCTCATGTACCATTGCGAAGAAGGGTAGTAATTTCATCAAACATAGCTCTCATGTACCATTTGCATCCAATGAGCCTATCTCTATTTAACATGGTTAAGAGCTTGAGATACACAATATGGTTCAATAGACTCAGACAAAGGATGTTTGGTAGTAGTATGATAAAGATGTTTTATTTTAAAAATATTATTTTTGGAATGGGTGATCATACTTTAAGAAGGAGGAGGAGATAGGGATAAAAATGTAGATGGAGTAATAGAGGTAGTGGTGAGAGGTGTAAAGGAGATAGAGTATAGAGAGTGGGAGAAGAAGGATATGAAGGAATACATATCACTAGAGAAGTGGGCAACAATGGTGTGGATGATGACATTAGTAAGATATGTAGTGGAGGAGATGTTGGTTTCATAATTAGTGTATGTTGAGTAGCAGGAGTGAGGGAAGAAGGAAATAGAAAAACAATAGGAAAAATAAACTAGTTATGAGAAGGTAAAGTCAAAGAGGTGAGTGAGATAAACAAATTTATTGAAAGGAAAGTCTATTTCAATAAAATAAACATGATGAGATATGCATATTCTATGGGTTTTTAAATCCAGACAAAAATATACAATTTGATTAGAGGAATAACCAAGGAAAACACATCGAGTGAACTTAGGTTCAAACTTATTGGTAGTGTAAGGTTTTAGCCAAAAATATATATATAGCAACCAAAGATACAGAGTTTTGTGTAATTTGGTGACTTAAAAAATAGCTTATGATAAGGAGAAGAGAAATTAGTGGTTGACATAGCAAGATGATTGATTAAATAAATAGTAGTTTGAAAAGCATGTGTTCAAAATTTGGAAGGGAGATTAGAAGGGTTAATAAGTGTCATTATGTGAAATAGTTTTAAGTTGTTGAATTTCTAAATTACATAAGAAATATTTAAGTGCAATATATTCACCACCATCATCAGAGTAAATAAAAATAATAAGTCGATTAAAAAACATTTCAATGATAGCTTTGGATTAATAAAAAATAGTGAAGACATCAAATTTTAAGCATAGAGGATAAAACCATACATATTTGATAAAATGATCAACAAAATTAATGTGATAAATATGACCAATAACAAATTCAATTGTAGATGGTCCCTATTGATCATTGTAAATCAAATCAAGAGGATCATAATTTTCTAAAGTGGATTTGCCAGAAGGTAAATGGTGACTTTTATTATATAAATAAGAAATACAAGCAAAAATAGAGGAGCATGAAGAAGATAGTAAAACTAGGCCAAGATTGGTAGGTTTATTTATTTTTCGAAAGGAAGGGTGACTGAGACATCCATGCCAAGTAGTTGGAGAAGTAGCTTGTAGAACACCAATAGAGAAAGCAACACAAGAATGGTTGGTTGCATAGTTAGCCATTGGTCATTCATAAAGATCATGCTGATTCCTTTCGTGGGGTAAAGGACTTCCCTTTTTTAAGTCATTGACAACAAAATATAAATGAAAAAAAATTAATAGATGAATTATTAGAATGGCAAAATTGATAAACATAAATGAGATTATGATTAATAGTGGGAACATGCAAAACTTTAAATAAAATGAAAGAAGATAGAGAGAAGTATACCTAGTATGTGTGATTTTCAAACGTAAACCATCACCCGTAATGATATAATTAGGACCTTCATAAGGTTAATAAATACATAAATTGGAAAGATGAGAGGTGACATAATGTGAGGCATCCCGAGTCCAGGATCCATTGAGGATGACATAACCAGGAGGGATAGATGCAGGGATGGTAAGCTTTGATAGTGGTGAAGATTTTGGTCATGATCGGGTGAAAAGTAGACCATATGAGAGAGAGAGAGAGAGAGAGTATAATGGATGATGAGTTGATCTTGATATCACTAAGGAAGATAGGCTAGATTGGGAAGTTACGCATCATCTTGATGAATAGTAGAGATGGGACAAATAGATGTACCATCAAGGTCGCCATGAAGATCTAAATTGAAGAAGAAGACATTGAATTGAGCTTTCCAAAAGAAATAGTTAAATTCAGTCAGTTTTAAAGGAAATTGAATTGGATTAGTTGTTGGAGAAATTACAAGACAAATATTGATTTTCTAATTACAAGTGAAGAGTACAATATATAAAGCATGAGAAGGATTAATTGTTCCTATTTAAAAGACAAATATTATGTAATACCTTTTGAATAATCCTTGTGTGAGATGACAACAAAATTATAATAATGATTAGTTTCTATTGGGGAGTCTTGTGGCTCCAAAGATGGAACAAATTTATAAATAAATAATATGACTAGAGCTAGATGTAATAATGAAATAATATGTTAATTAGTTGAAGAAATATCATTCAATAATAACAATATTATTCATCAAATAGTTATGTTTACACTTGGAACTCTAAAAAAAATCAACATCATAGTATGTTAGGTAGACTAATCACCACTGATAAAAGTCATATCTATAAATTTTTTTTTCTTCCATTATTACTTAGTGATGGTCCGTCAATTTTTCGGGCATATGACATATAAGCGAACAATGTTTTTTCATACTATATTCTCATGATCGTTGGAATGTTTTATTTCATATGTGCTTTCCATTTTATATTGATATTATTTTATTTATGATGATGCAATTTTTCTTTTTCTAATGATTTGAGAGATTATCAATATAATATTGAAAATTTATTTCGTGATCGTAATTATGCCCAATCCTTATTTATGTCCACAAGTTTGATATGATTTTATTTCAATAAATCATTCAAACACAAATATACTAGATTGGTGATTTTTTTTAAAAAAGTTTAATAATTTACTTAACACCAATAATCAAAGATAAATAATTATTTTCTAAAATGTTAAACTTTAGTTTTTGACATCATTAACAATTTTTTGATCTTTCTTTTGCGTATATAAAGAGAAAGAGAGAGATAAAATAGTAAGAATTAAGTCTAATATAAATTGCTAATAATGATATAGTTTTTTTTTTGTTTCTAATCGAATCAAATATTAAAATAATTTTATGTATGTGACTAGATAATATATTCAGAGCAAACTCATATTAATAAAATGTTGTCAAACTATAAGAAAATATAAATCAAAATAAACATATTTTCTCTTTGTTTATGAAAATACAAGAATTGGAAAGAGAATAACAAAGAATGATATTAATATATATATATATATATATAGTGAGAGTTTCTCATATGAACATTAACATAAGTGAGTATAAGTGTTTTTTATAGTTTTATAAATATAATTTCATCAACTCTTATTAATGATTAGTTGTGAAAATCATAAGTTAATTCATAAATATAGTTAATGAGAAACTTCATGGATATAGTTAATGAGAATCTTCATGAATATGATTAATGAGATACATGAGTATAAATGAGTGTAAATAAAAATCTATATAAATATGAATGTAGTAATTTACCACTCATCAAACTTTTATTTATAAATGTCGAGATGATTTCTTTTATATATTGACCATCCCACTACAATATAATATGGATATTATTCATTATTTATGTAATAAATTTTAGGGCTTATTTGATAAAACTGAAAAAATTAAGTGTTGAAAAATATATATTGAAAAATTAAGGCTGAATTTTATAAGTATTTAATTTATATTAAAAAACTATTTGATAAATTACTATTAATTGAATGCTGAATATAAATATATTATTTGATAATAATAAATGTTGAATGCTAAAAATAATATATTTTACATATTTATCATTATTATCATTATATTATATATTATCAAACATAAATAGAATTTCTAATGAAAATTTTTTTTATTAAAAAAATTAAAAACTTATAACATATCCATAAATAAATCATAAATCCAAAAAAGAAATAATAATATTAAAAAAATAACTAATAAAATCTAAATTCTTAAAAATTATCTAAAATTCTAATATAAAAATAAAAATTAATGAAAAACTAATTATTTGTTTTATCTCTTAAATTAATCATGAAATAGTGTTATGGTTAGGGTTTGTGGTGATAGATAAATGAGGAATAGAAAACAGATTCACAAATTGAACTGTAGCATAGATGAAAAAACAAAAAAGAAATGAAAAAAAAGAATAAAATGATAATTTTGAAAAAAAAAATTTATTAAAAATTTTCGGTATTCAAGTATATATCTACTTAAAATTTTCAATGAACTTTCATTATTTTATATTTTTAGTTTCCAGATTTTTTTTTTATTAAACGCACTTAAAATTTCAAAGATTTTAAGTGAGCTGAAAAACAGTCCCTATGGTTTTGGTCCTTTTGGAAACATGAATTGATATCTTGAGGTACCCCGTACCCCGTCATCACCCATGTGACCAATGACCAGACTACGAGCGCGTGAGGTACATGTATTTAGTTATATGATTCTTGATGTCCATTCAAAATCAGAAGATTCTGAACATCTGATGAAATTACTTCATCGTCATATTTAGTTTCGATCCCATCATCCATTTTCCACCAACCATAGCTTTTAGTCTATCATCCCTCTACTTGTCGGATTAGATTCTCATTTTCACTTTCTCTCGGGTCGGCGTCGGCATTCTTGTGGCAAATCTCGTGCTTATTTGTTAATACAGTTTAATCGTTTCTTTTTTAGTTCAGAAGGCTTTGTTAGGGGTTGCATATTAGGAATCTTACGATTCTATGAAATTATGCTCGATTGCAAGGCTGATTTGGAAAATGAAACATTTTCTAAGTCAATACATGAAACAGTAAATGGATCGCACCAGTTCACCATAAAGGGGTATTCTTTAGCGAAAGGGATGGGAGCCGGAAAGTGCATATCGAGCGATGTTTTCACAGTTGGTGGTTATGACTGGGCGATATATTTCTACCCAGATGGGAAGAATCAGGAAGATAATTCAATGTATGTTTCGGTTTTTATTGCATTGGCAAGCGAGGGAACAGATGTTCGGGCTTTATTTGAGTTGACGTTGTTGGATCAAACTGAGAAAGGGAGCCACAAGGTTCATAGCCATTTCCATCGCGCATTGGAAAGTGGTCCTTACACGCTTAAGTACAGAGGGAGCATGTGGTAAGGTTCATGTATCTCGTTTTGTTTTAGTCCACTGTGTTTATCATTTCTTGAGCCTGGACGAGTATAAATCGATGGTTAAAGACGGATGAGGTTTTATCAAATGTTATGGTCTGAGTTTACATGGTGGGTTGGAGTGTAACCATTTCATTTTAGAAGTCTTACAATACGGATGAGGTTTTCTCAAATAGCAATATGGCCGTGACATGTTTCTCATTATGTGAAAACTAACAAAAGATTAACAATTGGACAGTTTGGTGAGTTTTGAACCAAAAGGATTTTTACTCGGTGTTCACGCCATTATCTTTGTTATTGTTAAATTTTTATTATCACCTAAGTGCATCATTGATATAATCAGAATATAGCATATGAACCTTAGTTCTTAAAGAAATATGATCAGTATCCAAATCTCTACACAAATTTTTTTAATCATTTGTATCATATTTTTTAATAGTCTATATAATCTTTTATATCATTCATTAATTTGTAAATATAAATATTTTTTAATTGGAGTTGAGTGTGATGCTTGTTATTGCTATATAATATGAACCAATAAAAGATGTGCATCAAACATCAAGAGATTTTTAGGAAATTAGTGTTCATAAATTTACCATGATGTGCTAAATGATTGCTTATGTTTGGAAATTTTTTTTTGTGAGATTGGATAGGTCATTGTTCACCTTCACATTTTTTAGGGGTTAAAATGCCTCATCAATTAATTTTGTTGTTCTGATTACTAATCACGTTCTATTTATCTTTCTAGGATGTCACTTTTTTACTAACTGTTATTCCAATATTGATGAATTATGTTTTATCGAAATGGGTTTTGATTTCTGTGGCATGTTAGATTTTTGTTTGAAGGCTTTGCTATGGGCTTGGTTATCCATTTCTACATATTTATAAGGTGCGACTAAAGCTATTCTAAAATCTAACCTAACATGTTAGATTTTAGAATAGCTTTAGTTGCACCATATAAATATGTTTGGTATTTAAATATTTCAACCAGCATGTACCAAGGGACACTAGGACTGTATTTAATGGTTGGTACATTGGATATGGTCTGTTAATTTGGTAGTTTAACTTAAATTTATTTTATGAAGGTTAGTATCTGTTTGAATTCGTTTACACGGTTCAAAATAGGATTTCTTATGCTAAAATATCACTTAAATTATGTTTTGTATTTAAATAGTCAACCCAGCATGTACCAGGGGGTGCTAGGACTATATTTCATGGGTGGTACTATTGGATATGATCTGCTTAATGAAAATTTGGTAGTTTTAATTAAATTTAGCTTATGAAGATTAGTATCAATTTGAACTTGTTTACAGTTCAAAATAGGATTACTTATGTTAAAATATCTTTCATTTGGTCAAATCTGTTAGAAATAGATTGACCATTTATCTTTCCTTCAATGTACTAAATGATAAATGAAATACATATATAATATTACAATTTTATAGATGCACTCATGGCCAATGATGCTCTCTTCCAAATAGCACGATAAAATTAATTAACTACAATGTATATTAATATCAATTGTCTAGTTGGTGAATATGTATCAATTATAAATTTAAATGAGTTTCAATTGAGGTCTTGTCATTCTAGTTGATGCTATATCTCATAAAAATATAGGATAAAATTGCCTATTTCAAAATATGTTTTAAATAAAATTTTAATTATTCTCAATACAAGTTCCTTGTTTGTGAACTGCCTAACTAATGTGATTTTAATATTGACCTAATTATCATAATGTTATGACACACATTAATAGGTGTTATTATTTTGTAAGAGTATTAAAACTCATAGTTAATTAATATGATCATAAAATTTATTTGAGCAAAAATCTCTTATCAAACATAGGTTTGCATATATATGGGTCATATTCAATCTCTAGAGTTGATGTGTGTATTTATGTGTGATAATATTTCTTGGTATTTGGTTAATATTATGTTTTATTTATTGAATAAAGCATAAATTATTGTGAAAATGCTCGTGTCATCTTGGCATATAAGATCATCATTATTTATTGAATTGTCATTATCAAAGATATTTTACTTATAATTATCCTTTTGGTACTTTAATATCGAAGTGACATGTTATTTCTAATAAGGATCGCTATCACATTTACATTTTTAGGTAATTTATTGATTTTTCTTTATAATTACTTTAAACAAGAAAGCACGGACATGGCTCCCTACAGTCGTGTCCATGTGTCTGACACCTGGACACGTGGACACGGTACGAACACTGCATGGATATATATCTGATGCACCACGTGACGTATTATTAATTAATCCGTATCTGATACGTCACTTGGTGTATCGTATGGTTGCGTCGGCTGTAGTATCCAAGTCGAGAGTGCCCGACGTTCGACGACGTCTAGTGGCCAACATCGCCGCATGGACGACGTTGGCCACTCGACGTAGGCGGTGGGCGCGATTTGAGGGGGAAGGTAGGGGGCAGCACGATTTGAGGGGGGGGGGAGGTAGGAGGCGGGCGTGATTTGAGGGGGGAGGCAGGGGCGGGTGCTATGTGTGGGGATGCAGGGCTGACATAAAATAAAATAAAATATTTTTATAAAATAAAATAAAATATTTTTATTTTATAAAATAAAAAAATATAATTTTATATAATATAAGATAATTATAAAAAATTATTTTATAAAATAAAATAATTATAAATATCATCTTATAAAATAAAATAAAATATAATATTTTTATTTTATAAAATAAAAAAAATATATTTATTTTATAAAATAAAATATTTTAATTTAATTTAATTTATTTTATTTTATAAAATACCTAATATTTATAAATAAAATAATTTTTATTTTTAAATTTATTTTTTTTATCATACTGTATCCTAGCTGTATCTGTATCCTAGTTTTTTAGAATTTGTCGTGTCCCTGTATCCTGTCGTGTCGTATTCTCGTGTCCGTGTTCGTGCTTTTTAAGTTTTAAATATCTATATTTGTTCTCTAATCCCTAATTAACTCAATATTTAGAGATTATTTGATACTTATTTTGTTTGTGCTTTTTATTTCATAAATATTATTCTTATGATAAGTAAAATATAAATTAATATAAAAAACAAGTCTTGCTATGAATTTTATTCATGGAAGTGATATAAATAAAAATAATTTATAGGGCTATTATCATATTATGAATCTCTTTCACTTGTGTGTGTTTTGTGATATATCTATTATTATTAATCATGACCGATCCATGATTTTCATATTATAGTGAGATTCATAGTCATAAGTTTGATATTTTACTTAATTCAAAATTATTTTATGATTAGTTCTTTTAGATAGTACATAATGGATTGACTTTTAATATTAATATGTTTTTGGTTTTGTAAATATTATATTTGTAATGATTAATATATCTTAATTTAGAGTTTTTATATGTTTATTTATCTCACACATTAATATTATAATAACTATCTATTCATTCTATTTTAAATACATTAATATATTCTATGACTTATCTGTTATTATCATTCATGACCAACACACAAATGAACATATTTGTAAAAATCTTAATTATTAGTTTTAAATTATATTTATATTTATCAACATCTAAATATAATATTAATACAAACATAAATTTATAAATTCACAAATTTGAATATTTATCACAATACAAATATATTATCAATTCTAAAATTAAATTTAACTGATATTAAGGATTAAATTATGCAAGATGTATTGGAAAACATTGTTTGGGCTGTAGGATTTTTAATGATCGCCCAAATTAATTTCTAAGCATACAACCTTAAATTCAATCGATGTTACTTATTTGCTTACCTAGAATTTGTTCTTAATTAGGGTTAATTATGTGTCATCTAGGATGTTATGTGTTGTTTCATTTTTTCTTCTTTTTTTTAAGAGTAATTTTTATATTTTGAAGATTTATATGATATTTTAAGTTGAAAGTCATGATACAAAATAATGATTGTGATTTTTGTCATATTTTTCATCTCATCGAGAGTATAAATATTACAATGTTAGGAATGTTACTGATTTATATTTAATTTCTTGTAATATAAAATTGTAATGTTGAAAATAATTATTGCTTTGATCTTGATTTTGTGAGTAAAATATAATGACTATGAGATTGTTATGAATAAGTAAATGTTCTTTGGGAATAAAATCATGATATCAGAATTAGTTGCAGCTTTAGTCTTAGCTAATTGAACAAAATTCATGATATTTGAATTGACCATGATTGAGTAATTTTTCCTCGAATAAAAGTCATGACAAAAAATGGAGTTGTGATCTATATCTTTAGATATTTTTACTATGATTTGAATAAGTTATATCTCCAAAATATGTTGTGACTACTTGTATCAATTGAGTAATTGATTTTCGTGATGTAAAAATAATATTATGGTTATTAAGTAGTTTAAAGTTAGTGTGGTCTTGACTCCCAGAAAATGACATTGTCTTGATAATTATATTATATAGTAAAATATTTGTATCAATTCGATGATATAATTATGATGTATAAAGGATATGATAACTATTTTGATGGAGTTATGACTAAGAAAGAATGTTGTAATTACTTATAATTATGATAAAATGAAAGATATACATAAGTCATGATAAGAGAATTGTCATGAAGCTCTATTGTTTATCACCACAATACTTTTTTGTTCAATTAAATTTATCAAATTTATCAAAATTTACTAAGATTTTATTAATATTTTTAATTTTATAGTAAAATAGGAATTTAGTAAATTCTTTTTGTTATATACTAATATACATGCAAATATGCTTAATTTTACTCATCAAGTAATATAATTTATTTTATATTTTGAGTACTAAATGAAATTTCACACAAAATATTATTTATTTTTATGCAATGAGTTCTTCTGCAAACAAACACACCAAAAGAGAACACAGATGATGATCACAACTAGGTTACAATATCATGGTGAATATTTATTTTTAAAAATAAGATTCAAAATTTTGGGATTTATTGGGAAATGGTTTATGTTATGAATTGTTTTTTTATATCACAGAAAAAAAAAATTTTTAGGTTCTCACAAGCAGTATTACATTTAATGTATATAGTTAGACTTATTTTTGGATTAAAATTCTTAATTATTGATCTTATATGGCAATGATATTTTTTGGTATATATTTCTTTTTCTTGTATTTTCTGTGTTGATCAATGGTATTACATGAAAGATATCCAAATTATTATTTTTTTGGGCTGTGATAGAAAAAAATCTCATGGGTCTCTCAATCTTTGTCATGATTGATCCCTATATGCCTAATGATTATGATTATCACTTTTTTTAATATTATAATTTTTTTGTTATACTTGAACTTTAAGCTTGTCATTGTGTTATTTTTTTTGTCTTGATCATTCATTAACTTTTATGCATAAAAGATTTTAATTTTGGAGGGAATAAGTTCTAAAATTATGTTCGTTTCTTTGGATTTCATTTCCATTCGTATCATTTGCTCTTCTTTTGCATTGTTCTTTTTTTATGAATACTCATATATATATTCTCAACTCTAATATGTGATATTTAATTGGTAATATGTTTGTTTGATATGAATAAAAATATTTTTTATTCACATCATTGGTCTTCAATTATTCCAAAATATGGTTGTTTTACATAATACGAGTATTCATGTCGTGATATTTGTTTGAAAATTGCATAAAAAAGATCTTCATTATTTGCTAAGTATGAATGAAAGAAATGATTGAATTTGTTGTATGATCTGCAATACCACTCGTTGCCTTGAAATGGATTAACTTGTGTGTTTTCAAAATTTTTAGGTTCAAAGGTTTTACTATAGTGGATACAAATACAAAATAATACCACTATATAGAAATGGATTAACTTGTTGTATGATCTCCAATACCACTCGTTGCCTTCAAAGCTTTTCTCATTTATCTTTTAGTGGATACAAAATAATATATCAACAAATAAAAAAATGCTTTTACTACACAAATACAATATAAATAATTTGCAAAAATTGCATATACATAACTTGAAACAACACTATTTTTTTGTAAGAATAGTAATACTAATTTAAGTTAAAGTGAATTATTATAATATAATTCTAGTCAGTTGTGCCAAAAATTTGTTGTGATTTTGTGAGTGTCAAAACTCATAGTTAACTAACATAATCATAAAATTTAGTTGAATGAGAATCTCTCGTCTAATATAGCTTAACAAGTATATGAGTTATATAAATAATAAAATATTTATACGTTCAGACATCAATTTCATATGAATTGTTTTGACAATATAATTAATCAATACTAAATTAATGATTGTATGAGTAGAATAAATGTAATTGATCTTATAGAATATACTCAGACTATAAGATTAACACATGTACTTGTGTGTGATAATATTTTTTGATATTTAATCAATATCATATTTGTTTGTTGGATGAAAGATATATTTTTATAAAAATAAATATGTACTCTCGACATACAAGGTGATCGTCATTTGTTGGACTATCACTATTAAAGAGGAATCCTTTGTAGTTGTTTTTGTGGTATTTCAAAATAGAAGTGACATATTATTTTGTGCAAGAATTATTAGCACATCTAATTTTTTTAGATAATATGTTAATCATCCTTAATAATTATTTTGAATATGTATTTTAAATTTTTAATCTCTATTTGTATCAATGATGTGAGATAATATAATACTAATTCTATCTATGCTTTTGGTTTCATAATTATTAAATTCATGATAATTAAATATATAATTTTAATGAATCTTATGTATAAAAGTTATTCAAGTGAGAATGATTTATAGAACTATCATCATATTATGAGTCTCTCTACTTGTATGTGTTCTATGACATGCTTGTCATTATTTTTCACGATCGACACACTACTCTCATATCATAGTAAAATTTTTGGATAAGATATGCTACTTAATTTTCATATTATTTTATGGTTAGTCATTCTATATAGTGCATAATGAATTGGTTTTTATTGTGTTTGTCCTTTGACTATGTAAGTGACATATTTGTAATGGTTAATATATTTTAATTTTAAATTTTTATGTGTTAGTTTATCTCACATATTAAGATTAGAAAGAATTTCACTTCTTTTTATTTTTAATATGTGAGTATGTTTTATGACTTATTTGTTCTTATTCATTATGGTTAACACGCACACATTGATATATTCGTAAAAATTTTAATTTTTGGTTTTAAATTGCATTCATATCTATTATTATTGAAATATAATATTAACACAAACATAAATTGATAAATTTAAATATTAATCATTAAATCAAATTTAGTTGGACATTGAGGATAAAATCGTGATAAATATATTAGAAAGTATCTCATGTATTTTTAGGTTCTCAATGAATTCTCATTAATATTTATGCAAAAAATTCTAATTTCAATTTATGGTGTTTGTGGCTTGTCTTGGATTTATCCATAATTAGGGTTGATTATGTGTTGCCTAGGGCATCGTCTGTCGTTTCCCTTCTCTTCCTCCTCTTTTTTATTTTATTATGTTAACTTTTATATTTTGAGGGATTTATATGATATTTTATGTTGAAAGTTGTGTTATAAATTGAGGTCGTGATTGTCATATCTTCATATTTCTTCTTGAGCACAAATAATGCTGTGTTAAGAATAATCGAGATCGATGTTTAATTTTTTGTAACACAATGTCATGATGTTAAAAATGACCGTGGCTTTTATCCTAACTTTGTGAGAAAATTATTGCAGTGCTAAAATTATTATGATTGAGTAATTATTTTTTAGAATGCAAAGTTATGATATTGAAATTAGTCATATTTATTAGATGACATTATAAGTGATGCCACAAAGACTAGTATCGTCTCTATATATTTGATAGATGTATTTATTTGATGCTGATGAAAAAGTGAAGATGTTAATGTTTATTTTTGATAATTATTCAAACAAGAGCTTCATAAAGTTTATTTGGAGTATAAGGAACATGAAGCGATGACTAAGTTATATAGACTATGCTAATGTATGGAAGTAAGAAATTATGTAAGTGAGTTTTCTGAATTAATGTTTAAAATTTTTAATCATGATGAGAAATATATTCTTTTCTTTTATAGATGATATTAAACCTTGGGCTAAACAAAGATCATAGAGTAGAAGTGTTGATAGAGATATTTTAAAATGGTGGACAAGCCTAACTATTATAAGATAGAGGTGTCAAATGTGTTGTGTTGTGTTATGTCGACACAACCCATTTGAGTGTGATATGGTTGTGCTACCATGTCATGTTGGGCCATGATATGATTGGCCCTCATAACATGTTGGATTGTGTTAGACCTGGAGTGGGTCATGCTAATTCAGCTTGGTTTAGGCTGGTTTTGGTCGTTTCGGGTAGCACAAGCCACAAGCCATAAAGTGGCATTTTTTTGTAAATTTTATTTTATTTTATTTAAAAGATGTATGAGTAAAAAAAAGAAATCAAAATTAAAATTAAGACAAATTGCAAAGTGCAATCAAATATCTAATATAATAATACATTTTATTTTAGTAATCAATAGAAAAATCAAAAATCACAAAAGTGCATAAATTAAAATGGAAAGTAAATTGGTATAATTAAATAAACAATAGCAATGTGATACACTATAAGAATAACATAAATCAAGAATGATCAAAATTATTAAGTATTAATGATATGATATTATGGATGAAAATATAGATAATCATTATCATCATCGTGAATATCTTGAAAGATATCGTTAGATCTCTTAATATTCTTAGTCTTTAGGTTTTATGAATCATCATCTCCCATTATCTCTTATGCTTTATCTTGAAAAATTAATCTTGAATCTTCCTAGTCTTTCATGTATATTTAGTATTTTTATGATATCTGGTTTTAATTTCGATATCTTATCTGAAATAATATTGGCTGTCATAAAAAAATAGATTTTAAAGCTATGCTTAATACATGAGGGATCACTAAATGATGTGTTTATTTTAGATAACACGAAATAGATAAATTTGTATAATTTTAATCATAAGAAAATATCTAAGTTATTATTATTATTATATGATATGATGAAATAGTAATCAATATTTAAATATTGAGACAGTTAACTTCTATTCAATGGATTACTTATTATATATCTTTGGCTAACTAAATGAAGAAGTCATAATTTCTAAATATAGTATTCATGTTCGTACTCGGAGCATGACTATAACTATCATGTCTAATATTGTAATATAAAAATAAATCAGTTAATTTTTCATAAATGAATTTTTTAGGTTGGTGTACTTGGTTCATAAATATAAATATATATGTCAAAATATTTTTTACTCATATTTTAATTCTAAGATTCATACAGGTAGTCAAACAATACAAAGCTGGAATGAAAGACTAGTATTTCAAATACTTAGACTTCATTGTAATAGCCTTGATACTAATTACGGGATTATCTCTATATTTATTAAATATATTATTAATGTTACATATGCATCCTAGTATAATGCAAGTGATGAGAGTGTACATAGACAAACACATTAATAACATAATAGAAAATTTTTAGGAATTTTATAAATAAAATTTATGTATCACAGATTTAATTATTAATAAGCTTGTTAAATTTTATTATTATCATAGATGGATGTTATATACATGTAGTCAACACATGATTTCAACATCAGATAAGTGTAATTTCAATGTTATATTATTTTTGTTTGGAATCTTTTCTTATAAAGCCTTGCATACATAGGTTATTCAACTCTTGTTGTCTGCTTGATGTTCAATGGTATTTTAGTAAATTTTTTATTTTTACTAATATTTGAGAAATAATTTTTATTTTCACATGTACTATCTGGTTAATCATGTAACATGTACTTAACATGAAATATACTACTTAATGGTTTATTTCTAATAGTCCTAAAAAATATATCAATAGTTAATTCACTATTAGAAGTAATATTAAAAATTATATTAAATATTTTATTTTGGATGTCATTATTTAAAGATTACTATTATATACTCATATATTGTAGGATCATGAGGATATAAAATCTTAAAAAATCTTAAAATTATTTTATTTTCTATTTAGAGTTTAGTAGTGGTAGAGGTATTTAAAGGGCCGTGCTATGCTGCCATGACTTATTTTTTGCTAGGCACGACTGTGCCATCATGTCGTGCTATACATGTGAATAATTTGGCTGGCCTAGTACGAAATGGTGGCATGATTGAGTGCAATGCCTTGCAGGATCATGTCGTGTTGGGCCGACCAATTGGCTAGCTTGGCTGGCCAATTATAATCGGCTTAAGTAACATTCGGCTTGTGGTTGAATTTTTTTTTAATTATAGCCTGCCCCTTAGGCCGGTCACCTAACATGATTTGACCTGTGACCCTTAGCTAGTCATGAGTCAACTAGTGGCTGGGCTGGTGGACTATGCCTTCGTGCTAGGCACACGTAGAGGTGTCAAACGTGCCGGCCCGGCCCGGCCCCGCACGAGGCACGGCACGTTCTTAACCCGGGTTCGTGCCGTGCCCAGGTTAAGAACATTCTGTGCCTGGCCCGGCACGGGTCCATCCCGTGCCGGTTCACGCGTGGCACTGGCGGCGTGAGTCGTGACCCGTCCGGCCGTCCCCTGCCCCCCCCCCCCGATAAAAAGACCGCGTGTCGGGTCAAATCAGACCCGACCTGCGGTCTTTTCTGCCGAGTCCCGACGCCCATAGAAGTATAGAACCGATCCGAGCAATTCCAACGGAAAAAAAAAAAAAATTCAAACTTCACCGATTTTCAGCCCTTGGATTCACTTCCAACGGCTAGGGGGCAGAATCCAACGGTCCTCGTGATTCTGCCCCTTAAAAAACTTAAAAAAAATTCAAAAAAATAATAAAAAAATATCTTTTTTTATAAAAAAAATATTCTTTAGCCTATAAATTCTACCCCCCTCCCTATAATATTTATGATTTTCAAAAACATAAAATCTCTCAATACTTTCTCTCTCTTACATAAACCGTGCATCTCTCTCTCGGGCCTCGTGATTTTGATTTCGGCTTGGATTTTCGTGAAACTCAACTTGAGTTTTGAACATCAGAGCTTCTTGCGGTGCACCTTGCACGTGACTGACCTCATTGCTTTACCGGGTAATATATTTTACGTTTTTTTGTACTTTCTCTCTCTAAAGCTTCTCTCTCTAGAAAAACTTACGAAAAATAAAAAAGACAAATACACCTGACACGTATTTAAATTTGGAAAATGAAAATGTTAGTGTTACACAGACGTCTGTGGCTCCTGAAATTTTGGTTTCTCCTGTCGTCTTAACCCAAAGTTCTAAAAAACAAAAAACTAGGAGGACTTCTGTAGTTTGGACACATTTTAAAATCATAACACAAGTAAATGTTAGGGGTGAGGAACTTGAAATGGCACAGTGCAAATATTGTATGAGACTTTTAACATGCAAGAGTACATGTGGGACTGGGCACCTCAAGAGGCATGCTGAAATATGCTCCAAAAAATATGGACCCTTAGATCCTAGGCAAACCCAACTTGGCACTACATTTTTTGAGACTGGATCGAGTTCAGTCTCAAAGTTTACTCCCTTCGTATACTCCAGCGAGTTGGGTAGGGACGGCATGGCCAGGCTCATCACATTGATGGGTCTTCCGATCAGATTTTCGGAAGATCCGAGGGTAGTGCGCATCATGCAGACTTATTTTCAGCCATCCTATCGTAAGATTCCTTGGTCCACATCCAGGAGTGACATACTAAATATATATAAGTTAGAAAAACAAAAAATAATTAAGGAATTTTTGGCATTTAGTGGAGTGGTGCCCGTGACGTCTGATATATGGACATGTCACGATGATTCTTTTTATGTATGTCTCACGAGTCATTATGTAGATTCTAACTGGACAATCAATAAAAAAATATTAGTATTCACTGAGATTCTTCATCCTCATGATGACCCGACCATTTTTGAGTGCATGATGAAAATATTTAGGGAATATAAAATTCAAAATAAAATTTTGTGTCACTTTCGATAATGCTGCGAATAATGGAGTAGCGATCAATATGTTTGTTAGAAATATTAGAGACGCACCATTAGGAGAGATCTTTCATGTCAGATGCATGTGTCATGTTATTAACCTGATAGTTCAAGCGGGTATGAAGGTCTGTTCCCCCGCGTTGGAAAATATACGCAATGCACTCAAGTATATTCGCACTCCTCGCAGACTACAAGAGTTTGGTAATATCTGTTTGTCTGCGAATCTTAAGAAGAAGAAATTCCAATCAGATGTGAGACATCGTTGGAATTACACGTACCTGATGTTGGAATCATGTGTTGGATACGAACACGTGATATCCGACTACGTCAATAGTAAGAGTGGCGAACTTATTATTGACGACACTGACTGGGCTTCAGGAATTTCATAAATGAAATTCTTGAAGATATTTTATGACACGACGAACATGTGTTCGTCGGTTTATACGCCCATCACTTGCATTGCACTCCGTTGCATATGCAACATTAGTAGCATGTTTAGGATGTATCGAGCGGGCCTGACGCTTAGCCATATGGTTGCAGAGATGGAGACCAAGTACCTGAAGTACTGGTCCACCATTCCATCTCTTTATTGCCTCGCAGCATGTATGGACCCTAGGGCTAAGGTGGAAGGAGTTGAAAACACCCTGACTTTCATTTCCTCGTGCATGAACCTGGAAGAGCCACCTGAAGGGTTCATTTACGAGAAGTTGACAGACTTGTTCACATACTACGATACTAGGTATGGTGGTGGTGGTGGTGAGACTGTGATTACGGACACTGATACCTTGTTCGGAGATGACGATTATTCCATTAATCTAGCGAGGGGGAAACGTAGGGGTGAACCATCACATAGGAGCGAGCTGTCTTGGTACTTAGATACCGATTACTGCTCAATCCTATCGCCTTCTGATAATAAAAATCTTGATTTATTACAGTGGTGAAAATTATATGAGCCCACCTATCCCGTGCTATCTAGGATGACACGAGATCTACTGACTCCTCCGGTGTCGAGCGTAGCATCGGAGTCTGCTTTTTCTGTTGCAGTGAATGTGATTTCAGATAGGAGATCGAGATTACGTCCAGATATGGTTGAGGCCTTGGCATGTTTGAAAGATTGGGAGGAATCGAGATTTAGCATCAGTGATCGTGCTGAAGCTGGGACTGTGACAGACACTGCAGTCGCATCCACATCCACTACGATGGCGGATGAGCTGATTGCCGATGATGATGATCCATATGATATTGATCTTGATGTTGCGGCTGATGATTCTCATGATATGCCGCTTGACGATTGATGCTCATCTGCTCTTTTTTTTCGATATTTTTTTATTTATTTTATTTATACGCTTTGTTTGTACTTTATACCATACGTTGTGTTGAAACTTATACTTGTTTTATTCAGACTATTGGTTTCAAAAGCATGATTGGTAATTTTTCATTTGTGTAGTTTAATTTTTTTTTAATTTTAATTTTTACTAACTTAATGTATTTATTTATTATTTTACGATTTAAATTTTATTTTAAAAATTAATAACTTTAAATTTTAATATATAATTAATAAATTATAATAATAAAAAAAGCTAAACTTAATTGAATTTGATAAAAAATTTTTTTTCTAATATTTGTTTGTTTTATTTAATTTTATAATTTTTACAAAAAATTATATTTTTTAATTATTACTAATACTCTATACGGTTACTTAATCAAAAAATTTACAATAAAAAAAAAATTCTAATCTGCCATTAGCCCGTGAGGTCGTGACCGTGAGGCCTCACTGACCCTGGTTGACCCGGTCCCGTGTTGCCGCTCCCGCCTGCCCGGCCGTGCTGCCTGGCCTGTATGGCCAAGGCGTGCCCGCCTATATACTAACCGTGCTCGGCACGGCACGGTAGCACGATCGTGCTCGTGAAAAAGGGCCGTGCTGTGCCGGGCCGGCCCGTTTGACACCTCTAGGCACACGAGTCGGAAAGTATGTCTGTATAATATTGACTCTCTTATGAGTTTTCAAAAATATTTGGAAGATAAATGATGGTAATCATCTTGATAATATATCATATTTTTATGATATATGAAGGAGGTCAACAAATTTTGAACTAGATCCAGCTTGAAAGATTCTATCGCTAAGTTGGGTTTATCTCGAATCTAACGTATCATATTTTTTAGTACATTTATTAGTATTTCTCTTTAGGTATAAAGTCTTATATGTATTTTTATATGTATATATATATTTTATATTATATACATTATATTGATTTTTTATCGATAATTTTAGAATTGTTAATTTATTATTTTAAAGAATATCCCAATAATTTATATTAGCCTAATTTTATATTTTTTTGGTGACATAGTTTTGGGTCAAGATAATTAGAGAAAACATAATTTTTATCTCAGACCTTTTAATAGGGTTATTATTCTTTTCTACCTCTACGTCTACGTTAATTTGATATTTATTTTTATTAAATTTACTTTGTAACATTTATTTATTTATATATTTTAAATAAAATATAAAAGTTATAAAAAAAGTTTAAAGTTCTAAAGTAGCATTGTAACTAAAAAATTTTAAAATTAGTATCGTACTAAAGATTGCTTTGTTACAAATTTTAACCTTTAGAGTTGAGATTGAATGTTCACGTAACCAATGTACAGTGTTGCACAGACTGACAAGCACACTCACACCATCATAAACCTTCTTTCTTACTCTCGTTTGCACAAGTATTGAACATAAATTAAAATAAAAAAAATAGTATAATATACTATATATGTATATCTAATATATATATTTAAAAATGATATACTAAAGAGTGTTGACATACTAGACTACATAGAAAGTTATAAGACAAAAATAAAGCAATGAAAAACTTAGAGTTAGAGAGAAGAAAAGAATTAAGAATACATATTTAAATTTCTTCTATATTCATATAGAAAAAAAAATTTAAATTTATTAATATTTTTTTATATTTTAAATTGGTCAGATTCATGACAATCATTAGTTTATGGTTTTATTAGCTATTGGAATCATCTGACAGCTATAATAATTCTAGATGTAAAAAAATATATATTTTTATTATATTCAACGGGCCAACATGGACATCTATTGATGTGATTTGTTACCATACTTGTCGAAAGGTCATTGCTTGAAAATATAATGGGTGGCCGGCTTATATGACTGGTCAATTATAACAGGCGAATTAAGTAAGATTTAGTTTATGTGGCTGATTTTTTTTTTTTTAAAGTTCTCATTAGGACTCAACCCATGACTAGATTGTAGGGTATTTTGATTTCTCAAGCTAGTGGACTGTGCCATTGGTTCATGGCACGTAGGTCGTGCTTGGTTTGACATGAGATATGACTCTCGTCAGCTTAGCACGACATGAGCCATACAATGGGGTAGCATGGTTTCACACTGTGTTGTGTTGGATCATACATGATTGAACTAAGCCATGTCTTAAGTCATGTTCGGGCTTCCTAGCCTGTTTGATACACTATTTTAAGAGTAAAGAGAAGAATCAAGTTGATCAAGATAAGTAGTCAAAGGATAATTATTTGATGACCAAAGAAAAATTATCTAGGGATTATAAAAATAAGAAAGATCAACTAGCATATTTTTTTTTGTGATACTTTACATTGGATTTATGATGATTCAAATTGAATCAAATTTGTTGATATTGCCTTGGAGAATGGGGAACCAAAAAAGATGTTTAACTAATTACTATTTTGTTAAGCTCGTTCAAAAACATGGAACATAACATGAAGAGACTTAATGGTTGTGGATGTCATTATTATTGGCCATAATATCAAAGCATTGGCTTTTGATTTTTTATTTTTAAAGTGATTGTAAAGAGATTGAATGTCAACATAAGCAAAGGTTGTGGTATCAAGTGGGTCGGATGACTCGGACACAATACAAGATACAAATTAATTTGGTTCTAGGCTCGGTACAATATGGTCCGGAATCATGCTTGGATCATAGTCATGTTGGCTTGAGGCATGGTTCGTGCCGTGTTTAGATGACACCGAGCATGCCTTGTGTCGGGCTTGGCATGACCTGCATATCTAACCTGTTGGCGCTACACATGACATAGTGCAACTAATTTATTAAGAATTAGCCCCATGGCACATGGTAAGCCTCAAACAAATTTTAGTTGTCCTCAGGCTTGACTTTGACTGGATAATACTTGTTTGTGAGTCGTTGGATTACTTCCGATAGCTCTTCAATAGAAATTTGGTGATTATCAAATTTTTGCTTAATATATTATTAAAAAATAAAAAAATTATGTTTTAATTATTTTATTTATAAATATTTAACTTATTTATTTATTTTCTTAGTTAATTTGAAAATTATTTTTCTTTCATCTCCTTTCAATATTTTCAAAAATACATTGAGCTGTTTTTTTAATTGTATATTTGATTTATTTGTAATTTTAAATATTGGAATTGTGTGTTTCTAATGTAGTTCATGTCGTGATGAAGAGTGATTTTATAACATAAAAAAATATGAGGTACGATATTCAAAGTTCTAGCTTTCAAGTTTGCACTGAAAAATAAGATATACATTACAATTTAATTTTAATTGTTTTATTATATTTAGATAAATAACTAAATTAAAATAAATATGAAAAAATAAATTTTAGATTTTTTTATTTTCAGTCTAGTCTTATATATTAAAAATAATAAATATTGGATTTAATAAAAATAAATTAGATCTAGAATTAGATAATAATGATAAACCATCCAGGAGGTATGAGGTTGAAATTAGGTTTTTTTTATTATCTTGACTCATTTGCTTAAAAAAATTTAAAAATAGATGAATCTTAAAGTCTTACTTTAATATAATTAAAAATAAAAATTTTAGGGTTACTGAAAAAGATTAAATATAATCTACATATTGTAAAAAATATATATATTAGAGTCCGGTGATACTGATCAATTTAAAAATATAATTTAAAAAATCCCAAACAAAGTCAACATAGTGAAATAATATCTGTGATATTTGATATCTAGACTAATCACAATGATATATCAATTGTATATCTCATTGTCTATTATATTGATTCTAAGTGAAAAATAAATAAAAAAAATTTAAGGATTTCATGATCTTAATGATGACCAAGTTATGCGTGAGTATTTGTTGAGGATCTTTAGGAGATATAATATTTAGAATAAAATTTTTAGTATTATATTCAATAATATTTCAGATAATAATATTATAATTAACATATTTGTTAGAATTATTAAAGACAGGCTCGTAGTTGATATTTTTTATGTTAGATGCATATGTCATTTAATTAATATAATAGTACAAATGGAAATTTAATTTATTTTTCTCATATTAGAAAATATAATAAATTCATTAAAATATCTTAGGATACATAGTAGATAACCTGTTTTTTATACACCATATTTTGTCAGTTAGCCTAAAAAAAATTTAAATGGATGTAATACACCTTTTAAATTATAATTATATAATATTAAAGTCATGTGTTAGCTATCAATATGTGATATTCAATTATATTAATAGTAACAGTGAAGAACTTATTATTAATAATCTAAATTATAAGATATAAATTTTATTCTGTAATTTATAAAAATTTTTTATGATATGACGAACTTATATTTGTCTGTGTATATTTTTATCATTTGTATTGTTCTTACATGTATGCGTAATATTAATAGTATGATTAGCATGGATAAAGGACGTCTTGATTTTAGTGCAATGATTATTAAGATGAAAATTAAGTATTTAAAATGTTAGTTCTCTTTTATTTTTTTTTTATTATGACTATCTGTATGGATATTTGGATTAAGGTGGAAGGAATAAAAAATAGTCTAAGATACATATTCATTTGCAATAATAAAATAAAAGAACTTGATGGTTAATTTTACAAAAATATTATATAACTACTAGATATAATATTAATAGTTAGGCTTCAAGTATGAATATGAACAATATATTTGAAGATGATTTTTTTTACTTAGTTAGCAAGGGCTAAATTATGGGGTGATCTGCCGAATGCGAGTAAGTTATCTTAGTATTTAAATATTATAATACTGATCAATCCTATCACATGATAATATTAAGAATTTAGATATATTTAGTATATAGAAATCATATGAATTCATCATAGAGATATAAGGTAGGTAAAGTGGCCTAGGCATGACATGAGATAAGACCCGAAATAACCATGCATAGTCTAGCATGACATACTCTAGAATTATGCATGAATCGTTGTGGTGTTAGCCTTTGGCATTTAGTCTAGAATTTTTGTATTACTTGACTTTCTGTATAGATCCTAAGATTAATGTGGAAGGGATAAGAAATATGTTAAGATACATATTTACTTGCATAAACTAAGTAGATGAACCTAAATATATTAAGATACAAATAGAAGCAAGTTATCTTAGTATTTAGATATCAATGACTGTTGTATCTTATCATATGATGATAGTAAGAATTTGAATATTTTGAATTGGTGAAAATTTTATAAATTTATTTCTCTCGTACTTTTTAATATGACATGATTTACTGACTCATTCGGTGTTTAATATAGCATTTTAGTTTATTTTTTCTATGACAAACAATATTATTTCAAATAAAATTGAGATTGTAATCATATATTGTGAGAAACTTACATGCATAAAGAATTATAATAATTTAAGGTTCTATATCTAGGATAAAGTAAAAGAATTGATTGTGGATAATGATTTATGCGACATCAAAGATTATGAGTCCACCACCAGTACTACCTTTATAATTATACATTATGATGATGATCTAAATTCATACTATTATACTATAAATATAGAATAATAATTCATGCGATGATGATGTATATTTTATTTATTTCTATTTTAACTTATGTTAAATATTATATATTATATTTATTTTTTTATATGATACTTGAGTTAAATCGAATGTAAAATATTTATTTTAAATTTAGATTTTATTTTGATTTATTTAAATTTTTAATACAAAATACTTTTTAATTATATTATTTTGATATGCAAATATAATATTTTTAATAATTAAAAAATTAAAATTAAAAAAAAATTTAATTGGGCATTTAGGTTGCCCATAAGTGGCATGACCTTGAATTGACCGATACGACCTTGTATGGAATTGATCGGCTACAAACCAAATTGGCCTTGTTGGGCCGAGTGATTTTGATCTCGTGTTGTGCTAGTATGACACAAACTATTTGACGCCTCAAAATTTATTTTTCTCATACTATCTAATATAATTTGTGATCTATTAGCTCTTTTAGTGTTTAGTGTATCATTATAATTTGTTTTTTTTCGTGACTATGAATATTTTGTCAGATATAAGATTTAAACTATGATTAGATATTATAAAAATATTTTTATACTTAGTATTGACAAGATTCAAAGATGTGTATCCAGAATAGAGTAAAAGAGTTATTGATGATTGATGACTCATGCGATAACAACGATGATATAGAGACAAGTGCCATCATGAGATTCAAACATGATAACCATGATCTGAACCATACTGTTGTCACATGTTGATTGTGGTTCATAGATATTTGATTTAGTTACTCAGAGAACTAAAATGTAATTATTTATGTGTGTTTATTTTGCATTGTACAATTTTTTTATTGAATAATTATTTGATGATTTTTTTTCATTTTAATTTATTTTGTGATGTATTTTAAAATTTTTAAAAATATAATTTTTTAAATATTTTAATTTTCATGTCACCAGCCGCATTGCCTGCTTATTAGCAATGGGCATTGGCCATTTGGGATTGGCTTCGGTGGTTGGCACAGCCTTGCACAGTTTACCCTTCCTGCTGTTACAGGCCACTGTCATTGTCTGATTGGCATTGGCCTCGGCTGCCTTACCAGTGCCAACCAAGGGCTGTGTTGTGCCAGTCCTGGGCACATTCGGCACACCCATTTCATTAGGGCGTGCCTTTGGGCCATGTTGAGTTGACTAGAACTTTGACTGTGCTGACACGATACATTTGACACCTCCAAGCAAAGGTTATAGGTGAATCAAAATGGTGAATTTTAAAGAATTCTTAACAATTCATATTGTACCTAGTGTAGAGGTACAATTGGGAGATTAGAAAAGAAAAACACAATCAAGTTAATTCACTCAGATGACTTTGATTTTATACTCATTGGTTTTTCTATATTGTGTGATGTGCTTATTGTTCTATTTTTTAATTGTGTTTGTATCTTAAATTTTTTTTTACAATAAATTTTTCTAATAACATGAAGTGTCGGACAATACATAAAAATTTTGTGTACAATATAATTGGCAAAACGGAATGAGATGGAATGGAATAACATATTTGATAGACTTAAAACAATTTTGAAAACTTGGAAGCTATTGGTGAGGTACTCATAGAAGTGTTGGAACTTATTGATTCATTTCAAGATATTATATCTATAGAGAGTTGCTAATGAAGTTACTATCAACGAGAAAGGTGATAATGAAGATGTGAGAATGTTAATATTCATATTTGAACATTATTCAAATAGTAGTTCTATCAATAAATTCATCTAAAATACAAAAAAAAAAAATTGAGTGAATGCTGAGTTATGGGTACTATCTCAATGTACGGAAGTAGTAAACTATGTAAGTTTTATGAACTAATATGAATGTAGATATTTTTATGGATGGTCTCAAATCTTGGGTTAAGCTAGAGGTGTCAAATGGTCCAACATGACACATTGACAAGGTTGAGTGCACGACCATCTGGACCGAGCCCCTTACTTGTTGAATGATGGGTGACCGGCTTATGAGTTGGCCAATTACGTGACCAATTGTTTTAATAAAATTGAATTGCATTGTGATGGAGTGGTCAATTTTTTTTATTTGAGTGCTTTATTTATTGTGCTGTAGAGTCATGCACATTGGTCGTGCCTAGCATGACATGAGGCATGACTCATGCTGGCCTAGCACGACACATCCTGTGCCATGGGGTGGCTCGGCCTTGCCCGAGGCATGGTGTCGTACCGGGCCAGACACTGCTGAACTGGGCTGGGCCGCACGTTATGTCTGACTTGTCCAGTCCATTTGACACATCTAAGCTAAGAGGTATCTAAGATCTCACTCATGCAATAACTATAATCGAATTATTTGTGAATTCAAGAAGATCAACAAACTCAATTTTTTCAAGAACAAAGAAAAAAATCGAGTTGATCTAGATAAATAATCAAAAAATAATTATCTGATGACAAAGTAAATATTATTCAAGGATGGTTGAATGGAGAAAAGGAGGATGTGTTATTAACATGTTTTTTTTTTGTGATGGTTTATTTTGAATTCATGATTATCTCAATCTAAATAAATTTGTTAATATTGTCTTGTAGAATAGAAAATAAAAAATAATATAAAACTAAGTTTGATTTTATTGAGCTCAATCTAAAATAAAAATCATAAAACTCAAAGAAACCTGGAGTTTGTGGATATAACTATTGGCAGTCATAATATTAAAATATTGGTAGATTCAAGTGTCTTAATTTTAACTTAAGTAAAGATGATGAATAAATTAAAATAATGAATTTTAAAAAAATTCAAATAATTTGTATTGTACCTATTATGACCTGTCTAATTGGGAGATTTGAATGAAAAAAACACAATTGAGATATTTCACGTAGATGATTATTTGGTTTTCATGTTGGATTTTTTAGATTGGAAGAATGTACTTATAATTTTAGTTGTCAATTGTATATGTATCATATATCATATTTGTATATATATTGTTCTGATAATGTGAAATGTTAGATAATTCATGAAAATATTGTGTGTAATGCAATTAATAAAATGTATGAGACAGAATAAAATAATATGTTTACTATCTCATAAGAATAATGAAAACTTGGAGGTTATCACCGAGTTACATATAGAAGCATTGAAACTTTTTGATTCATTTTAAAAAATACATGTTTACCAAGTTATCAAAGAAGTTGCCTCCAAAAAGGGTGATGATAATGAAAATATGAGGATATTAATGTTCGTATTTAGGAATTGTTTATATGATAGTTTCATCATTAATCTTATCTAAATTAGGCAAAATATGCAGTGAGTGTTAAGTTGTTAATACTAACCCAATGTATGAAAATAATAGACTATGTATGTGAGTTTTATAGGTTAATATTTTAAATTTCTGATCTTGATGAGAAAGAAATGTTCTTTTATTTTATAGATGGTCTCAAATCTTTAGCTAGCAAGTGTTGTAGAGATTAGGTATCTAAGACCTCACCTATGTAATATTGATAGTCGAATCTTTGATGAAATTCAAGGTGAACAAACCCAATGTATGAAATTCAAGTGTTGCAGAGAAATGTTCTTTTATTTTTGGTTTGATAAAGACAAATATTCTAGAGATAATTATTCAATGATAAGGGAAAAACATTCTAAAGATGGAGAAAACAAGGGTCACTATCATTTTTTTGTGATGAATCACATTAGATTTGTGATTGTTTCAGTCAAAATAAACTTGTTATTGTCTTAAAGAATGAAGAATCAAAAATGTTATTTAAAACAAAAAGGCCTCAAGTTTATGGATGTCATAATTGGTGGTCATAATATCAAAATATTAGTTGATTATTATTTGTCGATTGTACCTAATGTAGAGGTCTAATTAGGAGATTAGAAGGGAAAAGGTGCAATTAGGTATTTCACTTGGATGATTATGATGTGGTGCTCTTGCTGGATTTTTAGATTAAGTGAATAAACTTATAGTTTTATTTGTTGATTAATATATGTATCATATATAATATTTGTCAATACATTGTTCTAATAACATGAAATGTTAGATGATTTATAAAATTGTTATCTGCAATGCAATTAGCAAAATAGATAAGACATGATGAAATAACTTATTTAGTAGTTATAAAGAATTATAAAAATTTTGAGGCTATTAGTGAGATACTTATAGAAGTGTGAGAACTTAATTCATATCAAGATATTATGCTTAATGAGTTGTTAAATAAGTTGTGATTTTAGAGGGAGATGAATTATTAGATTGAATTGATATTAAATGTCCTTCCAATGATCAATGTAGATTATTGAATGACTCACATAATTTGAAAAACTAAGAAAGTAACTAAAAGAGTGAATTGATATTGATTATATTTAGCCTTCAAATGTCTCATATGTTGCTCATGTTTTATTTAAAAGAAAACACGATGGATTATTGTTGTTGTATGTTGACTATTAGGCCTCAACAAATTGATATCGAAGAATAAATTTTCTATTCTTTTGATTGTGAACTTGTTCTACCAATTTAGGGATGTGAGGTAGGTTTTTAAACTTAATTTGATATCAAAATATTATCAAGTAAGAATAGCTGAAGTGATGAATCAAAGACAACTTGTGTGACAATGTATGCGTTTTATAAATTATTAGCAATGTCATTTGGGTTTACAAATACACCAATCATATTTTATATGCTTATGATTGTTATATTAGTTTTTTTTAATTGTTTTGTTGTGTTGTATTTAAATGATATTATTGTGTATAGTAATTAGAACAACATATTGATTATTTGAGCTAGGTATTTTAAATCTTGTAGAAGAATGAATTATATGTGAAAAGAGAAATATATTTTTTGTCCAACTAAAAAAAAATTATTTTTTATCATATTATGGGAAATAGGGTCATATGGATGGACCAAGACAAAATATGAGTTATTATCAAATGGAATTACCCACTAAAGTAATTTAGTCGAAAATATTTCTTGAGCTGATTAATTACTATTGATATTTTATTCAATAATATTTTTACATCGTCATACTGTTAATTAATATGTTCTAAAATGGAAGAATTTGAAAATTGATGAAATTTGTGTGAAAGTTTTTGATCATGTGAAATAAGCTATCACAAAAAAAAAAACTATCGTGGCCCTACAAAAATATTCTAAACCACATAAAATACACCAATGTTTTGGAGGTTCTAATTAGAGTGGTATTTCTCTAGGAGAGCTATCCAATTGTATTTGAAAACTAGACATTGAATAAAACTTAATAGTGGCACACGCACATAGTCCTACGAAGAAGAAATGATAGGGATCATTTATTGTTTGCAAGTATCTTGGCATTATTTTGTTGGATCATGGTTTGTGATAAAAATTAATAATGTAGTTGTGAATATTTTATAACATAAAAGAATCTAACTTTCAGAAAAGCTCGAGGCAAGAGTTTGTTGTTAAATTTAACTATACTGACTATTATTTGAAAAAAAATCAATGTGGTAGCAGATGTGCTAAGCTGAAAGATAGAGCTAATGGCAATTAATCAATTGCGTGCGTGCTTGAAAAATTATATTATATGAGGATTGTCCAAATACCTGATAAATAGCTCTTTCATGGTATGTCATGGAGGGAAATACTCGAATATTTTTGGTGGAAGTTGATTTATTCTTCACGAAGTGACATTAATTGTACTTACTCATTCAAAAAGGTGAAAAGGAAATCATGCATGAGTGTCACGATTTCAAATGAGTTGGTCATCCCAAATATGCATTGTATCATAGTTTTTGTGGATGATTGATATTATTAGTCATACATGAAAAATGATATGGGGACCTATATGAAAACTTATCTAGTTTGCAATTAGACAAGGTAGAGTAGAAGATGTCAATGAGTCTTTTGCAATCATTCTAAATTTCAACACTTTCATGAGAGTGTCTCAATGAATTTTATTGTGATTATTCAAAGTTGATAACTTTGTGAGTATTATAGTGATATTTATTGATTATTGAAATATATCTTTTTTATTCGTGCAACAAATGAATATTCAATAGAGGAAGTATCACAATTATTTTTAAAGAATATGATAAAGTATTGAGACATTCATCAATTTATAGTTAATAATCAAGATGTGAATTCACATGATAATTTTGGACATAACAGTTTAAATTGATGAAATCAAGTTTTAATTTTTTATTGGGTGAGTGCCCCCAAACTGATAGGTAGACAGAAATAATGAATATTTTATTAGAGATATTTCTACATCATTTTTTTAGTGCTTTACAAAGAAATTAATTGTATTAATTTGTTGTTGCATAATCTACTTATTACTTGCAATGGGAAGGAGCGATGGGATAAACTCCCTTTAAAATTATGATTGAGAAATAACTACACACTTTGAACATTATTGCAATGAGTTATGCGTGATCAAATATAGTAGCTTATCATCTTGCCAATAAGTGACAAGAACAAAATGACTTGGCTTGGATTAGATTGCACAAAGCTGCCAAGTATTTGAAAAATGAATTGATGAAAATGATTGGATTTACACTATCAAGTGAGAGACATGGTGTCAATAAGACTTCACTTGGTATTGCGGTAGAAAGGGGTACTTGAGAGAATAATGCTAAGGTATGAGGGTCCTTACCAGATTATTAAAAGGATTTGAAATGTTTTATGTCAACTTGATTTATCTAGAAAACATAAAGTATATCCAATATTTTATGTGAACATTTTTAAAGTGATCCAACATGAGGCGAGTTACAACAAGTACCAATAGGAATGAAACTCTCATATGAGATCATAAAAATTATTTTTGCAGAATGAATGAGTCATGAGATAAAAGAATTGTATGTCAAAATAAGAATATCTGATTAAATGAAAGAGATTAGCAGATAGTAAAAATAGTTGATAATCTGTTAATATATTATGTCAATTTCAAAACTAGATTACAAATTTTTGAAAATGAAGATCCAACGAAGGCATCAGTAAGATTAGTTGAGGAGAATGTCATGATTTGATAAAATTCTCAAAAATATTAGAATGCAAATTAGTTCTATGTAGACTTCTAGAATGATTTAGAAGAGTTTAAAATGTCATATGGCTTCAAAGATTCTCACTAGAATTTTAAAAGATTTTAGAGGTTTGTAGATCTCATTTCATTCCAAGATATCCTAGAATTTTTTATTTTAAAAAGATTATGATATGTGATAGTTTTGGCCTTTGATGAATAGAAGGTATTACTTTATAAGAGAGTTTTATCCATTATTGTACTCACTCAAATATTTAAGTTTTATTTATAAGTTTTTTTCGCTAATGTGTTTTACTTTTTAGCTAATCTTCTATATGAGATCTTATGAGTGTAATCCTTGTGAGAGATGAGTAAATTGACTTTAATAATTGAGGAATATTATTTTTTAGCCTATGATTGTATTTATAACACTAAGACTTATGAACCATGATGATGATCCATACCTAGGTATGTATTACATGGAACCTAGCTTGAGCCATGACTAATTGGATGTTATATGGTCTAGGTCGTCGACATCATTCAGGCATGATAGGTGATTGGACACTAGCCACACCTACTATGGTCATGATTGTCATCGGTTAGATCATGCACGATTCGAGGTACCAGCATTATTTGATCATGGATTTGTGCTGGGGCATGAGCCATGTCGGCCATAGGTTTCGGGTCATGAGTGGCATGCTGGATGTTCTATGATGCATGAAATGGCTCGTGATTCATTTTTAGCCAGCCCATGTCTTTTTAAGAGACATGTCAAATCATGTCGGACCTGCCTTTTGTAGGGTTGGGCCACGAGCTCATTCAATGCCTTTATCATGAAATGGTCATAAATTAATATATATATATATATATATGTGTGTGTGTGTGTGTGTGTATTTCCTTACAACACTCGTCACCCTAATATATAACTGCCTCCTAAATATTAATGAATATTTATAAATACGACTTATATCTCTCATGATAATTATTGTAAAGTCTACAATTATGTGTATTATTTATTTTCGATTAGATGGTATCATTTCTTAATGATATTATAATATTTTGTTTCTAAAAAATGAGTTTACTAAAATTTTTCTTTTATAATTGAGTGTCAAGGAATTCCTTGAGTTGAGTAATCATCAAATTTTTATCTGTAATTTTAATAATATCATTCCCACAATTTTTTTAGAGAATAAATTTGCCATTTCTTCGATAGAAGAAATTAAATTCATAACTAATTTATACAAATAAAAGGATGTGGTCAAAGAAAAAAATTACTGAATTAGTCTCATTGGGATTATTTTGGTTCATTTTTGAGTTTTTTTTAATCTACCCATTCATTGAGTCATTATGTGCATGAAAATATAATAATTGCTTTGTATATATTTTCTTTTATAGTTTTTAAAGAAAGATATTTACGCGTTGTTAGTAAATTAGTTATTTGTGATAAACTACTAAGAATAATATGGTACTGATTGAAATCATCTTGAACACCCAACATGTATATGTTATTTTGCTCATCATCATTTAGTGAATAATTATGTGTATGAAAATATTGAAGTTGCTTTGTATATATTTTCTCATATAGTTCTTAAAGAAAGATATTCATGTGTAGCTTAGAGGCGTCAAACGGGTCGGGCCTTCCCGGCCGGCCCGTTTTTAGGGCACGGTTGTGCTACCGTACCGTGCCGTGCCCGGCCCGGCACGGTTTAAAACAGCCGAGCCCAGCACGGCCCGTAGGCACGGCGGGCCGTGCCTTGCCTCGCCCGCTCGGGCTTGCCCGTCCAAGCGGTTTGGGATACGGGGGACCGCGGGTCGGGTTGAATCTGACCCGACCTGCAGTCTTTTTTTGAGGGAGGGGCGTCGTGGGGTCGGGCTCATGGGACACCCGGCACAGGACAAACCTGTGCCGGGTCAGGCACGGCACGGCACGGCTCGTGCCTAACCCGGGCACGGAATTTTTCCCTGCCGGGCCGGCCCAGACACAGCTGAACCGTCCCGTGCCTCATGTTGGGCCGGGCCGGCTAGGGCCCGGCCCGGCATGATCATGATTGAAATCATCTTGATCACTCAACATGTATGTGTTAGTTTGCTTATCAGTTATCACTATTGAAGTGAAATGATATTTCTTTTCCAACATGATTTTATGTCAATCTAGATGAGATTTCCTAAGAATATCTGATGGAGATTGGTTATTTGATGATTTAAAAATAAGAAGTAATAAATGAAAGGTAAAAATCAGCAAAGAGTTATATTTTAATTTGAATAGTGAGTATAACTTTGTAATAAATAAGAAGTAATAAATAAAAGGTAAAAATTAAAAAGAAGCAATAGAGTTATTTGCATGATCATTTCATTTTAAAGGAGATTTATCATTTGGCTAGTATGTCCTCTCATATCTCATGTCTAAGATTTAGTAAAATAATGAACAATAATAATTAAGCTGAATTATAGGATGCAAAACTTATTGATCAATTCTATATGTTTCAATGGAATTGAGAAATTTTATATATGAATCTGTTGATAATGTTGTATTTGCTCATTTTTATATTTATTAAAAAAGTTGATTTTATTATTTATTATTAATTTTTTTTTCTTTTTTTTTTGATTAAATAATTTAGACGTTTCAAAAAAAGAAAAAAAAAAGGAAAAAAATTAAGTTGAGAAAACTATGTATGTCTATTTGTTAATATATTTTTACAAGAAAAGAATTTAGACTAAGAAATTTTTTTTCCCAAAGGTGATATAATTGGATAAGTAAAGTAATAGATGAACTAAATGCAATGAGAGTGAAAATGTATTATCTTTCTAATATAAATAATAAAAATTTAAACTTGTGTATTTTTTATAGTTAAATCATTAATAGAGACAAAATATGAAGATAATATATGCACAAAGAACATTTTACTAGAGAAATTAAAATGCTAGACAATGGTTGAGGTATCTTGAATATATAAAGGAAAATTTAAATAAAGACATTTATAAATATAAAGATAAAATATTTAATAATAAAATAAATAGTAAAATATGAATAATTAAAAAATTCTATCAGAGCTAATAATTTTGGATGCTAATATTGATATTATATAATTTGAAAAAAATGCAAAATACGGAAAGAGAGATGAAAACATGTTTATTTAATATAAATGATGATAATTCAATTTTGTGTATATTTTGTAATAAAATTGATCATAACCATATATACTCATGGTTAACATTCACTAATAGAGATATGTAACACAATGAAAAAAATTAGATAATGGATAACATGTTTTCAATATGTTAGAGAAGAAATAATTATTAGTATGTATTCTACAAAAAAACAAAAAATAAAAATATACATGACAAAAAATTAAATGAAAATGTTTTTGAATATAATGCTAATATTTAGTGATGTAATAAATAGAAAATTGGTACCACTAACAATTAAAGTGGAGCTAATAATTGAGTTAATGATAGGATGACTATATTCGCAAAAGTGATGAACAATAAAAAAATCAAGTAATATTTTAAATCTAAATGCAGAAGTGGTTCAAGATAAGCACGTGAGATATCTACAAAATATATAAACTATAAAATAATATTAAAATAATAAGTGAATAGGTATTTTTTATAGTTTAGTTTGTTTTGCTTCCATGAAATCATATATAATGGAAATAATAGGAAGTATATGCAAAGATGAATATGTGAGAAATCTCATAAAAGTAAAATTAGAGATAATTAAGAGATATTTGGGTATGGTGCCCATTAAAGATAAAATTTAAGAAACTTGGCATATAATTTATTCAAGTGTGGAGGAGACAACATGACTCACTAAAAAATTTTTAAGCTGTCAAGTTGATAACTATTGAAATAAAGTAAATTATTTAAAACTTAAATGTTGATAGCGCGAGAATATATTTAGAGCTTATTTGATTGAGAGAATATTGGATAATATTATTATTTGATAAAATAAAATTCATTTATGATGATAAATTATAATAATCTAATTTGATGACATTATCATAAAATAAATAATGAAAGAAATATAATAGAGATGGAGATTGTACATAATACACAAGGTTCTCACTTTGGCTTGCAGTTTGAAAAATATAAATATCTTGATAATCTTATTTTAAAAATAAGAGAGATTGTGTCTGATGAGTTTTAAACTAAAGATCTTTTTTTCTTTGGACAAATATATTTGTCATCGTATTACGATATGACCTTCAACATATGAATGCAACATAAAGACTTTCTTGGTGACCATTTATTTTATTATTATTCTCATCTAAATATATTTAATTTTGTAATTTTTTTTGAGATTAGGAATGCTAGCATTTATACAACTATGCACACGAAAGAAATATAATAAAAATTATAATTTAATTATAGCATATCTAATGAGTAAGTTAACAACTCATGGTAGGGCTCGGGCATTGTCGAGTCATGTTGGGTCAAAGATTTTGGCATGGGAAGGGTTTTGGCCTGGCTGGTCAAACATGCTAATCTAGTCCCGATCCATTATAACTTAGTTCATTCCAAGCTAGCTTAGCTTGACTCATATTAGCTTAGAATGAATCAGGCTAGCCTTGCCTGACCCAGGCTAGCTTGGAATAGAGGTGTCAAATGGGCAGGGCCAGCCCGTTTTTGGCACGGCACGCTGCAATGCCGTTCCCCTGCATGTCGTGCCGTGTTGGCAGGTGGGTACAGCACGTGACCACGCACCGAACGTGGTCAATACGAGCTGATGCCCGACAGGCGAGGCTCACCGAGCTCCAAAAGGGCGAAGACGCGCAGTGGATATTTTAATTAGGATTTTTTCTGACCCGAACCAACTTTTCACGACCCAGACTAGCCTGAAATGAACTGGACTAGCCTGGTCAGCATGATCCAACTTGGCATGACCCGACCAAAATGTGTGCCAATGGGCCATGTCAGGCTGCCCATTTTCGTAGCTGTGCTGGCACGACATGTCTTGTACTACAAACCATATCCTGCCCGACATGCATGGCGGCTCGGATGAGCCTAAAAAATAGGTTGTGCTTGCACGATACGATTCATTTGATACCCTTGATATAATATGATTATTAAAGTATGTAAGCAATGAATATCAAAATTTTTTTTATGTGAAATCATAATCAATTTTAATTTGCTTTATTGACATGTAGGATATTAGGTTAGTATTAACGTGTTAAATTACTTGGCTAGCATAATATAATGTCATTGGTCTCTGAACTAGTAAAAAATGCTTTTTCAACAAATTGCTAATTTACTTGAGTTCACAAGTAATTGATGTTATAGCTCTATGTTCTGTTTTGTGTTGAATATAAAATTATTATTCTATTTTATTTTTTATGAGATAATTATTTTTGAGAAAAATATAAAATTATGAGGCTGATCTTTTTTTTTTTGTGATTATTGGAGCTTAACTAAAATATAAATATGTTTTTATCTTGCTGTCTCTGATCTTTGAAGAAATCCTTGAAAAATATAAATATGTTTTTGAATAAATATGTTTGGAATATAGAATATAGAAATATATTCTATATTCTATGTGAATATCATGCAAATAATTTTATCATGCAAATTATATATGTGAATATCATGCAAATTATATTTATACGAGAGTACTTAATAGAATATAGAAAGTGATTAATTATATTTTCAATATAGGTAATGTCTACTTTAGGCTTTATGCGATAATTTAGTTTTTTTTTATGATTTTTATATAGCAGGCGAAGTTGATCGAGTAACCCACACCAGCAAATAATTATATATTCGGATCAAGTTGTGAGTTAACACTTGTGCATCTTGTCATATCAAAATTGGATAAAATACATGAAATATATATATTTTTTAGAAGAAATATCACACCTTACCTGTTTTAAGCATATCTCCTAAGCAACTCATATGTCGGGTGTTTTTAAAAAATGAAAAAAAATACATAAAAAACTTAAATCAAATCTCATCATTAACTAAAAAGATAATAATATAACCAATGGCTATGAGAGTCTTCATGAAGATATCTGTCTGGTGCTCATTGTAAAGTACGTAAGAAATGATTATCTAATCACTTTTAATCTTCTTTACATGAAATGATAATCAATTTCAATATGATTTGTCTACTCATGGAATATTTAGTTGATAATAATATCTCGAGTTGTTTGGATGTCATAATATAATGTTATTAACTTTTTTATTGGTAAACAAAGTTCTTCCAACAAATGACTGATTAATTGGAGCTCTCAAGTAATTGATGCATTAGTTATGTATTTTATCTATGTGTTGGATATAAAAATATTATTATATCTTATATTTTTTACGGTAAAATATTATTTTTAACAAAAGTATGAAATTATGTAATATATTTCTTTTTAATGATTGTTGAAGCTTAATTAGAATGTAAATATGTTTATGTCTGACTATGCCCCTAATCTATGAATGAAATCTCATGCCCTAGGGGTTTTTTACACACGTGAGGATAATAAAAACTATGTTCATATGAATATGTTAGAGATAATTTAGAAAGTAACTAATTATATGAATAATATATAATATTTAATTTAATCATCATCAAATAATATAGTATTCTTAAGATTTCTTTCTATCTAATGGAATTAACTGAATAATTCATACCAATAAATAAATCTATACTCGGATCAAGTTATGAGTTAACAAGTGTAAATTTCATTATACCAAATTCAAATAAAATATGCAAAGCATATTTCTTATAAAAAAGAAGGATCGTGCCTCATGAGTAGTCTATCTTATTACCTAAAAAATATCGAAGACATTTCAAATTTTATGTCTAAAATTGGGTATGTAGAAATAGTTTTAGTTGGAATATATCCAACTAATAATTTTCTATAATCAAAATAGCATCAACGTATGTTATTATTATCATGTACTAACCCCATGACCCACCCACATTAGATAAAATTAGAATAATTTAACATGCATCTCTAAGAATCAAATATGATAAGTGTAAAAGAAAATCTATCAGAACATGCTTTGGGAGATTGATTTGGGTGACAGAGGATCTTTCATAGTTTAAATGTCATGCTTATACTCTTAGGAGTAATAAATTTGAGGGTTGCTACATAGATATCTCTTTCTTGAGATTACTAAAAATAAATGCATTCCTTACATTCAATTGATATACAATATATATGAGAACCATAATAATAAAAATAACCTAATAGTGATCTTTTTAATAATTATCATAAATCTTTATAAATCTTCTTGTTATCAACTTGGTTTTGAGTCAATAAACTTTTTCTTTAGGTCTAGTTTTCATGGTGCACGCTAATTTGCATCTTATTATTGACTTGTCATCTTGGAATGAAATCCTACATATGATTGGAAGTGATTGTGCTCTGTTTGTCTAACTAGGGAAAAATATCTCTATCATTATTTTTATAAATCTTTGTAAATCTCCTAGCTATCAACCTGACCTAGAGTCAATAATCTTTTTCTTTAGGTCTAGTTTTTATGGTATGCACTCATATGCATCTTATTATTGACATAATATTTTGGAATGAGATCTTAAGCATGATTGGAATTGATAATATTCTATTTGTCTAACATAGGTTGTTACTATTTATGATGACTAATGTCGTGTTTGTTTTTTTTGGCAGAATATTGAAAGCAAATTACTTTCAGGGTTAAGCTATTTTATGTGTTTTTTTAACTTATCATTTAAAATTTTTAAAAAAATACTAAAAGTAAAAATCCAAAAAAATTGACCTTTTCTATTTAGAAAAAGCTTTTCCCTATTATCTTTGGATCGAAAACCTCCTCCATCCCTTAATAGAGATAAAATAATCAAAAAATTCTATTCATAATAAAGTAAAAAAAAATAAATACCACCCAAGTGTCTCAATAACATATTAAGATTCTTATAATTATCAAGAGAGAATAAGAAATCAGAATATGCGATAATAAAATGAGAATACGAGAGTACTCATAATATTGAGTGCTGGGTATATTATATCAAATATTCTTCTTGTAAAGCAATTAGGAAATCAAACTCATTACTTCAAATAGTTTAGCTGATGTAGTAGTAAATTTTACTAGGAAAGATTGTGAACTTATTTATCTAGTATATACCTTAAGATTGGGATCATCAAACATTATAATCATTATCTCTACTTCTTGTGAGGATTTACCTTTAGTGAGATACTCACACAAGGTTCCTTTTCCTAGCATAAAAATCTAGGAGAGATCTTATTATTCTCATCAAAACTAATTGTGCTAATAATAATAGACAAATATGTATGAGCATGGTCAATAGGTATCCTTCAAATATGCATTCTACAAATCATTGAAAAAAACTTGTCTATTAAGAATATCATATTACCACTTGGAATGATTTATCTATTTTATGGTGAATAATGTCTAAATTTCTTCTAAATATTAGACTTGATGGCACATGTCAATCATTGTTTTCATTGTTTGGAGAGATATCATAATAGTTTTACTCATATGATATTCGATTCTAAAATTTTTAGTTTATTCAATAATGAATATTCTAGTTAAAAGTGTATCACTTGTGGATCAATTATACATAAGCATTGAGAGAGGATCATGTTGGTGAAGAAAAATAATTATTGTCCATCTTACTCAGTTCACTGGGAAAATATCTATTTATATGTTAATCAGACATAAAAATATCGGAAGAAGAGAAAATAATAGTTCAACCATGTTGCTTAATAAAAATAACTGACGTAAAATAAATTATGATATAATTATGACATAAAAAATTGTGTCAAAATTAGAAATTATTATTGATATTGTCTCGTCACTTGGGTTATACAGTGGTGTCATAACCCATGACACTATTAGCAGTTTTAGATTTTAAAAAGAAAGTAAATAGAGATAAAAAGTGACATGAATATTATCTTTTAAATCTATAGCTCGAGTCCAAAGTGAGATGGTGAAAAAAAATAGACGTATGAATCTCTTAGCTTTATATATTTTAGACCTTGATTTTCTCAATGAGTATGCTAATGTAGCCAAACTTCAAACCTTCTTGCTTGTGTTGTAATAATCAAACATGTTGGATACAATTAAGTTGATCTATTGTAATAAATGCACTATTAATTGTGCATCAATCACTATCCAATGATATGACTTGGCTTGAGGTGACTTGTTTAAACATGTGTTTAATGGGTTGGGCGGCTTGAGCATGACACGGTTTAGTCATGCTTGTTCCGACACAGTCCAGTATTGCACATGTCTTGGATCATGTTGTGTTGTGGCATGGCTTATGCAATGCTGGGTAGCATGAGTGATGCCTCGTATCGAATTAGGCATGGCCCGCATGCTTGATCCAGTGGCACATTCTATCATATCGGAGACCTGAGCTCGGCTATAGTCGGGTCATGCATCACGAGTTAAGTTCCATCAAGTGATCGCCCGATGGGCAAGTTCTTTTTAAAAAATCTAGCCATTTTGCTGGTTGCATCTGGCAAATCACGTAATCTGGCTACCCATTATGTTTTCACGCAATAGACTTTTGATAAGAATAGTAATAGGTCTTGCTTGTTGTTATCCATGTTGACTCATCCATTGTAAAAAAAATAAAAAAATTAATTAAACATAAGGAATTACTTTAGTCGTTGGATTGATTCCAATGACTACTGTGGCCATAATGTTATGGTTATCGTGATTCTGGTCTATTTAAATACAATAAAAAAATTAGATAAATTAAAATAAATTAAAATAAATTAAATTTTTTTTTATAAATAGATAAAAAATTTATATATTCATTATTAATTTCTTTTCTTCTTTGGCTCTCCCCGATTCTCTTAGTTACAATTTCTTTTATTTTGTCTTTTGATTTTCTGTGTAGTATAGTCTTTCTTTAGACTTTAACATATTATTTTGTAATATAAATATTAATTATACATATATAGTATATATTATACTATGTTTTTTCATTTATGTTCAATGCTTTTGCTAATGGAAAAGTGATAAATAGTTCATGATGATTTGGTTAAGCTTGTTAGCCTGTGCACCACTGCGAATTGATTGTGTGGACTCTACAAGTTAGAATTTTTAACAAAATATAATGTGGTACGATATTAGTTTATATATTTTTTTACAATGCTACTTTCCAATTTTTTTGTACAATTTTAATTTGATATTTTATTTAACAAATATAAATAATTAAATAAATGTTGCACAATAAATTTAACAAAAATATGTATTAATTAGAGGTGTCAAATGAGCTGGGACGGGTTGACCTAGTCCATTTTTTTCAGGCTTAATTGGGCTTATGTGTCGTGCCTTGCACGACACAGTTCACTGGAGGGTAAGCCCGACACGGCCCATTGCCTATAATCAGCCCGGGTTCGGGTTGGTTCGGGTAGGGCTGAGCCATTCTGAGTTGATATAAAATTAGGGTTGCGTTGATGTGCTGCCGTCACTCGTCGTGCATCACCACGTTGTCTTCTGTCATGCGTCACCACATCGTCCTCCATTAGTCTTGCTATGTCGATTGTAGTGCATCGTCGCTTGTGCCTTGCCTACTTGCCAGGCACCCGGGGAATGCTTGGCATGAAACATGGGTCGAAGACCCATAACACATCATGAACTGTGCTGTGATAGGCTAGGCACACATGAATCATTATGGGCTTTAGGTCGGGTCAGGGCTGCCTGACCCATTCGACATCTCTAGTATTAATTTGACGTAGACCTAGACGTAGATAATAATGATAATTTTATCGGAAGGTCTGAGGTAGAAATCATATTTTTATCAATGGCCTCGACCCAAACCTAGATGTCACCCAAAAATAAAAGAGCTAGATGAACATCAGTAGTATGAATATATTTTAAAATAATAAAAACTAAAAATTTTAGAGGTATCGATAAAAATTTGCATAATATATATATTGTAAAAAGATATATACGTGTAGGAGTGTGTGTGGGATTGTGCACCTAAAGTGACATGCTACTCAATACACCAAAAAATATGATACATTAGATTTGAGACAAATCTAATTTAGTAATTAGGTCTTTCAAGCTAGATCTAGTTCAGTTTTGTTTATCTCCTTTATGTAACGTAATGATATTGTGAAGGAATTCATGATCAAATTGATTATTATTATGAATCTCTTGATTAGATTTTTAAAAGATCTAAGGGTAATCAGTATTATGTAGACCTACTTTTAGTCTGTGCATCGTCGGATTTCTAAATCCACATGTAGGAATGACATAATACAATTTTATAAATTAAAAAAATAATTAATAAATTAGGAAATTTAGTGCATTTGTTTCTATGATGTTCGATATATGAATTAGTCATGATGATTTATCATTTGTATGCTTCATCACCCAATATATAGATTCTAAATAAAAATTTAATAAAAAGATAGAATTTCTTGTGATTCTTTTTTCTCATGATGTTTCATCATCCAATTCATGTATGATACGAATATTTAGGAAAATTGATATTCAAAATAAAATATTCAATATTACTTATGATAATGATTCTAATAATGTAGTTACTAGTATGCTTATTGAGATTATTTAAGATAGATAACTAGGTTAGATATTTCATGTTAAGTTTATGTGTCATGTGATTAACCTAGTAATATAGGCGAGAATAAAAATTATTAGAGGAATTATGTTTTGGCATATTTCCCTAGAAATTTTTAAGATTTAGAAATTAAAATTTTGATATTTTTTAAAGTCATAAAACTAAAAATAAAATAAAAATAAGTACACCCAAATTCGTAAGTCCTAAACTACCCTCTTCCCTTGCCCCTCGCCTATGCCCACGCCCACAGCCCTTCCGACAGCCCTCACCCTTGCCCCTCTCCCCTTACCCGTCTGCCCTTACTTCTCGCCCATCTTTCCCCACCATTCTTCCCTCGCCCATCTCCATGAGCTCTTTCGTGGAGCTTTGTCGAGCTTTTGGAGCTCGATCGAGAATTTCATCGAGCTAGACCGAGCTCTTCATTGAGCTCTCGGTCGAGCTCTAGGAGCTCGACGGAGTTCGACGAAGCGCTCCTGGTGCTCGATGGAGCATGACGCCAAGCTCTTGGAGCTTAAAGGAGCTCTTAGTCGAGCTCTAGAAGATCGATGGAGCTCGTGGTCGAGCTCCATTGAGCTCGATGGGAGAGGGCGAGGACCAATGGAGAAAGGTGGGTAGTTTAGGATAAACGTAATATAGTGCACTAAATTTTAATATTTTAATATTCTGGTGATTTTTTTTTCAAACTTAAAAAGATAAGTTTTAAATTCTTAAAATTTTCTGGGAAAGCATCCCAAAACATAATTATTCCAACATTATTTCTCTTGTATTAAAAAAATAAGAAATTCACTAAAATATCATATGATGCATAGCAGATAATATGAGTTTAGCTCTTTATGTTTGTTTGCGATGCTAAAAAAAATTCAAATAGATGCGAGATATTAAAATTATACTTATTTGATGGTGGAGTCATGTGTTGACTGTTAATACTTGTATCCTACTTCGTTAATAATAAGATTGAAGAGCTTATAATTGAAGATTCTGAATCAGATATAAAAATTTTATTTGTAAAATTCCTAATGATTTTTTATGATATTATGAACATGTATTTATCTGTGTACTCTCTCACTACTTGTATTATATTTTGATACATATGCGACATTAATAACATGTTTAAGAAGTATAGAGGTCATATTTTATCGTGTTATGATTGTCGAGATCGAGAGCAAATATTTAAAATACTCTTTTTTTATTTTAATTTTGTATTATTTGGCTATCTGTATATATCTTAGGGTTAATTTGGAATGAGTATAAAATATTTTGACATATATATCCATGTGCATGAATCATGTACACCAACCTAAAATGTTCATTCATAAAAAATTATTTGATTTGCGTTCGTATTATGTTACCAGGTATAATAGTTATAGTTATGCTCCGAGTATGGATATAGATATTATATTCGGAGATGATTTTTTTATCCAATTAGCCAGAGAAAAATGATGAGATGGTTCATCGAGTAAGATTGAGATTTCTCGGTACTTATATACCAATTACTGTTTTATTATATCATATAATGATAATAAGAACTTAAATATTTTATTATGATTGAATTCATACAAATCTATTTATTTCATGATATCCATGTTGGTATGTCATGTCATCTACTGACCCATCTAGTATCTAACATAATATTTGAATTTATTTTTTCTGTGACATCTAATATTATTTTAGATATGAGATTGAGATATGACTAGGTATCATAAAGATATTTGCATGCACAAATGATTGTGAAGATTCAAAGTTAAACATTCAGGATAAAATACAAGATATTATGACATATAATAATTTATGGATGTGAAGATCGAGAATATTATAAACACTATTAATATCTTTAGGCATATTCATGATAAGGATGATGATGAACAACATCTCCTCCCACAATATCATATCATAAATATCGATTGGTTTTAATTATTATTGATTCATGTCATTCTCAAAGTGTACTATATTATTATTATTTTTTAATTTTTATCATTTTTTTTTTCAATTTAATTTATGTTTTTTTGAGATTTTTGATTTCTCTATTGATGATTTATGTAAAATGTATTATATTGGATTATATTTTGTAGTTTTTCTTAATTTATGTTGTTATTATTTTTTTTTTATTTTTTTTATACAATTTTTTTTAATTAAATAAATTTAAGTTTATAAAAATCACATTAGGACTTTTCGTAGACAGTCTTAGGCCTTAGGATTTAGGTGAATGACAAAAAAAATCACTTTGTGCTGCCCGAATTGGCCTGAACCAGTATGTCCCGCTCCAGGCTTAGCAGGGCTTGCTCTAGGCCTGGCACGGTCTAGCACGACCCTGCACTATTCAGGCCAACCGTGTCGTGTAGGGCCAGATGTGCCGAGCATGGCACGGAAATCATTCCTTGCCGTGACTAGCAGGGCATGATGGCATGACCATGCCATACTCAAAAGGCAATGCCGGCACGGCTTTACTTGTTTGACATCTTTATTTTAATGTCTGTCATTTATTTTTTGATCATTAATTAAATGATTATTGTAGTAGACCATAATGAATACGTATTAATTCTTAATTTTCATCGAACTATCCCTAGTCTTTTCATGCTAATTATGACAACTATATCATGTTTGTCACCCAAGTTAATTTACATAAACGGAATAATATTTTCATACACAAAAAACATCTCAATACACTAAACCTATGCAACCATCTCAAATCATATGTTTTCATGCTGAAGTTCAAAAAATGTGAATTCAACACTGGCCCTAAGCACCTACTCAACTTTTATCGATTCTGCATCTGTTATGCATCGGCACCTCTAAACATACTCCATGGAAGCTATTGTCAGGAATGCAATAATTATGCTGAACCACCTTAAAATATTCATCAGATGTTAGAAGAGTATAATAACACTCATGCACTTGCAGCAAAAACTTAAAAATTGATGTTATCAGAAATGTCCAGAAACTGGCGCTTCTATTTTTGGTGCCAACCTCCAGCGCCACCTTACTTTGCCTTCACGTGGCTCAAGGATAACCTACAAGTCAGGTGTTTATAAAGAATAAAAATGAGAAATAAAAAATAAATCTATACACTAAACAAACCTCAACAATCCTGTTTGTAAATAATATTATGCAACTATTTTTTTTTTTCAATTGCTAGTTTTATTATGATATCTAAATATGTTTTCATTAAAATTTTTGTGTATTTTTTTTTTATTTTTTTGAATTCATATATATAGTTATTAACTACCTAATAAGTGAAAGGCATTTAAAATATTTATAATTATTCTTAAAATTTTTAATTAAATATAGTTTATGCTTATATATATTTTATTTTGTAATTTTTTAATATAATACATAAGATAGAATTGATATTATTTGAGTTAAGTAATTAAATATATATTTACTCTGTTTTTCTTTTCATTTGATGCATTTTTTATGTTACTTGTTAAATCATTGTTTATCTTTGTAAAAATTTGAAAACTCAAATGAAAACCTTAATTTTACCTTTGAATAAAAAAGAAAATAAATATTCATTTTCTTACGATGTTTTTTTTTTTTTGTATTTTAAATGGTTGAAAGGTTGAAGAAAATGAAATGAATTGGTTGAGTTGAATAATGTGAGATAACAGAGTTAGATTTTATTTATGTTATTAAAAAGTTTTGTTTTTAAAATGAAGATATTGTAGAACTCTCTAAAATATTATTCTAGATAATTATCTATTTAAAAAAATGCATATTCCATTTGTTGAAGTACATCTTTTTTGAGAGCCTGAGATTGTATGAAAAACCATGTAAATTTGTGGCATGTTCTTACAAATATGATTTTTTATTTCATTTGCACAAACAACAAAAATATTTATAAAATTCATGTTAGATAATCCATGGGCATGGAAGTATAATGAGAAAGTATGACCTATGTTATTTTGATGTAGAGTTGAAAAATGAGACCAATCTTGACTCAACATGACTGGGGGTGTGGGGAGCTCGGCACGACCCGGTTGCTCAGTAGGCAACCCAAGCCCTTCCAACTGAGTTGGACCAACAACTAATTCCACACTTCCTGGGCACTTGGCATTGGGCATGCCAGTCCTGATATAGTTGAACTTTGACTAGTCTAGATTTGGTCCATGCTAATGTGGGTTCATGCATGGGTAGTTTTGGCTTGGGCAAAGAGCTAACATGACTTGATTAAAAGATCATGATTGATTTGGGTTGTGTTGGAGATGAGCGCAATCATATGTTTGGGCACGAGCGTGCCTTCGTTTAAAAAAGCCGGGCCTGGCCTGGCCGTACGGGCCAGTAAATTTTTTTTTAAATTTTTTTTATTTATATAAATTATTAAATTATATATAAAATTTTAGATAATGTATAATATTATATATTTATAATATGAAAAATGTTAAAATTTATTATAATATCAGAGTTTAAAATTTTTTTTATAATGTAATATAAAATTAGTTTAAAATTTATTAGAATTATATAATATAGTTATAAATTTTTAAATGGAAAATTAAAACAAAAAAATAAATAGATCAATACATTTTGTAAAAAAAAATAAAAATTAAAAAAAACATAAGCAACTCGAATGAAAAATAACCAATCAGTCATTTGATACCGAAGGTCCGAACCAAACAAATTATAATTTCAACATAACGTATAAATAAAGCGTACAATCAATAAAAAACAAAACATCGAAATCAAAAAATAATAGATCATCATAAATCGTCAATCGGCATATCATGAGCATCATCAGTCATAACATCAAGATCAGTATCATATGGATCATCATCATCAGCAATCAACTCCTCCGCTATCGCAGTGAATGCGGTTGTAGTCTCTGTCCCAGTCCCAGCTCCAGCACTATCATGAATGTTAAACCTTAAATCCTCTCAATTCTTCAAACAAGTCAATGCCTCAACAATATTTGGACGTAATCTCGATCTCCTATCCGAAATCACGTTCACTGTAATAGAAAAAGTATACTCCGATGCTACGCTCGACACCGGAGGAGTCGGTAGATGTCGTGCCATCCTCGATAACACGGGAAAGATGAACTCATATGATTTTCATCACTGTAATATATCAAGATTATTAGTATCAGAATGTGATAGGATTGAGCTGTAATCGGTATCTAAGTACCGAGAAAGCTCGCTCCTATGTGATGGTCCACCCCTACGCTTCTCCTCGCTAGCTGAATGGAAAAATCGTCATCTCCGAACGAGGTATCAATGTCTGTAATCACAGTCTCATTACCACCACCACCATACCTAGTATCGTATTATGTGAACAGGTCAGTCAACTTCTCGTGAATGAACCCTTCAGGTGGCTCTTCTAGGTTCATGTACGAGGAAATATAGGTCAGATGTTTTCTACCCCTTCCACCTTAATCCTAGGATCCATGCATGCAACGAGGTAATAAAGAGATGAAACGGTGAACCAGTACTTCAAGTACTTGGTTTTCATCTCTGCAATCATATGACTAAGTGTCGGGTTAGCTCGATACTTCCTAAACATGCTACTAATGTTACATATGCATCGGAGTGCAATGCAAGTCGTGAGTATATAAACCGACGAACACATGTTCGTCGTATCTTTAAAAATCTTCTGGAATTTCATAAATGAAATTTCTGAAGTCCAGTCAGTATCGTCAATAATAAGTTCGTTACTCTTACTATTGACGTAGTCGGATATCACGTGTTCGTATCCAACACATGATTCTAACATCAGGTACGTTTAATTCCAATGATGTCTCACATCTGATTGGAATTTCTTCTTCTTAAGATTCGCAGACAAACAGAGACTACCAAACTCTTGTTGCCTGTGAGGAGTGTGAATATATTTTAGTGCATTACGTATATTATCCAACGCGGGGGAATACACATTCATACCCGCTTGAACAATCAGGTTAATTACGTGACACATGCATCTGACATGAAAGATCTCTTCTAATGGGGCATCTCTAATATTCCTAACAAACATGTTGATCGCTACTCCATTATTAGATGCGTTATCGAATGTGATACTAAAAATTTTATTTTGAATTTTATATTCCCTAAAAATTTTCATAGAGGTGTCAAACGGGTCGGCCCGACAACCCGACCCATTTTTTTAGGGCACAAACGTGCTACCGGGCCGGGCCGGGCACGGCACAGTTCCTGTACCGTGCCGTGCCCGGCCCGGCACGGTTTAAAAACATTCGGGCCCGGCACGGCCCGTAGGCACGGCAGGCCATGCCGTGCTGGGCCGGGAGACGGGACCGCCGGTCGGGATCCAATCAGACCCGACCCGCGGTATTTTTTTCAGGAGGAGCCAGGTCATGTTCACCCGTGCCCGCATGAAACCGGCACGAGAAGAAACCGTTCCGGTGTGCCGTGCCACTGCACAAGCTGTGCCGGGCCAGGCAAGGCACGGCTCGGGCCAGACACGGCACGGGCTCAGGCACGATTTAAAAATATGCCGGGCCGGCCTAGGCATGGCCGAACCGTGCCGGGCCGGCCTAGGCATGGCCGAACCGTGCCGGGCCGGCCTAGGCATGGCCGAACCGTGCCGGGCCGGGCCTGCCTGGCACGGTTGATAACTTTAGATTTTTATTATACACTCAAAAATGGTCGGGTCATCATGAGGATGAAAACTCTCAGAGAATCCTAAAATTTTTTTATTCATAGTCCAGTTAGAATCTATATAGTGGCTGGTGAGTCATGCATAAGATGATTCATCGTAACTTGTCCAGATATCAGACGTCACGGACATCACTCCACTATATGTCATAAATTTATTAATTATTTTTTATTTTTCTAACTTATATATTTTTAGTATGTCATTCCTAGATGTGAACCTAGGAATCCTACGATAAGCAGGCTGAAAATATGTCTGCATGATGTGCACTACCCTTGGATCGGTTTGGGCCTTGTGGGACCGCGGGTCGGGTCCAATCAAACCTGACTCGCGGTCTTTTTTGCTGGAGGGGCGTGGGGCGCTCGCGGGGTCGGGCTCGGGGGACACCCGACACGGGACGAACTTGTGCCGGGTCAGGCACGACACGGGCCAGGCACGGCACGGCTCGTGCCTTACCCGGGCACGGCATTTTCCCGTGCCGGCCCGGCCCGGCCCGACCCGGGTTGTGCAATGTCATATGCTCAAGCAGCCACGATGCTTTGGGCCAAATTGAGCCAAATTTCAGAGAATCAAAATTTTTTTCTTGATATTCTCTTTATTTTTCTTAGTCATTGCCCAATCATTTTATATTAAAGTTTTATTGTATGGTTAATGAGTTTTTATACTTTGATAATTATTATAATTGTGAATGTATTATTTGTTTTTATAAATAAATATTATAATATTTTTTTTATTCATGTGTAATTTTCAGATTATCTTGATCTTCTTAAATAATGTACTTAATCATATCATGTATTTTTTTCCTCATGATTTTATTATTTTTATTCTTAATATACTTTATTTGACTAATATCTATGTTATTTTTTTCTCATTCTAGCTATTTTGCAAATATTTTTTTTTTATTTTTTACTTTTTAATTTATGTATCTTGCATATATAAACGTATCATATGCCATAAATTTAATTTTATTCGTTATATTTTTATTTTTACTTTTTAGTTTATGTATCTAGGATAATTTATTTTTTGCTTTTTAGTTTATGTATCTTGGTTGGGACTTGGATACATAAATTTATCATTCTTAAACTTAATTTTACTTATAATTTTTTTATATTTTTATATTTTTTTATAATTTTATAATTTTTTTATTTTTGTTCTTATCCATTTCTTTAAAACAAATTTATTTTTTTAATAGTTTGTTGGACTCTCAAGTTTAATTTCAATGTTAATCAGTATAAATATATAGTTGATCATCATCGTGTAAGTATTTGTTGGTATTACTAGTTGTGTGTTCAATTTCAATATTCTTAAAGTTTCACGAGTCATCATCTATCAGTAACTCATTTACTTACATGTGTTAAATGGGTCGGGCTGCCCGGGCTCGACCTAAAGTCTGATATGGTTTAGCCGTGCCTAGCATGACATGGCACGCTATAGTGCCATGCCGTGCTGAAGGTTTTCGACCTGCATGATGTGCTAGGCACGACTCAGGTGCCTGGCACATGGGCACGACACTGGAGACGTTGCACCGAGCAATGCCTGATGGGGGGATGACGCGTCAACGCCCAACCTGAATCGGCCTGAACTCTTTTATCCACGGGCCGTGCCAGTCCTTCCCTCCAAAAAGCTGTGCTAATCATGGAACATTATGCCAACCCGGTTGGGCCTGAAAAAAATGGGCTGGTCCAGCCCGTTTGACACATTTGGCTCTTCTCTTATTCCAACATGATTATTGATGTTCAATCTTGAATCTTTCTAATCCTTCATGCATGATAGTATCTCAATAATATTTAGTCACAATTTTGATTTCCTATTTGAAATAATATTGACTATACTATAAAAATTAGACTCCGATGTTATGCTCGACATTGGAGGAGTTTATAGATTTTGTCATCTTAAACAATATGAGATAGATAAACTTATATGATTTTTATTATTATAAAATATTAATAATATTATTATTATTATATGATATGATTCTGTAGTAATTAGTACTGAGATAGCTCGTTCTTATTCGATGGTTTATATCATTATTTTTTACTTGCTAACTAAATGAAAAAATTATTATCTTTGAATATGATATTTATGTTCGTATTCGGAGCCTAACTATAACTACTACTTTACTTAGTATCATAATATATAAATAACTCAGTTAATTTGTTGTGAATGAAATATTCAATTTGATATTCATGGTTAATGCACGAAGGTATGTTTGTTAAAATAGTATCTATCTTTTTTTACTGTAATCCTAGAATTCATGCAGACAGTCAAATAATTAAAGAGATTAAATAGTTGATTAATACTTTAAATATTTAGTTTTCATCTCAATAGTCACGTTACTAAATGTTGGATAATCTCTAAACTTACTAAACATGTCACTAATATTACATATGCATATAAGTTTGTTAATAATATTGCACATGCAAGTAGTGTGAGTATAAACTAACGAATATATGTTTGTCGTGCTAGTAAAAATCTTTAATAATTTCTTAAATGAAATTCTATTATAACATATCATTAATAATAGATTCATCATTTTTATTATTGATTTAGTTGAATATCATGTATTTGTATCCAACACATACCTTTAATATGAGATGAGTATAATTCCAAAGATGTATTATATCTATTTGAAGTTTCTTCTTCTTTAGACTTGTAGATTAAAAGAAATTATCAAATTTATGTTGTCTGCTATGCATATGAAGATTTTTATTAATATTATCTATGTCTATTAATATTAATTTTCTTATTATTAAATTTCTTATTTATCTTTTTAATTTTTTTTTTAATTTATGAATTATATTCTAATTTTTAAAATAAAAATTAATTCATATTAATAAAATATAAAAACTAAATAAAAATTTAAAAACAATACCTAGTAATCTTTAAGAAGGATTATGGAGAGGGGAGAAAAAATTGCAGCTTACACCGCACTTGATTTTTCTGTTGTCCACCTTAACTATCCCCGTATTTAAGCTTTACAACAAAAATTGTAAAACTAAAATTATAAATTAACTTTAGCCTTTAGAGAGAGAAAATCAAGACTGAATCCGAGAGAGAGAGAGAGATATATATATATATATATATATAGAGAGACAGAATGAGATTTGAATGAAAAAAAACTTAATATATCAAATCCTATTTATATAGAATATATATATATATATATATATATTAATTTTTTATTATTTTTTATTATTTAAATAGGGTAAAAACCCGACAATCCTCGGATCTTCTACCCTAGTCATTTGAAGTAAATTCAAAAGCTTGGATCTTCAAGGATTATTTTTTATATCATTAGAAACCAAATGGCAAGTGGAACAAAAGCTTATGGATGGTCCAGAAGCTTCGGCCTTCAGGGCATCAGCTTGAGATCTGGCTGGGTCTTGGGTGGTGGGAGGTGTACGCGTACATGTGCTCCTGGGTTATGCCAATTGGACGTGATCAACTAACCACATGGTGGGTTTATTAAAAAACCCGCCACGTGTACCAGGCTGGGCGAGCACGATCAAATTGGACTATGCTAGATATCTAGTCCGAGTCCTGGGGCACTTTATCCATGCTGTTGGACATTCCTAAGAGTCTAGGCACAATTATGGAATGTGCCGTGCCAAGCCAGACACGACTCAGATTGGCCGTGCATCAATCCGTAACTGGGCTGCCCAGCCTGTTTGACACATATATCTGGAATATATTTAATTTATGAGTTCTTATAAATTTTTGTGTTTTAGTATTTATGTTTTTGCTCATATTTTAGGTATAAGTAATATTAATTATATGTTTAAACAATCTAAAGAATATCAATATTTTAGTGAAAACATTAGAAGTAAAAATAAAATTTATAAAATTTTAGTTGACAATCTCACTATTTTATTACTTAGTCATGTGCATTAATTCTAGTGTTATGATGAAAATAATATAAAATATTTTAAAATTATTATGTAATTGTATGTGTTAACTATAATAATCATAGGGTAAAATATATGAACAAATAATTAATTATATAAATAATATGAATATAGATATTATATTATTTGTGCACCTTTGAGTATGATGATTGTAATCTTATTTAAAAATAATTAATTTTTTATTCAATTTGTAAAGTTAAAATGATGGGTTCGTATGTCTAATAAGTACGAGTTGTCAAAATATTTAGTTATCAAATATTATTCATACATATCTTTGTATGAATTAAAAAATTAATATATTAAATTAGTTGACATTATACAAATTTATTTTTTATGTGTTATTTAAGATGATATGTAATTTATTAACCTCTCTAGTGTCTATTATACTATCAAATTTATTTCTATATTATATATTATTTTGTTTTTTAATCATTGTTGTATTCTTTTTTTTTTATTTTCAAAAAAAAAATTAGTATATTAAGTATTATTATATAGTTTAAATAAAAAATATAAATTTATTTACCTTTTTAGTTATTTAATTTTTAATTTTAATTTTTTTTTAATTTGGTCTGGTTAGCCCTAGTTTGTGCAAGCCAAAGATAGCTTTGGCAGGTTGGATGCTAGGCATCATTGAGCCTAAGGGCTTAGACATGAATTAGATGTGTCAAATGAGCCGTGCTGCTTCGACACGACATATCTTTTGTGACCCAACCAGACCACTGTGTTAGGCTGACACACTAAATAAAATGGGCAATCCAACACAACATGGGAACTGGCCACGGTCCGTGTCTAGCCTAGTTTTAGACCTAGACTAGCTTGGATTCTTCCAGTCTAGCACGGTGCAGTTTAGTCTGGGTCTGGTCCATGCTATTTGCAGTCCTGTTTCATGGGTTGTCATGCCCCGTGCTGAACCATGTCCAAGTTGTGTCATGCTGACAAAGTTTATTTTAGAGTGGCCTAGCGTGCCACTTTGCCATGTCAGGCACAACATGGTGCGAATCTCATGTCATGTCAGGCATAACACAAGAATATTTACAACTAGCCCTACATGGCCCTTTAGGAATGCAAAATGCCGGGCCGTGTTAGGTCATGTTGGGCCGGGTCAGACAATCTTGGTTCATGACTACATAAACCAGCTTTATGCAGTGAACTATATATTTCTTTAATCTTTATATTTCATTTGTTTGATCTCATATATGGCCTAGTTATTTATTAAATATGAAAAGTAGAGGTGTCAACAGGGCTGGACCGGCCTGGTTTTAGGTGGCCCAACCAGGCCACTGGGCTGGGCTCATGCCTGTCCCGACATGGTATTTTTTAGCCAGGCCCGACACGTCCCGTTAGCCCTATAGGTCGATAAACTATTTTGGGTCGGGCCCGTATGGGCCAGTTTTAAATTTTTAATAATTTTGTTGTTATGTTTATACTTTATATGTTTAAGTTTAATATTTTTAATACTATAAAACTTAAACATTATTATTATTATTATTAATTATTTTTAGTACTTTGTTAATGTTTATTATTTTTAATTCTTTATAATTTAAATGTGTTAATGGTTATCAGACTATCAGTGTAAGACTGTAAGTGTATGAAATATAAATTAATAAAATATTAAATTTTAAATATGAATAAAAATTAAACACAATACAAAATAAAAATTCAAAAATAATAAATATTCAAGTTTTTACTTTCAAGCATCAAATGTATCAATCCACAAATCATAATCACAAGCTCAAGTTTCAAAGTAGTATCACAATTAAAAATTAAACAAAGACAAATATAATTTAAATGAGTAAATCAAAATCAAATATTAAAATCAGACATAAGTGTCACAATCTGATAATTATCAACTGTTAATATCATCAATTATCATATCATCCTTAATATTAATATCACATGTATCATTATTAGTAATTAACTCCTTTATTTTTGTTGTAGTCTCAGCATGATCATGGATTACAAAGTTTGAATCTTTTTAATTCTTCATGCGTACTAAAGACTCGATAATATATAAATGTAATTTTGATCTCCTATTTGAAATTATATTTACTACAATAGAAAAAATAAACTTCAATACAATACTAAATATCGGAGAAGTCAATAGATTTTATGTCATCTTTAGATAGCACGAGAAAGGTGAACTCGTATGATTTTTATTACTGTAATATATTAAGATTCTTAGTATTAGAATATTATAAGATTGAGCAGTAATCAATATCTAAGTATTGAGACAGCTCACTCTTATTTGAAAATCCGCCCTTTCATTTTTTCTTCACTAACTAAATAGAAAAGTCATTGTCTCCAAATATGGTGTCCATGTCCATACTCGTAGTCTGACGATTACCACCAATATATTTAGTATTTTAGTATGTAAATAGCTCAGTCAATTTCTTGTGAATGAATTCTTCGCGTGGGTCTTCCAGATTTATGCATGAGGAAATATAAGTCAAAATATTTTTTATCCCTTTCATCTTAATCTTTGGGTTCTTGCAGGTAATCAGATAATAAAGAGATGTAATGGTAGATAAGTACTTTAAGTACTTGATTTTTATCTCTACAATCTTATCGCTAAGTATCGGGTCATATCAATAATTCCTAAACATGCTATTAATATTGCATATGTATCTGAGTACAATATAAGTCGTGAGAGTATAAACATACAAACATATGTTCGTCGTGTCATACAAAATCTTTAGGAATTTCATAAATAAAATTCTTATCGTCCAGTCAGTTTCGTCAATAATAAGTTTATCAATCTTACTATTGATGTAATTGAATATCACGTGTTCGTATTCAACACATGATTTTAACATCAAGTGTAATTTCAATGGTTCTTACATCTAATTAGAATTTCTTCTTTTTAAAATTTGCATACAAACAGAAACTATCAAACTCTCATTGTCTGCGAGACGTGTTAATATATTTTAGTGAGTTATGTATGTTTTTAAAGCAGGGACACACATCTTCATCCCCACTTGTACAATCAGGTTAATCACGTGATACATGTATTTAACTTGAAATTTTTTTTCTAATGATTCATCTCCAATATTCTTAACAAACATGTTAATCGCTACTCAATTATTAGATGTATTATCAAATATGATATTAAAAATTTTATTATTAATTTTATATTCTTTAAAAATCTTTAAGCACTCAAAAATAACGTCATAATGAGGATAGAGAATTACAGAAAATCCTAAAATTTTTTTATTTAAAGTTTATTTTAAATCTACACAGTGGGGGGTAAAATATGCATAAGATGTATTATCGTGACTAGTCTAGATATCAAATATCACAAATACTACTCTACTATATGTCTTAAATTAATTAATTATTATTTATTTTTTTAATTTATAATATTTTAGTATGTCATTCCTAAATGTGGACATAAAAATTCTATGATATGAAGACTAAAAATATATATGTACGATACCGACTATCTTGGATCCTCTAAAAATATTTTAATATATCTTTATTCCTAGATGTGACTAGTCTAGATATCAAATGTCAGGCCCGTGCCGTGCCTCAGGCTGGGCTGGCCCAGTCAATTTGACACCTAATGAAATGTATCTTTTCTATGATAATTTTGAGTAAAATATTTAATAGAGTAATTATCAAATTTTATTCTTTTAGGAAGTGGTTGATATGGTTTTTGATGATGAAATAATTATTTTTGTCGGACTAATTTTTATATATTTATCTCAGTTTTTATTTGATGGAATTTTTTTTATAGTTAGTATTTTTTACTTGTATGATCTTTTCTGACTTTATTTTGCATATTATTTTTTTTTTCAATTATGTTAGGCATTCCAAGATTTATCATAAGTCATTTTTATTTTTGTAAATATAGGTCGAAAAGAAGATTTATGTTATTATTTGATAATGCTGAAGTTTAATTTATTTTTTTATTATTTTTTATCTTTTTTAAAAAAAAATTATTTTAGAGTACCAGACATATGAGCTATCTATGATCATATATATATATATATATATATTAGGCGTCATATTTTTGAAAATAGTTTTTCATATTTTATACATATGAATTAAATCCCTAATCAGTCTTCCACAAATGACATTTAATAATTTTTAATTTAAATAATTTAATCAAATAGATATTTTTAGATGAAAAATTCTGGATGATTTTGTTATTTTTGGAGAATGATAACAAATAGATATGTTGTGGTATATCACATCTAAAAACTACGGAGTTAAATCCATAATCGGCCAATATTTCATATATGATCACACAAATTATGATCACACAAATTATGATAAATTAGAGGTCATGTCTCTGTGATTGACCGAGAATAATATTAAGATAATTGTCAGCCTAAGAAATTCTCTTATTATTCGCATAGATGTCGCATTTCTGATTTCAGAGGGTAAAATTCTCAAGATATTATTCTCTCCTAAACACCGTGCTGAAACGAGAGCTCTGCGTTGAGTGAGACTTCTTCAATTTTGGGGAGCTCGTTTTTGCTTCCTAGTTCGTTTAGTTATTATAATCTCCTGAATGCCTTTTTCTCGAGAGTTGACATGAATGGTTTGCTCGAAGGTGCTCACCTGAGACGCTTATTTCACTACAGGGGATACAAGCGTTTTTTTAGAAGAACAGCCCTGGAGGCTTCTGATTACATGAAGAGTGACCGCCTCATTATAAACTGCACAGTTGGTGTGGTGGCAGCCCGCCGGGAAGGGCCGAGCCCATATTTCATTTCGCTTCCGCCATCAGACATGGGGACGGCTCTCGTGGGTCTTCTGCAATCCGAAACCGTCTGCGACGTGGTTTTCCATGTCGGTGATGAAGTGTTCAGAGCCCACAAGCTCATTCTCGCCGCTCGTTCGCCCGTGTTCAGGGCTCAGTTTTTTGGACTCGTCGGAGATCCCACAACCTGTGAAGTTGTCGTCGAGGACATCGATCCCTTAATCTTCAAGGTAATACTTTTTTTCTTTTTTTTTGTAGTGTCTGCCTCTGAGATGTGTCATTATTATTATGAAAAATATATTTTTTTCATATTATCACGGTCGAACACCTGAATTTTAGTTTCTCAAGCAATATGATTTTTTTTTTTTTTTTTTTTTTTGCACAAGTTTAACTGATGCATATTTTTCATCATTGTTTTTGATTCGAGTTTCTAATAATTTATTATTATTTTTTTAATATATTTCATTGATTTGTCGATTTATATATATTTTTTAATTAAGATTGCTTAAGGCTCACCATTGATTTGTTTTAGTCTATTGAATATTTCATCGTGCTTTTGTTGGGTGATATTTTGGAGATGGAAATCGTACTGAGTTATATATTTCATCATGCTTTTTTAAGATAATCTAGATTTGTCAATCTAGATTGTCATCTGATGACATGCGCTTGCAGGCAATGCTGCAGTTCATATACACGGATGAAATTCCAGACGTGCATGAAATTGCCAGCTTCTACGGCTCCACGTATGTTGTTCAACATCTGCTGGCTGCTGCTGATCTTTACAATTTAGATCGGTTAAAATTGCTATGCGAATCGAAGCTGTGTGAGTACCTCAGCACCGACACTGTCGCGATTACGCTCGCCTTGGCCGAGCAGCACCAGTGCTCACAACTCAAGGCCATTTGCTTGAAATTTGCTGCAACTCCAGCAAAACTGGGAGGTGCGTGTTCTCCCTAGGCACCCCAGCGGTGCAAACCAGGTTATCTCGTGTTCGTCGAATCCACTTGTGTGTCCCCCTCTCTCTTTTGCACCACCCACATGATGCCCCCCCCCCTGCTGTTGCGTTCACGCTTTTTTTCAGTTAGCCGTTCGATTTTTTCTAGTCGATGAGTTGTTTCCGTCTCGTTCCTGGTGTGCAGCGGTGATGAAATCAGAGGGGTTTCGCCACCTGGAGGAGAGCTGCCCTTCGCTTCTGTCTGAGCTGCTGAAAACAATTGCAGTCGGCGACAAGGACTTGAGCAACCCGCCAAGCAGAAAGAGAAGCAGCAGCAGCAGCAACCACGTGCCGGCCCACCCCCACGCAGCAGATGGAGATGGGGAGACGATAGCAGAGTTAGATTCTGAAGAACCTAATGGGAAACGTTTGCGCTTGCCATTGTATGAATATTTGGGGTATTAGTTCTCATTTTCATTCGTATATTGTTTCATTTGCACTTGTCAGCATGGAGAAGCTGTACACCTGTCTAGTAGTGTATGATCAAAGCTGTTTGGTTCTCTTTCCTTTTTTTTTTTTTTGCCATTATATGTATGTATGTATATATATATACATATATTCTCAGTGTTTCTAATCAATAATATTAACAGAGTACTAGTTGGTTCACTTGGTTGACACGAACAAACTCTTTTCACCCTGAACTCGTCATGCTCTGTTTTATTTCTACTCCTCGAGAATAAGGAAGAAAGAGGCGAGTGGAAGACGGATGAGTGAGAAAGAAACAGATCATGAGAGAGAGAGAGAGGGAGATAATGAAATACGGGGTGTTTTTGTCTCTAGTTCTTTATATATGACTAATAAATTCGCGTTCTACATTAATCCATTTCATATAAGAGTCAAAAGTTACCTGCACATGCATCTTTATTTGCATATACAATGTGTGTGTGTGTGTGTGTGTGTCAATGTATCTGTGTATCAATATACGTGTTTGTGTGTGTATCAATATATCTATGTGTGTGTGTGTCAATGTATGTATGTGTTAGTGTGTGTTTTATAAGCTTGGGCTTTCGTCTCAGCTTATAGGCATCTCTACTTTTTTTATAGGGAGATAGACCTCCGGGTTATCTCCAAGTAATTCTAGTTGTCACCATTTTTGGGATTAGAGCTGAGAATATTATGTTGACATAAACCCTACTAGTTGGACTAGTCCTAGCTAGGGGTTAACACGTATTTTCATCAAAGACAACTTCTCATGTGCGCATACACACATAATCAACAATCATATATATCTATGCGCGCGCGCGCACACACACACACACAGACACCACTCATCCACGCACACATTTACATATACATACATACATACATACATGTGTGTGTGTGTGTGTGTGTGTGTAAAATAAACACAATTACACATACACACTCTGATATATAAATGTAGAGAAACCGACACAAACATGATTGGAAAAAAAATGGTTACACCCTTAAATCTGTGAAATCCTAAACATCTTATGGAAGAGAAAATCGAAAAAACTAAACAACTTGATCATCGTACGACGGCGGGAGGATTTCTCAAGTTGTCTGTCGTGAAGAGATGAATTTTCTGGCACTTGGGACTGGTTAAAATCAGGCCAGAGGAATGCGCCGATGGCAAACTGTCTCTTACACGCTAAATCCTCCATTGCCGGCAACCCGTAATCAGCAAGCAGCCTGTCGAGCTGCCATTCCGGCATGGAGTTGTAGTCTTCTTTTGTGTACTTTGGGTAGTGAAGAGGCATTTTGAACAAAGGCGACAACGAATCTGCCTTCTCCCCTCTTCCCATCTCCTCTCCTCTTCTCGTGTATACTTGAAGATTCTTATTCATTGTGATTTTGCATTTTATATTCATTGTGCGAGGCCTTTATGGAAAACTCCATTTGCATGAGTCATGCAGCTTCCTTCGTTCAACTTCTCAAAAGACGAGCGTTAGTTATTTCCTCAAGTGCATTCCATTCCAACTGTTTACTATGACATCATGTTTGGGTAATAAAAAAGGATAAATTGTGTTAAAGGGTTCCAAACGAAAATATTGATATTTTGATACAATTTTTTTTTTTAATATTTATGTTTTAGTACCCCAAAAAAAATTATGTTTTGGTCAAATGAAATTGAAAAATCATCAATTTCCAATTTAAAACCATTTAAAAATATATATATATATAACGTGGTTTCCAAATTTTTATCATTTTGAAACTTATATTCATTTATGAAAAGCAGTTGAGGTTTTCAATTTTACAAAAAATTTGAAAAATGTGGTGTGTTTTTTTTTTAAAAATTTAAACATACATACACACACACACGCGCGCACACACACATACACACACACACACACACACACACACACACACACACACACACACACACACACACACACACACACATAGAGTATAAATCATGAATATTATTATGTGGGTGATTTAATTTTTGTAGTAAAGTAATCCATAATTACTGTCTTAAAATTATCTAGTGATGAGATAATAATTAATTTGAACATGGAGAACCGTGTAATTATATTGTTTTTAATCTCTTAAGGAAATCGAGAATGATTGATCTTAATATTTATGTACTTATTTCAGTCACTCCAAAGGATCATACTGATCAAAGTGAAGCTTATGAGTTGGAATTAAAAGTTAAAACTTTTACTTTGATAATTCTCAATGATTAGTTGGATCAAAGGAAAGATAATATTATAGATAAAAAAAAAGTGGAAGTCTTGGATATTATGTGATTATTTTTAATTTTTTGAAACTTTTTCTCATATGAAAAATGAAAATTAGTTTTGTAGTCTACAAATTAGACCAAATTCCCCATGATGAAGATTTTTTAAATTTAAATCACAAACTTTTCTCAGTTTGCTCAAATAGGACATAGGAGGAGATTATTGGGTTTGCCCTAAATATAGAGCAAATTGATTTTTTTAAGTTGGTTTGGTTTATATTTAATATGCATTGATTTTTTTAATTTAATGAGAATCATAGGGTGCTCTCATTCTGAGAGAGAGAGAGAGAGAGATTAACACAAAAAGAATTAAAAAGGGTGATGTTTTTTTAAAAGGGAGAAATGTGTTTCGCCCCTCTTTAAAAATATTTTAAAAATTAAAACTCATTTTTTAATATTTCAAAAAAAAGCACCAAAATATATATAAATTAAAATTTAGGCTACTCTAATACATTAATCCTAAACTACTCTCGCCCCTCTTTTCTTTCCCTCGCCCTCGCCCTTGCTCCTCGCCCTTGCCCCTCGCCCTAATCCCTCTCCCCTCTCCACGAGCTCCATTGTGGAGCTCACTAGAGTTCCTCGAGCTCCACAATAGACCTAACTAGATTTTGACGAGCTCCATCATGGAGTTCACTAGAGTTCCTCGAGCTCCACAATAGAACTAACTAGATTTTGACTAGCTCCATCGTGGAGCTCACTAGAACTCCTCGAGCTCCACAATAGAACTAACTAGAGCTCGATGGAGCTCGATGGAGCTCAATGGACCTCCAAGATGGAGTTTGCCGGAGCTCCATGATGGAGCTAGTGGCGAGGGGCATGGGCGAGGGTAGTTTAGGATTAATGTATCTGAGTGCACTAAATTTTAATTTATTTATATTTTGGTGCCTTTTTTTTTTGAAATATGAGTTTCAATTTATAAAAAAAGATGAGTTTCAATATTTTAAATATTTCGTGGGGAGTATCCCGAAACACAATCCCCCTTTTTAAAACCTTTTGTAACCATTTGGGTAGTGGGTGTACTTGATGTGTGTTTAAAAATCTAAAGAAAAATGGGAAGGCACAATGCTTTTCAATTTTTGTTTTTCTTCTTTAACATTACAGAAGTCTTGTGTAACAGATTGAGAGAAGGAAGACATTAATTTTATGAATTCTAATCTCCTATTACTCATGTTCATGTTGTTCATTTTTGTTGTTGGTTCATGTGGTTAATGTGTGGAGTTTGTGCAGATGGTTCATGCAATGCTTGTAGTGAGGAGATTATTCGTAATGCACTCATGCATGCTTGAAAATTCTTCAAAAAAAAAAAAAAAAAAAAACATCAGATCTTGAAATCAAACCTCAAATTTTTAATTCATTTTGCAATTCTAGTTTGTTTTGTGAGTGTTGTATGAATATTAGACATTATTAAGTTGTGGTTTATTTTACTTGGAATATTCTATCATTTTGGAGCAGAATATTCATACATGCTTGTTTTATATTCTTTAGGTTTTGGGTAGAGTATAATTAGTGTATGTGATTGATGTTGTAATTTTAAGGTTTAATATATATATTCAGACAAATTTGATATTCACACATATATATTCCGGAGAATTTGATATATATATCCAACAAAAACTATTTGGTATCTGCTATTTTTGAAAAACTTTAAAAATGGACAAAATTTTTAAAAATTAAATTGCAACGACAAAATAATAAACTTTGTTAGACCGAGAAATTTATTCTGAAACCATTCTTGGGGTTTGAGCTCCATCTTGGTTGATCTTAACAAGTATCTATTCAACCTATCCAGGCATGGAAATCAAGTTAGCAAGTCATACATTGAGGAAGCAGTTCATTGCATAAGATTTCAAGGTTGAACCCTAACCCCACACTAGGAACCCTACTTAATTAATCTTACTTAAAAGGTGATCCTTATGTAAAAAATATTACCACGGTTAGTAAGATGAGACCGCGCGCGCTCACACACACACACACACACACTAAAATGTTATAATATTACTAAAAAAATAAAAAATGAAATACAACTATAAAAGTATTTTATTTGGGACACGAGTTCGTAGCAAGATTGTTTAATCTTAGGGACACGAGTTCGATCCACATAGATATGTTGGATATGCTCCTCCAGGGTAGTTTTCCAACATTCTACTCATATTTCTAAAATGAGGATCTTACTAGTTTTCCAAGGGCCAAGGAATAATATATGATGAGTTGGTGTGGCAAAAAAAAAAAAAAAAAAAAAAAAAAAAGAAAATGAAATGAATAATTTGGTTAAATCATATAATTTTTGAGATATTAATTTATCCAAATCAAACCTGTTTAAGTTAAAAAATGTCTTTTTAAAATAATAATATAGAAAAACACCATGATTGTGATCCTAATTTTGCTCCATTATAATTTTCTAAAATTAAATTCTACTCGGATCACACAATAATTTGTAATTCATGTATTTTTTTTTTTTCTTAAATTTAAACAGCATGTTAATTAATTATTTTTTATTTTTCTTTCTTCATTAATTTCCTTTGTCCATCATTTTGCAAATCAAATTTAAGTGCATACCAGATAATGTGTTTGCTTGTTTTGAGTTTATTTTTAATTTATTCTGATTTTAAAATGTTTTTTAAAAAATGAAAAATTAATTTTTGTTTGATCTTGAAATGTGGTCTGCACGCATAAAAAAAAGAAAGGATGATTTAATAAACTAGAAATTTGAAAATTAAGAATGAATGGACATCCTTCGTTTTGATAATAATATTTGATCGTGTTTTTCTATTTAAACAACAATTCAAAACAAAACATGTCTTATATTATAATTTTTCAGATTTACTTTTGATTTTTCAAAAAAAAAAAAAATCACAAGATAAATACATTATTTTTTATATTGTAGTGAATGCCCACCACCTTGGTGAACCTTAAATAATAGAGGCGTCAACTGGGCTGGACCAGCCCGGCACGGCACGGGAATTACCCGTGCCCGTGCCGTGACTGTTCACGGCACAAACTGTGCCGGGCCGAGGCCAACCGGGCCTCATGCCCTGCCGGCCAACCCGGCAAGGCCCGTTTGACACCTCTAGCTAGGTCATGCATAAAGTTTTTTCCTAATGATATTTTTAGATAAACAACCCCAATGGGCAGAAAAGATGTATGGTAGTTGGTTGCAGGCCAACCCGCAAGAACCAGTCGCACACAGATGAATGGTAGCTAAGACTAGAAATACAAGGCTTGAAAGTGCAGCCGGTTACACATATAGAAACAACTTTTTTTTTTTTTTTTTTGGAAGGAAATAAAGCCCGAGCCTTATATGAGCCGGAACCATGACAACGGTGGAGTACAACTAAACCATCAAGTCAAGGCATGATTGCAGGAGGCCTCATTAAGGAAAGTCAACGACAAAACTTTAACAGATAGGCTTCTTACCCTCTAAGGCATGGGAAGTGACCAAACTTAAAAAGAAAAAGAGCTAATTACGAGAAAAGAGTGGATTATGAAAACCAAGTGGAGATACCTATGAGATTGAATACTCGATCAGCTAATGCATATAATAATGAATCGGAAGGTCGAGAAAGAAAGGGCCAATGGGTTCCTGAGACCAGACCCTCCTGAACAAATGAGTGCCCTAGCCTAGCTTGAAATTACTGGGTCTTGGCCAACCCAAGTGCAATCAGGGTGCTCATGAAACATGGTCGAGAGAAAAAGGCAATTTCTAATATTCCAAAGTGATGCATTGACCAGAAAAGAGTGAATGGAGTCTTGCAATGCCCTGAAAGATAAAGAATGTAGTAGGGGGGCGTTGAGCTCGGATAAAAAGTTCATCAAATGTCACAGAATAAGAGAATCCTAGACACTGCTACAGCATCTCACTACTTTATCCCTTCAAATCATGGAGCATCATGAAAGATATTAATGATATTGCTGTTCATTTAGGAAAGAAAGGCGGGGCCCCTCACCTCATCCTGATGGGGGTGGCGAGGGGGTTTCACGGTCATAATGGGCTACGCAATCCCTCCGAATTCATCCTGCTCGGGAAGAAATGTACAAGTAAGAACATGTATGCTTGTGTCGAGGAGGAGGTTGGTTGAGGATTTGCGAATTTGAACTTGGAAAAAATATGTCATGAGCCGTAGAGGCGTGGGTTCTCCAAATTTCTCCATCAGACCGCCTCTCTATTCCTCGACTCGGAGAGAGAGAATTTTACTCTATAATCCTGGTGGTTCGAGTCTGTCTGAGGATATACGGCTGAAGGAGAGAGAAAGCAAAACTACAAGTAAGAGCAACTCCAATGGGAGGTGCCATCAAGGGTGCCATCCCCGTAACTGCCAAAATAGCACCCAAATCATAATTTTTGTAGCTCCAACGTGGGTGGCATATGGGGTTGCAAAATGCCATCCAAGGTATAGAGGTGTCATATTTGGCAACTTTGGAGAGAGAAAAGAGAGGATGCAAAATAGCAGTTATGGCTACTGTGCATCTCCAATAACTCTCTCAAGGGGTTGAAAAAATAATTTTTGAATAAAAAAATATTTAATTATTAAAATAGCACCCCATTTTGGCACCTATCCTTGGAGCAAAATTATTGTTTTAGGGGGGGGCTAAAATACTGTTTAATTTGCAAAATGATATTTAGCACTTCTTTTTTGGCAACTCCCGTTGGAGTTGCTCTAAAAAAGTATTGTTGAATATCATCACCATCACAGGACACCTGGGAATCAACAAGTCATAAAAAAGGCTAAATGCACGAGAAGGTGAGTTCTAGCTGCTGCTTACTTAATTCCGAGAGAATTTAAAAAGATTAATGCCAAGGGTAATCTCCAATCAGCTTGGAAGGCACAAGAGAAAATCAAAGCGGAGACCGGAGAGTTATAGTGAGAATGGATGGCGCGCGCTCGTGTGTTTGGCGAGCACAGAAGACTCCCATGGCCAACGTAAATACTTCCCGCAAAAACCAATAGAAATAGAAGATCCCATGGGTACCAAAATGTGGGGTGGTCTCACGACTGCCAAACTCTCAGCCCTCGCAAGAGCCCCCAGCACACTACTTCTTCATAAATTATTAGATGAAATTTTTTATCTGGATTGCTGAGATTATTTTTGATAAATCAATGAAAAGTGCACATGACATATAGCCAAGGTCGTTCCCATATTACGCATTATAATATACTAGTATATTTTTTGGTTTATTATTAAAATTTAAACTCATTCTAATTAGGATGGCAGCGAGTCCATGCCTCACGACAGGGGTTTGTTATTGGCCCATTTCTAATCTGCAACTCGATAGGAGCAGGTTGGTCTCTTGATTACTTTAAACAATTGAAGGCCGCCCTAGGGGTTTTTTTAGTGATTTTCTATTAGGGTGCCCAAAATCATAATCTCGAGGCCTAGACTCGCGAAGTGCTCGAATTCAATTCACTGTTTCGAAGAGATTATGGGCACCTTTTTTAGCATCATTTTCACTCGAAACTAAAACGGAAGAGAGTCGAGCTACTACACAAGCTGATTTTCTATATATTTTAATGTATTCTGATATAATTTGTGAGAAGTATCATCAAACCTCGTCTGCTTTTCTTTCTCTGTCTGAATGACCTCCAAGTCGATTAGTTTTGTGCGAGGATTCTTAAAGACCGTGAGGCAAAGCAAGGCAGGGACAACACGCCATGCCATTTCGATTCTTACTATTAGAAATGAGAGGTGAAATTTATTATCATAAAAGTATGCAATCCCGTCGTGACTTACAGAAGAATAATCCAACTCCTCTCTATGCCCTAACGCAAGAACTTTCAAGACTTTCAGCATCACCAGCCTTCAATCTTGTTTTTTTTTTGTTAAGAGATCAATTCAATAGTTAGCAGTGCAATTAGAAACACATTTAAAGTAAAAAAAAAAAAAAGTTTCGATTAACTCATACTATTTTATGCATTGTTATTGCAGATGATGATTAACTTTTTCAAGTCACTGGCTAACAGAGTAGATGGATGACACACATATCTCAAATTTTCATGCAACTTGTTAATCGAAATTGACAATCACATTCTGGACAATCACATTCTGGGAGCTCACCTCCACCATGCAGACCAAATCAGCACTTCTGACGGGAGTGGTCCACCAATCGCAGAGCCCCTCTCCCAGAGATGGAACACATCACCTGCATTTCGACAAGCACTGGGTGAGCTTGTGATGATGGAACACAGGAGGCCGGACTAGCTAGCACCCCCTGCTAGAGGCTAGAGCCATTATTTTTAGGTTCATGTTCTATGATTCAAATTCCAATTCCAGTCCGAGGCTCATTCCGGTGCATGAATCAGAGCCGCCACCAACTCACCCCATACCAGGTCTGAACTATTGTCTCAGGATTTTTTTTACTCTGGTTCAAACTGTTCACGTGTTCGCATGGTGGCCTATTGCCTCGATTCAGCTGGAATCACATGGAATCAGAATGAAATGGCGTCCCACTGAAAATCAAAGAATAGGAGTCATTAAATGATAGCTTAACACGACGTGGTACCAACAGCTCCCGTCTCTCTGCCTGCTTGTAGATACAAACCCATTGCAGAAGCCATGAGAATGGGCATTAGGAAGGTGTTTCGGCAAGAATCAGAGTATGCCACCACCCACAAGATATGCTCGTAGGCACATGTTCTTCAATCCTAACTTGTGTAGGAATGTTGCGGTCATTCACATCACCCAATCCAAGCTGTTCCAGATTTACAGAAGATGTTGAAGCATTAAAGATCTAAATCAGATGCCACTACATGCGACAGCGATTCTAAAAAAGAGTAGTGGGCGCGCTATTGATAGTTCCAAGGAAGGCCTCTAGAAATTACAAAAATTCAATCATTCATGCCTAACACAATATAGACCCAAATATAGAGACCATATCCAATGTAGTCTCAAATTCATGCTTGGCGCACTGCCTGGAAAAGATTAATATCGGGATAGTTTTATTCCCAAAAATCAAAAAAAAAAAAAAAAAAAAAAAAAAGTATACCCGATGAGTTTCGAGCCCGAGATCTACTACCCACTAACTTATCATCAACATTAACTAAATTTTATCTCAACTAATTATGATTGATCGTATGAAACACAAAGTGAGAGATTAATTAAGGAAGGCCTCTTCTAGCTTACTTTTAACATATTTATATATTTTTTCCCCGAGTTATGATTCGTCAGACCAAAAAATAATAATAATAAAAGATATAGGTAAACCTAAATTGATATAGGTGAGATCCATATAAGCACAATACCTGGCCATATTTGTTCCATCCCCAGCAAAAAATCTTTGAATCAGCTTCAAAATAAAAAATAAAAAAAAAATTATTTCATAGATTAAATTCACAACATGAATATGCCATAAGAGTGAGAATTGGTTTGCCACTCCAAAAGTTTATTTCAGCAACTCGAAAATAAGCATAAATATTCCCAAAGTGAGATATTATACTTGATGACAATGGGGTGCAGATAGAGTCCATAATATAAGATGTTCCGGGTGTTTCATTTTGTATTACATATCATACTTTATGAATCAGTGATAATGACAATAAACCACTACCACCATTACTTGATATAATAAATTGGAAATCACTTAATTTAAGTCTTTCTTTTATATTTAATTTCGACAAGAGGTTTCATATATTTCTCATATATCATTTTAATAGATGTGATATTTTCTTGGGGGCAAAAGTGCTCAATATCATATTTCATTTTCTTTTATGTCATCTTCCTTTATTTTTTTTTCAAGTTATAGATGAGATCACTTAACATATGAGTTGTTTCAATCTAGAATTACATTAGAATATTCATTGTGCATTCATATATATAATGTAGAAGTGTTCATTCCATTTGTTTTGAGTCGTGGGGATTTGTGCATATTTGTTTTCAATTCAGAAGTTAAAAATGATTTTCCTCTTTGAGATGTGGGGATTTGTGCTTCCCTTCAGCTTTGGTAAGAAAAAGGACGTGAGCATGTTGCTACCAATTACTCAAGTCCTTACAAAATAAAGTACTATCAACAAAGTTATGGTGGATCAAGAGGATAACACTTTGAACTAGGTAAATAAAAGCTGTGAGCTCCTTGATGACACCTTGGATGACGTGCTCAATCACCATGAGCCCGAAAAATCTTCATCACTCTTAGTAATGCATTGTGTATCATCATCACCTTAGTTTACTGGGGATTGAAGCCACTATCATATTTTACACTTTCATGAAAATCGAGAACATAGACTGCAAGATGATGATTATAGATAATAACAAGTTGACAATTACATCTAAGTAGGTCTAAGACAATTTCACACATGAACCCCTACAAAATCTCATTGTTTGACACCAATTCATTTCATGTTCAAAATGATTGTCACGTGCCTTTGCAATTCATAATTTATCAAGATGAGATCTAGTCTAGTGTGATGTTTTAGATATGAACGTTTGAGAAATTATCTTATGACATCCATCAAGTTCCTAGTTCTATGGCCATAATATTTGTAGTTTTGGATGATCAAATACACTAGTATCTGGGCATCATAGATGATCAAAATCATACCAGTATAATCATAAGTTGAGAATCACCAACTAGACTATATAAAATCACCTTGAAAAATAAGTTTTATTAGCAATAGGGAGATGAATCATAAAAAATAAGTTGTATTATCTTCTCTCTCTCGTTCTCTCGTTCTCTCTCTCTCTCTCTCTCTAGACACACACACACACCCACCCACACACCACACACCACCTCTATTATGGGATATTCAACATAGCATCAACTTTGTGCTGCGAGTCTATCACTCAGATTTGCCCCACTATTGCATAAATTATACTAAGCCTGCTTTTTTAAGGTGTGATTTTTAATGTTCTATTTTATTTGTGTTAAATTTTATATGATATCACATCTATGAATGTGTCTGCGGGTAAGAGTTTTAAAACCCTACAATTGGTGCACAGAAATCTGAACAAAAAAGGTGGCTAGTGCAAGTGTGCGTGCAGTGTAGCAGCACGTGCAATAATTAGCACACACAGTGGAGACAAAGGTGCAAAGAGGCACATCGTTCGCAACAGAAAATCACTGTGGGGGCACGTAGGGTACGCCATGTTTTTTAAGCAAATCCTAATCAACTGCAATGGCAATGACAGAGAACAACTGAAGCAATGGAAGAGAATGGCGGTGAGGGTGATAGAAGGTTGCAGACAACATTTTTTTGTTGGATGTGTTGTTTTGTATATTCTTTGGAGGAACTAGATTTTTTGTGTGACACATGACTTATCATAATTAAGATAGACATAGGAGAGACTCAATCTAACATACTCACTACAATAAGATAAAAAACACCAAAAAAGAAATAGATTTAATTTTCGAAGAAGATATAAAGAAAATTACGCAGCAGTAAGAAAAACATATTGCCTACCAAAGTCATTCATGGTCCTCACATAGTTTATTTAGTATTATACTTACTATAGATAAGCATACAAAACTCTCTGAAATAATAATAAATCCTTTATCTCTTTCATGTATCATTAATTATGTCAATCGTACTCTCTCTCTCTCTCCAAACATCAGGATTATCAAAATGAAAACAAATATTCACATTAATAATAATTATATTTTATTATTTATATTCTTTTCTTATTCGAATATCATTATTGTTATCAATAAAAAATATTCTAAAAATATTGAATATAATACTATTCATTTTGATTTCATATTATTTTTATGTGTAATGTCAATTCTTGACTGTTCTGTTAGTTTACTTTCTGTGCGTTATTTTTCTAGACAACTCAACTATAATTTTATATTTAGTTACACATACTATTATTAATAGAATTGATTTATTCTAAGATGAATTCTATTTGAGATTAAGCATAATAAATCATATATTTTCTCTTTAATGATAAAATCTCTCTTAGATGTGCGAGTATTTTGAACTCATAATTTGAGCATTCTAAGCTTGACATTCATCACCAACCAAATTAAAAATACTTTATCCTTATCTTAATAATATTTCGACCATAGAGTGTGATATAACTTAACTAGGAAAACTTGCTAGAGCATCCAATCTTACATATCAGTCTTATTTAAGTTGAGACTCATTTTATCTGATATACTCAAATATATAAGAACTTAATAAAATTACATTAAGAGAGAATTTTAAGTATCTAATCATAAAAATTAATAAAATAATTACTTGAGATTTATTTGGATCCATGTTCTTTGTGATAGATAACAATTTTTTTTTTATTTTTCAGACTTTTTTATAAAATAATAAAAACTAAAGGACTGTTTGATAACGTACTTAAAATCTTCAAATTATTAAAAATTAAAATTTTCAATGGTTTAAAATTTTAAATGTGTCTAATAAAAAAAATTAACTAAAAATTTAAAATTTTAAGTGAAAATTCATTAAAAATTTTAAAGTTGAGACCTACTTAATGTTGAATGGTGAAAATTTTTAATAATTTTTTTTTAATTACCATTTTATCTTTTTTTTTATTTCTTTTTCATTTTCTCATTTACACTATAATTCAGTTTGTAAATATGTTTTCTCCTCCTCTTTTATCCGCCATCATAAACCCTAACCCTATTTTATGATTAATTTCAGAGAAAAAATAACAAATCAACTAGTTATTCATTAATTTTTATTTTTATATTAAAAATTTAGATAGCTTTAAAGAATTTAGATTTTATTGATTATTTTTTAAATATTTTTATTTCTTTTTTAGATTTATAATTTATTTATGGATATATTTTTATGGATTTTATTTTTTTAATAATTAATAATTATAATAAAAAAAAAATCGTTAAAAATTCTATCTATGTTGGATACTATATAATACAATGATAATAAGGTTAAATATGTAAAATACAATATTTTGAATATTCAACATTTACAATTATCAAATAATATATTTATATTCAGTATTCAATTAACAGTAATTTATCAAATAATTTTACAATACAAATTCAACACATATAAAATTCAGTCTTAATTTTTCAACACTTATTTTTCAGCACTTAGTTTTCAGCATTTAATTTTTTTAGTTTTATCAAACATACCCTAAATTCAATAAAAATATTATAAAATTATTAAATATATGTTAAACGAATTTAACACATATTATATGAATCATGAGATTACATATCATACTTGCTATATTGACACAACCCAACAAATGATATATCTAAAAAAAAATAAATATATAATTGAAATGATTTGACACTAATTTTTTAAAAAAATATTCTAAAATATTTTTGAGGATATATGATTTTAACTACAATTTACATCATCAATCATATGATCTTTTTTATTCTTTCTCAATGCATATACTTGCAAATCATATATCAGAGTCAAATTATTTAGCTTACCTTAGAATTATTGAATACATTTATTTTATCATTAATTATTCTTCAATACAAAACAAACTAGCATCTAGAATCTTGAATTATACTTTTCTTTAATATTCTAGTACTCAAAAAAGATATAGATATTTCTTATCAAAAATTAAAAAGATTTTAGCAAGTGCAACTATTATTTTTTTTGATAATGCACCCGGTGTCATTACCTTTCCTCTCATACCTAAAGCGCTACCAAAATCACTAGTTAGTAAAAAAAATTACACATCAACTATATCTATTCATGTTGACATTTAATATGATATTTCTCTCATAGAATTATAATGTCGCTCAATAAATTTAAATCATATTGAGTATATATGAAAATTCTCAAATAAAAAAATCTCATTCAGGCATACATAATATGGTATTACAAGAATCTACACTAGCAAAGAGAAAAATTAAGTCGATAAATAAGAAATTTCACCACTGAGATATAAAGTAAAGATGACAATTTTTCTCATAGAATTATCATGTCGATCAATAAATTCAAATCATATTGAGTATATATGAAAATTCTCAAATAAAAAGATCTCATTCAGACATACATAATATGGTATTACAAGAATCTATAAAAGTAAAGATTAAAATTAAGTCGATAAATAGGAAATTTCACCACTAAGATATAGAGTAAATATGACAATTTTTCTCATCCCTACCTCACCCCACCTGGACTAGCACTGGACAGAATAGGGATTACCCATAAAATCATTTTAGTGGGGAAGGGACAGAGCAAAAATTTGTCCACGTGACAGAGTTGGGGTGAGGTTGAGGAATACGATCCCCACCCCATCCCCACCCCATTTAGGATCTAGGCACGAGGTTAAAGTAGGCTCGGAAAATATGATCCCCAAACCCCGTGCAATGTTTGGCTCCAGAAGTCAATCCAGACAAGAGGGGCAACGAGAATGGGTGGGGCAGGGGCTGGAGAATCCCCGATGGGGCAGGGCACAAGGAGGGTCACCCTAGCCCTACCTCGCCTTGTTACCATGCCTAACATAGATTTTATACTAGAAGACAGAGACATGCTTAGCTTTATCAAACTAGAAACAAGCTTACCAAAAAGCTAAATAATTTTATAACCAGTCTCTCAGATATTGACCTTCTGATTACCCTCGAGAAGGAATATAAGAGTTATACTCAACCCAATTTTATAGATTTTATTGTATTCTTTTCTTGTTGATTACTTTTTTTTATTTCTCTTGATAGTATTAATATACAAAAATTACCTTCTAAAATATTATTTCATCAAAAATGACATCAGATTATGATAGATGAGATATATGTCACACTTTAATAAAACTTAGAAATGGTTATTATGATCTTTGGGAAGATTTGTTGTTAGTTGCTCGAGGGTATTCAACATAAAGACATCCAAATGAGAAAATATATTACCTTAAAATGAGACTTGTCATGAGAGAATACGCTCAGATATTTGGTATGAGCTATTAGGATACTTACTCTCTAGTGACCATAATGACATCAAAATATATTCTTATTTTTCCTACAATATCTCACAGTTAGAGCATATACTAGCTAGAAAAGAAGAATATATTTCTTAATGATGACCTAGAAAAAAAATGCATATAAAATAATAAATAAAATTTAGAGTAGCATAATCAAGTATAAGTTACATATTACGAATGATATTATATTATCTGAAGTAATCACCGAGAGCTTGATTACTAGATTTTCACACAGTAACTTTATTTAGGTTAAGCAAATATGTTACTGATTTTTCTTTATTTTTTAAGGAAAATTCTAACGACATGATAATTTTATATAAATGAGGATGATGAGAATTATATTATGATTATGAAAATGACGAGTTGAAAATCACTTAATTCGATAAGTTTGTAGAGAGAGAAAGTGAGAGAATAAACCTTTTTTTTTCTTCATCTTAATTTTTCAAGGAGAGGTACACACACACACACACATAGTTAGAAGACTAATACAATATTCAACACTCCCCCTCAAGCTGGAGCATATATGTCATATGCACATAGCTTATTACAAATGTATTTAATCTTAGGATCTTTGAGAGATTTAGTGAAGATATCTACTAGTGGATCATTTGAATTAACAAAACTTATAACAACACATCCTGATATGATCTTCTCTCTAATGAAGTGACAATCAACTTCAAAATGTTGTCTTTTCATTAAAGACTGGATTGGATGAAATATATAATGTAGTCTAGTTATCACATATGAGTTTCATCTATTCATCATTTTCAAATCTCAACTAACGAAGAAGATGTCTCAACTATATCAGTTCACATATTGCGAGAGCCATAACTTGATACTCGGCTTTAATACTAGATCTGACCACTACATCTTGTTTCTTACTCTTTCAAGATTTTAGATTATCTCCAATAAAAATACAGTACCCTGAAGTACGTTTATCCATGGGTGAGCCAGCCCAAACTGCATCTATGTAACCAACAACCTAAGCATGACTTTTTTTTCTTGTACAACACACCTTGGCATGGTGTGCATTTGATATATCAAAAATACGGATTACTGCATCATAATGGCTATCACATTATGACTATAGGAATTGACTAACAATACTCACAGGAAAATTAATGTCTGGACGAGTAATGATGAAGTATTTCAATTTACCTACAAGTTGTCGATATCTCCCGGGATCTCCTAAAGGCTCACCCTATCCTGATACAAGTTTGACATTCTAATCCATAGGTGTATCAACCGATTTACAATCTAACATACCAATTTCTTCTAGGATGTCTAAAACATACTTTATTTGGGAAAGGACTACACCTGAATTTGATTGAGTTATTTCAATTTTCAAGAAATATTTGAGTTTTCATAAGTTTTTAGTCTGAAAGTGGGTAAAAAGATATTGCTTTAGTTTCTAAATATCATCCTGATCATTGCATGTAATGACAATATCGTTCACATAAATAACCAAATAAATACATTGCCCAAAGAAATTATAATGATAAAAAACTGAATAGTCTGTCATACTACGAAGCATGTCAAAATCTTGAACAACGAAGCTAAAACGGTCAAACCATGCTTGAAAAAATTAATTCAAGCCATATAAAGAAGGGCGTAGCCAGCACACTAAACCAAACTCACCCTAAGCAACAAAACTAAGAGGTTACTCCATATAAACTACCTCAACAAGATCACTTTGAAGGAGGATATTTTTAATATCCAACTGATAAAGGGACCAAGAATACATAGCAGCCATAAAGAGAAGCAAACGAATTAAAATAATCTTGGGCAACAAGGGAGAATGTGTCACCATAATCAGAACCATAAATCTTTTTTTTTTCTTCATCTGAATCTTTCAAATAGAGGTGTATATATATATATATAAATATATAAATATAAAACTAGAAGACTAATACAATAATTAACAAGTACATTCAGATATAATTTTAAATAAATAGCCTAGAGAGGCTCAAATATTTTCTTGGCATAAAAATAATTTATTTGAGAAGTATCATCTCCTCACAAAAGATATATGTACTTGATATTTTAAGAGAAATTGATTTTTTAGGTTGTGCTCTAATAGACACTCCTATTAACTCATGTACTGACTTCACATCTAATACGATACCTCCAATTAACTTTACTACTATAAGAGAATCATATGAAAGATTAATTTTTTGATTATTACTAGATAAGATATATCATACTCAATTTCTATAGTTAACCATTTTATAGACTCTTCTCGATAGACTTACCTTGACAAAACTCATTATATATCATTATTGAGATATGTAAGAAAATCTTTAGGAAATTAAGATTTCTTTAATGGTGATAAATATTTGTAATTAGCTAGGTATTTAAATTCAAATTGAATTTAAATATATATTTTGAGGATATCTATAACAGAATTTTATACTTTTATAGTAGTAACTTTCTCTCTTAGAAAAATAAGAGACATAATTATTTTGATATCTAATATATAGAAAAAATTCAAAGTAATAATAAGAATTATTTGTGAGATATTTTGGATGTGATATATGTTCGAGGAGATCATGTATGTATTCTTTTTCCTAACTATACTTTATTGTGATAATCAGGTAACAAGACATATTATCTCCAATCTAGTATTTCATGAGTAAACACAACACATCAAGATAGATTATTTTTTCCTTAGGGTGAAGATTCATAGAACAGAACAACTAATAAATATTTTCACAAATATCTTTAAAAGGTCTCAACTTACATTTTTTTTATCCAAATTATTTGTTATGGACTTGTATGAACCAACTTGATGGTGCATTGAAATTTCCAGCTTTTTATATTTATAATTTTTCTAACCTTTTCTTCATTTCTTGTTTATGCTTTGGATAAAAACCCCCAACTTATGAGTTACACCAATCATTTCGCCCTCAATATAAGAGGCTTTCGTGCATATTATTTCCTAGTGTATGATTTTTAATGTTTCATTTTGGTTGTGTTAAACTTTACACCAAGATTTAACAAAAATGAGTAGATTGAGTACAAAGCCTCTTGTTCGATCCAAACAACCACTTGACAGCATACCATGATAATATTGAGCACATATATAAGTGTATGTTGGTATCTCTTTTATTGGATCATGATAATTCCAATTTGACCAATAATATTAATGATATTCTTCATGAAAAAATAATTCTTATAAGGTAAAATTTTGTTTACCAATACCTCATTCAATGAGAAATACTCAAAGCAAAATTATAACTGAATTTCACAAAATGAGTTACAATAGATCAATCCAAGAATTCTTAAGAATTATAAGAGAAATCAATCAATTTATTTTTATGATAGAGATGAAAGTTCATACACACAAGAAGAATAATGAGGACACCCATTTTTGTCAAGTATATAGGCAATGACACATCTAGCTAGCACCCAATATTTAGTTCAGAAGAAAAAGATAGACCTCAAGATGTTTACAGAGAAAGCCCATATATTATGACAATTCAAGGCATTTTTTTGTTTCTATTTTTATTTATTTCTAATTTTTTTGTGCGAACCAAAAATTGCTATTTGGTTGACCAAAATTTCTCCCCCACCCCTACTTTTTGTTTTTTTTTTTTGTTCTTACTTGGGTTTATTAAGATATTGAATTGAATTGAAGAAATTTGAAACTCACGTATTGTTTTTGTTTGTGATTCACATGGCACATGAAGTGTTCTTGGAAGACCCTTGGTAAACATATCAATGGAAGTACGAAGCTCCACCCCCTTGTTTTCTTTCCTTTCAAAACCTCTTTTGAAAGGAAAGAAATTAAACTTTTGAATTCCACCCACCTCCTTCCCTTTTGAATGTGAAGCCCACATTATTACAATTATTCCTTCCCCTCCTCCATTTGGGTGGATGTCATGGTGGAGAATGTGAAGCCCACCTCCTTCCCTTTTGAATTCCAATTATTCCTTCCCCTTTATACCTCCACCCACCACCAACCCATAAACCCCAAATTAGGTACCAAAATCTAACTTTCAATTCGCTAAAATCTCAAATCTGCTTGAGAATCAAAATTCAAGAATTAGACACTTTGAATTACCCACGCAAACCCATTATTACACCACTATTATTGAGAAAGCTTAAAACCCTAATCTGGAATTGAATTTCCAGTTTCAATTCCAGCAAATACCATCAGAAACTTATAAAAACTCAAAAAATAAAATCCTAATTACCAAAGCCCTGATCTAGTATAAAATCCTAATTACTCACTATTACCCTCTCCAAGATTCCTATTTCACCCTACCATTCTTGAAAAATCATTTCCTTAAAACTACGAATGGAATTCCCTAACTAATATAAAGTATTACCTTCCCAAACCTCCCAAAGTCTGTTCATATTCCTGATTTTCAAATTTGAACGAAGAATTCCATAAATCAGTCCCAACAGTAAAATTACTCCAACTGCCATCTTTTTATTGATAGAAGGAACTTTACAATCGGTCAACCGAAACTATCTATGAAAATGAATACTAAATACTAATTTAGGTGTTTAAATTCCTAATTTAATTATACTCATTTACATTAAACTGAATTCTAAAATTCAATATCTTATGTGCACGGGGCTTGTGTCACATCACCGTAATTATAGTCTCATGAGCCAACAATTCAATTATAAATAATCACTCTATTTATTATTTTTTTATTCTTGATCCATGAATATTATAATATCTAAAGAAAACCCATAAAAAAATAAATTATTATAAAAATTAATTTAATATTATATTTCTTTTGAATATTTTTTTTGAAAATATTCAAAAGAATTTGGCCACCTAGAGTCTAAATTAAGAGAATGAGATATATGCAAATTGTTTAGAGTAGAGAGGAGTTTCCTAAGAAGTCAAGCAATCCTACAACCAACTCTTTTAATTTTGATTTTTGGACATTATTTGATAGAAATAAATAAGTTATACACAAAATTTTATTATATATATATTATCGTGCTCAAACATTCTTTCTTCTTTGTTATACTTTACTAGTTCTTTTGATAGTACTAGATATCATCTCTCTTTGTGAGGTATTATTCACCAAGAATGATGTCATGTCATGTTATAAGATATACATGTCCACTCCAAAGATGCTTGAGATTTAGTAGCTAGATCTATGAGAATATCTATTATTAGTTGTCTTAAGGCATGACTTATTGAGAGAGTATTCACTCACACATCTAAAGTGGATTACAATATATTTTCTATCTAGTGACTAAGATGATATGTATATGAATCCTTATATTATTGACATTATTTTACTAATACAAAATATACTAGTTAGAAATGAAAAATATCTTTCATTAAGAAAGGATATGTCTATGGAGCATCCACCCAAATTCTAAGCAATATGATCATACTCAATTAGCATATTACAAAATATATTGTATAACCAAAAATAATCAATAAGAATTTTATTTATATGATTTTCATTAGCAATTATTTTTATTAAGTTGCACATGTATATTACAATATTTATTTTTTGTTAGATGAGATCAGTAGACAAGTTGATCATATTGAATATACATGTAGATAAAGTTTTTATTATGAGAAATGATGATTTTGTGAAACTTAAAAAGCATATTCAGTCATACTAAAAAAAAAAAATACTGAAAGACTTAAATATTTCCTTTGAATAAAAATTACCTACTCGAAAAGATATTATGTTATTATATATAAAAATATAATTAATTTTTAGATTATGTTTCAGTAGATATTATGATTGAGTTGAATACCAATTTCATATCTAATATGACTCCTCCAATAATCATCATATTTTGAAAAATCATATGCAATATTAATTATTTGAACATCACTAGATCATATATAATTTGTAAAATTATAATAGTTAATTATTTTCTAAATTTTTCATGATAAATTTACTTTAATATAACTCTTCACATTGAATTATGTGAAAACAAACTCAATACTTTTAAGATTTCTTTCAATGATCACTACAATTAATTAAGTATTTAAATTCGAGTTGAACATCAACTTATAATAACATTGAATTATCTATAACTTTTTATATTTTTCTTAGAGGTAATCTTTTTTCATAAAAAATAAGATATATAATAATTTTAAGATCTAATGCAAAAAGAATTCAAGATGATTTCTCATTACAACAATTGCCAACGAGATACTATGGATCAAATATTTTCTCAAGAAAATCATAATAAAATACATAAAGATAAATTATTTCTTTTTTATAAAAAAAATTCATGATGATAATATTATTACTATCTACATTCATACAACAAATCAATAAATAAAGATTTTTATGAAAATCTTGAAAATATCTCATTTTATTTTATTTTCTTTCAAACTTGATGTTAGAAATACTTACGTACTTATTTGAGGGAGCGAAGTTGTGATTTATGTTTATGTTTAATCTATGTTCTTTACTTTTTGATATTATAAAAGGAGACATCCAATATGTGTGCAGCTCCAATCCAATGTTATGTTATATATTCGTTGTACATTTACATTTTCACTATAAGAGTATTCTTTCTATTTGTTTAGGGTTATATTTTATCAATTTAAATGATTTTTCTCTTTAAGATGTGGATTTATAGTTCAACTCAATTCAAGTAGATATAATAAGTTAACAATCACTAAATTCAAGTAGTTCTTTTATATTTAATTTTGAATAAAAGATTTCAATAAACTCAGATATTTTCTTAGAGTCAAAGCTGCATATATATATATATATATATAACTTAACTAAGAGAAAGTATACATGTGACATGTTTGTTGTTGATGTCATGAAAACCTAATGAATTTCTACTAGATTCAGGAAGACAGAAAGGAAAATAAGAGAGAGGAAAAGAATAAAAAATAGAAAAATAAAATTTCTTTTTCATTCATTATTCAACACCACCTTCAAGTTGATGCGTACATGTTATAAATATTGAACTTGAAAAAAAATACATGTGAACATCCGAGCACATTCATACAAATATTTATAATCTGCTGATTGATATTTACGTAGAAAGTAACTAGCAAATATCATAGATCTTCTCTTGTATGAAATAACAATTAGCTTTAATATATTTCATCCACTTGTAACATTGAATTGATAATAATGAATCGAGCTACCTCATTATTATAATTAAATATCAACTTCTAAATTACTAAAATAAAACTCCTTCAAGAAATAACAGATCAATTAGATCTCACTAATAATCATTATTATAGCTTATACTATGCCACTATATTAGATCTAGAAATAATAGTCTATCTTTTACTTGTCTAGAAAACAAGAATATTTCCAAGAAAATTACAAAACTATATAATAGATTTTCTTTTTGCAATCATTAGAGCCTAACTTGAAACTAAGTATACCTCCACTTGACAATGCTTCTGATATCTAAATAAAATAATACGTCTTAAAAACTTCTTTACATGACTAAAAATCCTGACTAACTATATTAATAACATAAATAATATATGTCATATTATTCAATTTTTCTATAATTCTTATATATCTAATGAAATCAACTAAAATATCAGTACATGTAAATATGTTACACTAAGATCAACAAGTGGTGAGCCAATCAGTATGTATCTTATAATACTAAAATTAGACAAAATATATAAAACAAATATTATCTAAAAAAAAATCACATTTCATTAATATCCAACCTCAATACTTAGTAAATATTTAAAACACTCAAAGTTCATCTGAAATTTTTTATGTAGGAACATTTTCATTAGAGAAATACTCAACTAATCATCTCCTATTATCAATATAACATTAATATATACTAATAATATCACATATTATCCTAATGACCCATGTTAGAAGAAACATGAAAAATCTAACATAGATCTCTTAAAATTAAAGATAATAAACATATAAGAGAACTTGCTAAACTACTCTATAAGATCAATTTACATCATAAAGAATTTTTCTCAATTTACACACTATTCATGTGTACATAAGAATAATAAAACTTAATGAATACTACATAAATATCTCTTACTCAAAATAATTATGAAAGAATATATTATTCACATCTCCTATTATCAATATAACATTAACATATACTAATAATATCACATATTATCCTAATGACCCATGTTAGAAGAAACATGAAAAATCTAACATAGATCTCTTAAGATCAAAGATAATAAACATATAAGAGAACCTGCTAAACTACTCTATAAGATCAATATACATCATAAAGAATTTTCCTCAATTTACACACTATTCATGTGTACATAAAAATAATAAAACTTAATGAATACTACATATATACCTCTTACTCAAAATAATTCTGAAAGAATATATTATACACATCCAATTGATATATAACTTATAATACTAATTAGATCAACTAATTAATATTTTTATACATATCTTGAAGTGATATCATTTCACTTTTTTTACTTTAAGCTTGATATTTTAAATTTTTACACATCAATTTGAAAAGAATGTTATGGTTTATATTTGTTTTCTTTTAGTTGTATTTTTTACCTTTTTTTTATTCTTAGATGAGAGCACCAGACACATGACTTGTTCCATTCCAATTAGTATCTATTTATAAAATATTCAAATTGAAAATTAATCATTATGAGGTTGTATGAGTTTTGATATATGAGCTTACTTTTAACATTATACAATAGCAGAAGTATTGTAAAAAATATTTTTCCAGCAGCCAAACATATTTTCTTTAGGTGAGTAATGCATTTCAAAAATAAGGGGAAGGCAGAATTAGAAAATTAGTAAGCATGAAACGTTAAAACATTATATTAACCAAACCTGTCATTAATGCACTATGACGGGCCCCACAAGAGACAACTTTTGCATGAACATTTTCTAAACATGGAGCATCCAATAGCCTTGGGATAGTCTGATTTAAGAATTCATTTAACATGAAAACTCTTAAATATAAAGCAGCGAAAATTAAATAAATAACTATGAAATTTTATTTGATAACTTTTAAACATGAAACAGGTGTGTGTGGGTGGGTGTGTGTGTGTGTGTGTGCGCGCATGCCACATATGACATTCTTATAATAATCAACAAAAAAGACTTATAATGAACTAGCAGACAAAAAACACAAAGAATAAGTAATGTCTAAGCAAGAAACAAATAGAGTGAGAGAGAGAGATAGAGAGAACCTAAAATAATAATCACAAGAAGCAAAGTTAAGAAATCAAATTTTGAATACAAATGGTTTAATATATTCAAAATAATAAACAAAAAAAAAAAAAACAGCAAGCCACTACATGTTCAAAAATGTACAATTTAATGTGTGAGAAATCAAATGGAGCAAACTACATGATTAAGTAACACAAATATAAAAAAAATAAAAGAAAATGCTACAAAGGGAAAGTACTCAATAATTAAAGATTTAAAACTAGTGCCCAAGCTTACACACAAAATGGACAAGCAATTAATCACAAGACAAGGGCATTGAAATTGAAATCAACCGCTGTTACCTAAAATATCAAAAATAATAATAAATCAAAGCAAAAAGCAAGGGACTAGAGACAAATATTGAATAATATTGATATGAATAATGAGTATAGTAAATTTTATCTTCATTTATACATTCGTGCACTTATATACATCAAGTAAAAATAATAAATAAACACAAATATATTATTGTTTAGAATTTAAAGATATATTTAACATATCAAAAATATATTGATAAATATTATAACACAAAAATGTATGCAACAAATTTTTTTGAGTTACTACATTCTTTTTTTCTTCTTTTTAGTTTATGTTTTAAATGAGAACACCAAACTTGTGTGCTTCTCCAATTATTTTTGCCTATTATATAAGAGTGGCGCAAATGTTGTTATTTCTACATTGAAAGTGATTACTTTTATTTTATGTCATGTGATCTAAAACTTAACATGATATCAAAACATCCTAGAATGTATGTGCGTGGTTTAAAAATACTAGGTGCATAATTGTATGCACTTTACCAACATAGTGCATGCAAGCACTATCTAGAAGAAGGGACAAATTTACTCCCATACGCTTGAGATGTATCTTCCTTTAATATTTTAATATCTAAAAAAAAGTATTTTTCATCATAAACTGATAAAATTTTGGTGAGTGTTATTTTTAGTTTTTAAGCAAATATCATTTTTTAGAATCACACATCCACCACATATAAACTTGTTTGTTCACATTATAACAATACTCCTATTGAGTTGTCAGATATACCAACAAATTTATATAATGTTGATTATACATAAAGTGAGGTTTCCCATGTGAAGAAATCTCTCTCGAGTTCGAATAACACAGCAGCCCACAAGTCTATTCTAATTCATTTTCATGATGAAATGAAAATTGAAAGATTAGACCACTCAAGTCCATAGTAGCCTACAAGTCTTTACTAGAAGGATGAGACATGAACACCTTGCTCAAATCAATAATAAGTTTGCCAAAAAGTCAGATATCATATAGCTACCCTTTCTAGTCTAACATTTTGATCACTCTATAAAAAATATAAATAAGACATACTCAGCACTCAATCTCATATGTATTCTCATATACATATGTTCTCTATTCTATTACTTCCTTTACTAATTCTCTTACTAGTACTAGAATACTTAGATATTTTTTCTAAAATATTATCTCACATATGATAGTGTTAAGTTATGTTGAAAGAGATATATATTTCCTACTCCTATAAAATATGAAAACTAATACTATGAATGTTGTGCATGAAAATCCTCCATCGATTAAATGTAAGTATTCATTATGAAGATAGATTTAGATAAGAATATAAATCACCTTATTGTAAAACTAATAACAAAAGAATTTATTCAGACATTGATGTGAACTACCAGCATATTTTCTTTCTATTAGCCAAGATTACTTCCATATGACTTCTTGTTTTACTGATAGCATCTTATAGATAAATGATACACCAGTTCATCATAAATATTATTTTTCTTTGTGATAACTTTGATGACACCATATATATAGAGTATTTATCTAACTTTTGAACAGCATAATCAAATACAATTTATAAATTAAAAAAGATCCTATATAGCATTAAGAACTCATCGGGAGCATGATTTGCATACTTTTTATAAACATGATATGATACGTTGGCATGCAAGAGCTTAAATATGTCTTTATTCGATATTTTAGTACTCAAAAAAATAAATATTTTTATATTAGAAATTAATAGAATTTTAATGAATGTTAAGTTTATTTTTTCAAGAGTTATTATTTAGAGAGTCTAAGAGAAATAATAATCTATAAAATACATCTATCCTCAAAAGTCCTCATTTGATAGTTAAAGTCATCCACTTGACTTTCGAGCAACACAATTACATATAATTTACAAATTACAAAATTATCTATAGCCTGAAATACTTACCAAGAGTTTGATTTGTGAGAATTTTTAGAAACAATCACATCTTTTGATTTATATAAGTATATCATGATTTTTTTATTTTTATAAAAGTATCATAATAAAAGAATGATTTTGTTAATTATGTATATGAATGAAATTCTTTATATGAGAAAGAATGAACTAAATATCACTCAATTCAAGAAGTAGATTTAATCCAAATATAAATGAATAATCATAAAAAACTCATATTTTCTTAATATAAAAATAATTTATTCCAAGAGAAGTATTTTATCATCTCGGAGAATATATACACTTGATACTATTATAGTAGTTGAACTTTTGGGTTATATTTTAATAAATACTCAAATTAATTAAAGTACTAATAAAGTTGACAAATGGACAATGATGAGCTAGCAAGCTCATTTTTTGAGGGCAGACAAACCATTGTGACGTGCCCAATATAACAGTTTTTAGCATGAATTATGTCGTGCATACCTAATAACAAAGAAAGATGACCTGGCATAGCCCATTATGAGATAAGGTGTCATGCAGCCCGCAGGCTAGTTGCGTCATGCAGACCCATGCAAACCCAAAAGCATAATGGGTCGTGTCGAGTCATGTCGGGTCAAGTTTGACTAAGGTTAAAACTCTGACAGGAGGCTAACCCAAGCTACTCTAAAACTTGAGTTAGCCACATCCCACAGGTAGGCCGCAAAGGCAAGCACTACTGTGCTAGCCTGCCCTAGCCTATCTTATGGACTAGGGCTAGTGCTGACCTGATTGTCCAGTCAAGGTCCAATCCAACCAAAGCCCAATCTAAATCTCATGTAGTCTAGGCTGGGGGCATCGAGCCACTTCATATGCTATCTATATGGCTATATATATATATATATATATATATATATGAAAATTTGATTCTTAAAAAAAAATTACATTGTATTTTTGTATGATATGAATGTAAAAAAATATATTAGGAAAAATAAGGCAAGTGAGTGGACATCATGCACCCTATTCTTAAAAATTATTAAAATATATGTGCATGGACTTCAAGTGCTTATTTTTTTTTATAAAAGATGGACTGAAGTCCACATGCCATGTTGGGTTCATGCCACTCGTACTGAAGGCTCAGGCCATGCCATGCTTCAGCACAAAGACCGAAGGGGTAGGACTGGAACAACACAAGACATGGCAAAGGATGGCCCGTACTTAATGACGACAAGGTTCTTGGCTGTAATGTATCGTACAAGGCTTAGCTTTTGTAGGTTGTGTCGTGGGTCAGATTTTCCAATTCATTTGCTACATCGAAGTACTAATTTTATTTTTAATATAATGTTTCTAGTTGACTCAACTACGTGAAAGAAAATAATAGAAAATAATATCGGACTACTATTTAATGAGATATAACATATACAATCGATTTTATTAGACATTTTCTAGTTTCTTATTGATAAATCCATCCATATACAACTCTTCACATATTGAGTTATTTGAATAAGTATTAATGGCCCGAAATCTCTTATAATGATCACGAGCATCTATATTTAGCCTTGTATTTAAATTTGAGTTGAACATTAGCTTATATCAAGATAAGCTTGACAATAAAATATTATATTTTTCTTGAAGATAATCTTATCTCTTAAAAAAAATAAAAAACTTTATGATTTGTTCGAAATCTAATGAATAGGCAAAGTTCAAAATAATGATGAACATTATTTGTGAGATACTTTATATTTATTATCTATTCGAAGAAATTAAATATTCATTTTTTTTTCACACTACTCGTTCCTATAATAGTTAGGCAACAAAATATATAACTTCAAATTTAATATTTTATAAGCAAATAAAACACTTAGAGAAACATTGCTTCTACCTTATGGAGAATATTTAAAATTAGATTATTGTTATAATATATATTTAAACAATAGAACAACCAACAAATATTTTTACAAATATTTTAAATATATCTCAATTTATTTTATTTTTTCTAACTTTGGTACTCTAAGCTTGTATGAACCAACTTGATAATTATATTATAGTTTACAATCATATTCTTTATATTTTTCAATTTTTTTAATGTAATTATTTGAATATTGATGAAAATATCTAATATGTAGACTGCCCAAATTCATTGGTAAATTATATAAAGATATTGTGTATTATTTTTTATTATTAAGATTAATCAATTTATTGTGTGGTTCATTACTATGAATTGTAGTTTTCTTTATGTGAGTTATCTTATTAAAAAATTCAACTTTGATATTATTTTCTCTTCTACTAATATTATTTTATATGATTAAAAACTTCAAGAATTTTATTTGGGACAATGAGCGATAATTTATATGTTAATCAATTACTTATTAATTCTAGACTTAGACACACTTTTGACCAAGTTGAGAATGTTACTCAAGAAAACTTAATATATTTTATTATTTTTATTTAAATTTATATATATTTTACTTAATTATTCTTTTTTTCATTTTAAATCTCATTTTTTTATTTTTCATTTATTTTACAAAGAAATAATAAAAAAATTAATTTAATAAAAATATAAAAATTATCAAAAATAACAAATATTGAAATATGTCACAAAATAATAATAAAAAATAAATACAACAATACTCGTATTAAAATCAATACATCCAATATTTTTATATGATGAGCAAAAAAAATTGAGACAGCAAGAAGCAATCTACTTCTCATAAAAAGTTCAAAAAAAAAACAAAAAAAAAACTGAAGTGCTGCCAATCAAATAGAAACATATAAATTTACAATTTCAAGCTTAGAGAAAAATAAAATAAAATAACATTTCTTCAATATATTCATAAAGATATCCACTAGATACTATGCTACATGAATCTATATTATAATAATAATCTCATCAAGAATCTTCTCAATTAGCAAGAAGCAATCTACCTCTATATGTTTTGACCAATCATTAAACATTAAATTAGAGATTATATATCTCACTCATAATTATACGAGGCGAAAGACAAATTAAGTAACAAAAGTTTTTCAAAATTTTGAAACATAAGACACAATTAAGGCATGAACTTTTTTTGTGATGTAGATTCTACCTCACACACACACACACACACACACACACACACACACAGACACATATACATATACTAAATATTATATATTTTTTTACATTTTAATAAGATATAATCAAATAAAAGGCATCAACTATAAAAATTAAATTTTATTAATATATTTTATCATTACAAGTATTTAAAGTTTAAAATAATTTAATAGAATTTCAATAATTAATATATAAAATTTTTATGTATCAAACATATTATCTATAATTTTCAGAAATAAGACAAATGGAAGCTTTGAGAATAATAAGATATGTGAAGGAGAAAGCTTTGGAAAAAATTGTTAATTTTTGAGGAAGGATTTGGGAATAAAATATTTTGTGAAGATAAGGAAAGAAGATGAGAGGCAAGACGAGACACTTTTGTTTGAATCTGGTGGAACATGAACTTTAGGCAAACCTTTAATAAACAACGATGAGAGAAAAGTACACATAGAGCTCATTGGATAGATAACATATTTAGAATAACTTACAAGTAAATATTATTATCACTTTGAAATATACCTCTGCACTAATCTAGAAATAACTGAAAAAATTATATATTTTTTCAGGAAATCAAGGATGCCTCCATTAAAGTGTAAAACCCCCTCTAGATCACTTGATGTCTGTTGCTGCACAACTCAAATGCAAATACCCAAACAACTAGAAGTGTCAATACTCCCTATAAGAGATCCTAAATCCTAGAAAATAGTTCACATATCTTAGTAAAAGTTGTGTCAAAATTTACTTTCTAAGGATAATCTAGGACATGACTAATTATATTAACTTTATATGTTATACATAATTTGATCATAAATAAATAATTAATTTTTCATGTAATTATCATACAAATAATAGAGTTCACTAGAGATGTCACATTTTAAATTTAATAATTATTCGATCAATAGGGAATATCTGATAAAATACAACTTAAACAACCAACTTTCACAAGAATGTAAAGTACATATTATCTCTGTGATAAGTTGATACCTTTCATAAAATAAATCACTTTATGCAGAGAAAATAAATGAGTCTCTCAAAGTCTTTTATTTGAAGATATTTCATGAATTGAGTGATCTTCAACTCATTATTTAACGTCTTTCTTATAAACATTTAACAAAATCAACTGGCCATTTAGGTTTTTATGAAAAAACAAAAAAAAAATTAATAAACCACTTTTATAATTAAAAAAATATGATTGCATATAAAAATCTCTTATATTAATTTCTCAATAACTATTTGAAACCATATAATATCTAATGTAATCTACAAACTATGTATGACTATGTTTGGGTAAGGAGGAGCATAAGATTTAAGCAAGCCTTTAATAAACAACAATGAGAGAAGAGTATATATAAATCTTATTATATAGATAATACATTTATAGTATCTTACAAGTAAATATTATTATCACTTTGAACTATACCTCTGGACTAATCTATGCTTTAAGTGCAAGCAAGGATGCCTGCATGAAATAATACCACAAAAAAGATTTTAATATTTTAATATTATCAAGAAAAATAAAAAAAGTAATAAAAAAATAAATTATAAATATGTTATCATATTCTTAAATGTATTTCAATATTAAAGTACAAAATATGCAAGCTAAGAAAGCTTATTAGAGCTTCCTATATGTCATGTCATTTTACTTGGAGGAGAAATCAATTTGATCTGATATACTTAGAAGCATATAAACCTAGTATAGTTAAGTTGCAAACAAAGAAGAATTTAAATATTTAATTTAATTTTATTGATAATTATTTGAGATATATATATATATATATATATATATATATCGGGATAGATCATTATTTTTTTTTAAAATTTTTAATAAAATGATAAAAAATTAATTTAATAAAAATAATAAAAAATTAAAATATAACAAAGTAAGATCCTAATATCAAATTAATTTAGTATTTATGATAAAGATCTTATTGTAACAATCATATAATAAATATTTTATAATAATCTTAATTCTCAATTTATTCTTGCAAAAAATCAAATACATTCATCTTAATATACATATTTTGTCACAATCATATACTAAATATTGTGTCACGTAGTAACCTAATATTATACATAATAAAGCATGATTAATCCAACAAGAATTTTATAATAATAACATTTTAATTTAGCAAATATTTTTGACTTATTACAGTATTATTCATATTCATTTGTTGACTCTAATCTTATACTTATATTTTTTTATTTTATCAATTTTTTTTTTAAATTGATAAAATAACCTGTCATGGATGTGCTCAGCCAGCCACGTGGAGAATTAATTAAAAAAACATGTCATGTGTAACAGACGGGGTGCGGCGGGTTTTTATGAATATTTTAATATCTATTTTTTAATACCGAGTGGGGCAGCGCGGTCCCATTGAACCATGTCTGATACCCAGTCTAAGGTCCTGAGGCATTGTACCCATGCTGCTAGACCGTGCCTGCAGGCCAAGAACCCAGATCATGCCTGGCCCGGAAAAAGGTCCAGCACACCTTGGACCATGCCGAGCTGGGCCAGGCACGACTTAGTAGGGCCATACCCGGACCACCAGCCCACTTGCCACTCTAGATTATTACCCTTTAAAGCTCATCTGAACAATATTTTAACATTAAATGCAACAACTGGTGCAATGAGAAAGAAATGTGATGTAGGGGCATACCTCTGCATGATCACCACCAGTACCCAATTGCCGAAACTGGTTCCCACCAAAAGCATAAACATCCCCTTCTGCAGAAATGCAAACCGTGTGCCATAGTCCTGCAGCAACTCCATTTATCTTAATGCCCAATAAAGAAGACACACACATAGGGGCAAGCTCATCGTCAGTAGTTCCCTGTCCGCACTACTCAAAAAAATAATAATATATTTAAATTGTGAAAATCTGTGCCAAAATAAGACAAAACACAAATAGTCGAACTAGAATATTATGGTTTTTATTTACTTTTTTATTTATTTGTCTTTGTATGCATTTACTACATTGTTAATGAGAATGTCCAATTTGTGAGCTGTCATAACCATGATAAATTTTAATTTATAGTGCTAGAATTTCTCTTGGATTATTATGAGAGCATTTATCATTATTATGAAATAAGATTTTTTAAACATTTGATTTTGCATGATATCAGAGTTAAAGTTTGCAGATCCTAAAGTGTATGTGTGCAGAGTGAGTGCAGAAAATGGTGTGTATTTGCTTGGTATGCATGCGCAGTGAGGGTGCAGTGTTTAGTGTGTTGTGCACAAAATGGTGCTTGTTGTGTGCAGTAATGTTGGGTCTGCCCGAGTTTGGTAGACCGGTTGGTTTGTTTATTTTGGTTTTATTTGTTTTGTTATTTAATTTTTTTTTGAAAGCTGGAGTTTGTCAGACCAAACACATGAAATAAAATCACATGTGTCATTACAAAAAAAAACAGAAACTATATGAAAACGGGATTCTTCCTGCTGTAACAAAGAGGGCACGCATGGTGCCCTCTTGGATGGGGGAGTGCCCCCATCTATTCATTACTATATATTTAAGAAAAATCAGAACCAGTTTTTTGGAGGGAAGATAAGTGCAGTGTATTAGAGGCAGAAATTGTGTGTGAAGTGTAGCTTGAATTCGAAGGGCGGTGTCTTGAATTCGAAGTGCATCTCACAAAATTGTGTGAGATGCAGCATATGTGAAGAAAAGAGTATCCTGTATTTTTCTTTCAGAATACAAGCTGATTTGAGAGATATTTTGGGCAAAAATATGTTGGGCAAAAATATTTTGGGCATATTTTGTGAGTTATAATTTCTACTTCTCTTTTCATTTTTAGTTCTCCCTTCCCCTCTCTCTCTTTTAGCTCCACACATCAATTTTATTTTGTAATTTAGACATTTATTTATTTGTATTTAAATTGCGCCATATGTGCATTGAAGTTATTTATTTTTTGTGCACTGTGTGTAAAGTATATATAATCACAACATATTTTTAGTGCGTGTGTGTGTGGATACTACTGGTTTCTTTTTGTATTCAGGAGTATATACCATAAGGAATTGGAGATTGAATAATTTAAAGAATTAAAAACTACGGATAAGATCACCTATTTGATTCTGAAATAGTCATACTATCACGTTATTGATTTAGAGTCGTAAATTCGACGAACTAATCTTATCACCAAAAGAATAACGCAAAAAAAAGACTCGAAGCATTCTTCCCAAAATCTCATGTTTATGAATTTGTACTGGATTACTGATCTCTAGGGTTTTATATCCTAAAAAATACTTTTGGTCCAAAATATAATTTTAGATATATTATGCCTCATTGATTTTTAGTATGTGTGAATATGTCTTTAGCATTTATTATTTGATTTAGTTTTATTATTACTTGAATTTAAGTTTCATTGGTTGTATTTTTTAGATTTTTTTTATATTGAGGTTTTTTCTTAATTTAGATTGTTGATTATTTGCTGCTGCTATTTAATCAATCATTATTCCCAGTATTTTATTGATTTGTATAAACTACGATCCAAACGTCCTATCTTAATAATTAGTATTAGAATAAGGTTCTGATTCCAATCACAAAGTGATATCCAAACGTCGATTGAAAAAGATATTCATCATTGATATTGTGACTGTATTTAGAGGTATCAAATGAGCAGAGAGACCCGGGCATGGCATGGCACGCTATTGTAGCGTGCCCAGTCCCGTGCTGAGCGAACTCTTGGCACAAATCATGTCGTGCTGTGCCGAGGGTCTTAGGTCAGCGTGGCGTGCAAGGCACGGCCCGAGTGGGTGGCACGTGCATGATAATGGTGACGATGTGCCAACTGATGCTCTACTGTCGGCACAGTAATGCCTGACGAGTGACGACTCAGCATGCCTGACAAGCGACAACAACATGGCAGCACGGAGGGGAAACCCTAAATTAATTTTTATTTAGAACTCTCCAACCCGACCCAAACCAACACATACCTGAGCAGAATACGGACCATGGGTCTTGTCAGGCATGTCCTCTAGTGAACCGAGCCATACCAAGCACGGCAAGATATTGTAGCGTGTCGTGCCTGGCACATCACGCAAGCCTGGATGAGCCTGAAAAAACAGGTCGGGCCGGGCCATTTACCACCTAAAACTATATTCAATTTATTAGTTATTATTATATTGGTATACGATTATTCTGATATCAATATATTGAATTCAGACATATTTCGAGATATTTTTGTTTGAGTTAATTACTTATGATCTACATTGATCTTTATTATTATGCACGATCACTCTATAACAATAAAATTAACTGAGACCAATTATTCTATTTAAAAAAATAAAATGCATGAATACCTTGTAGTCAAATAGTTGTATGATTCATTGAGGCGAGATAAAATATATATGAAATAAGTTATAACAAAACGCTCTCGGCGAAAACGCTCTCGGCGAAAACCCTTGCTGGACGAAATTCGGCGATAACTCGGCGAAAATCTCTTGCGGTTTCCTCTAGATTTCTCTCTCGTGTTTTACTTTAGATTTCTCTCTCGCGTTTTACTTTAGATTTCTCTCTCGCGTTTTACAGAAAATCTCGGCGAAATTGCTTCGTATATTGCTGTTTGATTTAACTTCTCTCGCGTTTTCTATAACATTTTCATCTTGCGAATATCTTGGGAGAACTGTTAATGTGGATAGTTAGGTGAAATATCAAGTAAACTGCTTAGTGAACTGCTATGGTATGTTAAATCTGTTAAATTTGTAAAGCCGGAATCCTTGTTTTTTCTTGCGTTTCCTCTTGCATTTTTTACAGAAAATCTCGGCGAAATTGCTTCGTATATTGTTGTTTGATTTAACTTCTCTCGCATTTCCTCTTGCGTTTTTTCTGTGGTTCTTTTTTCTGTGTTTCTGAGCTCAAGGCTAAGAAAAAATGGATGATTCGGATCTTCTGTTCAACAAAAAATCACTCAGTTCAATCGTTAAGGGTACCGCGATTCTGTCCCCAACTTTTGACGCTAAAGAGGAGTCTCCTGCCGTGTTACTTACCGAAGAAGAGTTCCAAAAGCTTGAGGAACCTTTCAAGTTTACATTAATCGGGAAGTTCTCCCATGGCAAGCCGAGTTATGAAGAAATTTATGCTTTTATCGCTTCACTAAAGCTACGGCAAGTTGTTAAAATAGCCATATACGACGGGAAGCACGTCATTTTTCAACTCAAGGAAAAAGACGACTTCCTGAGGTTATGGATTAGAGGGCAGTGGAGCGTGGCTGGATATCCCATGCGCATCCTCAAATGGTCGCCCGATTTCTCACCATCCGTGGAGCCTGCAAATGCCCTGGTTTGGTTCACACTGCATAAGCTTCCATTACATCTATTTAGCAAACATTTTCTTTATTCTATAGCATTATGCGTGGGTAAACCGTGGCTGATTGATGAGGCCACGGCTTATATGACAAGACCAAGTGCAGCTAGAATTCTCATCGAGGTTAACTGCAAAAAGTCTCCTCCAAAAAAAATATGGGTTGGCAATGATTTAAAGCAGGGCTTCTGGCAGTATATAGTTCTAGAAAACATGCCAATGTATTGTTTAAATTGCTTTAAAATGGGTCATGCAGAGGAGGCTTGCATGCTAACAAACATGAGGAAAATCCAGGTGAAGGAATAGGTAAAAAAAGATTACAGGAAGGGCGAGGTAGAGGAGAGCCGTGAGGAAGAAAAAAAGCCAGAACAGGAGGAGAAAGAGGGAGCACGGGCAAATGAGAAAACTGTCGAGGGGAGAGAAAAAGAAAAAATAAAGAATAAGGATAGAGATGAGTTGAGGAATAGGGAAGAGCTAGGAAGAGAGGAGAGAAGGATAGAGCTGAGAGAAAATAACAACAATATGGAGGAGATCAGAAAATGGCTAGATAAAATACCAAGGGAGGTGGAAGAAGTAGAAAGGCTAGGGAGGAAAAAAACAATACATAAAAGGAAGAAAGAACAGTCACTAAAACATATAGACCAGCATGATTGGGATGAGGATGACTTGCTTTCTGAAGAGGAAATAGAAGCTAAAAGCTGGCCACTGTCCAGCAGCACCGATGAAGAATACAATTTAGTTCTGAAAGCACCAAAGAATGATTTATGGCTTAAAAAGCAGAAAATCAGCCATGCACCAAAAGACAGGAAAAAAGCATTAGAAGATATCATGAAATTAAATAAGAGCTTGGAAAATATAAACAAAATAATGAAGATAGAGCAAGCCCCACCGAGTACTAGTAAGGCTACAAGAAACATGGAAAAATATACATTGAAATATAAGAGGAGTATTAGTAAGGCTACTAGAGCACAAGTCAAGTACACTTTACTATGAACAGTTTATATTGGAATATAAGAGGAGTAGCGAACGCTCCTACAATAAACAGAATTAGAAATTTAATTAAAATATATAAATTAAAAATATTAATTTTAGCTGAACCAATGGTAACTAAAGATCAGATAGAGAAATACAGGATGAGGATAGGCATGCAAAAGGCCTTCTCGAATCACAATAGTAAATTATGAATTATGTGGAATAGCCCCATAGACATTGAAATTTTATTAGAAAATGATCAAATAATAAACTTTAAAATGGCTAAACAACCAGAGATTATTTTTTCAGCGGTTTATGCTAGCAATGTAAAAGAAAAAAAGAAAACGCTCTGGCAGGAAATGAGGAAAAATAGCACTCACGAAATCCCCATGGATTATAGGAGGAGATTTCAACACAATTAGAAGCTCATCGGAAAAGAAGGGAAGCAGGACACCAAATCCAGGAGCAATGACTCAATTCAATGAGGCTATTGCAAATGCAAGTTTAATGGAGGTTGAATACCTAGGTACAAATTACACTTGGTGTAATAACTGGAAGAATAAGAAAATGATCTGGTCTAGACTTGATAGAGTGTAACTTAATACAAAATGGTTAGATGTTATGGGGGAAGTTAAAGTACAGCATTTAAGCAGAACTTGCTCAGATCACAGCCCGCTCCTGGTAAGTCTTCGAAAAAAGAAGGTAAGCCAGAAGGCCTTCATATACCAAAATATGTGGGGCTTACACAAGAATTTTGAGTCTATAGTTAAAAATACATGGGAAAAACTGATTCCGGGTAACCCCATGCAGAGATTGGGTCAAAAACTGAGAGCATTACGATCTGCTCTTAATAAATGGAATAAAGAAGTGTTTGGCAATGTGGCTATGAAAATTCAAGAGGCAGAGCAGAGAGCCATAACAACAGAGAAAGAATATGAAAATATACAAAATAAAAAAATCAGAACAGAAGTTAATAAAGCTAAAGCTGAATTAAAACTAAGAATGCACTTGGAAGAAATTTACTGGAAACAGTGAGCGAAAGTTAAATGGTTGAAGGATGAAGATAAAAATACGAAATTTTTCTATACAATGGCAAAAATTAAGTCGCAAAGATTAGGAATAAAAGGTCTTAAAAAAGCTAACGGAGAGTGGGTTGAAAAGGAGGAAGATATTAAAATTGAATTAGAAGAATATTTTAAAAAACATTTAAGCAAAATAAATACAAATAGAAATTACACACTAATGGAGAAAATTAAAAGAAAAGTCACGCAAGAAGATAACAAAATGCTAGCAGAATTTCCTACGGAAGAAGAAGTGAAGAATGCAGTTTTTAATGCAAATAAAGATAGTGCAGCAGGACCAGACGGCTGGAATAATGTATTTTTCCAGCGAAGCTGAAATATAATCAAAAAAGATGTTATAGAAGCTATCAACTGGATATTCGCGGGTGCGGAAATCTCAAAAACATGGTCCAGCTCATACATAGTTTTGATACCTGAGAAAACAAATCCTCAAAAAGGAGAAGATTACAGGCCAATCAGTTTATGTAATACTATATATAAAATATTAGCCAAATTGTTACAGGAACGATTGAGCAAAATATTACCAAACATAATAGAGCCGGAACAAGCAGGTTTTGTTAAAAATAGGCTAATAACTGAAAACATCAATTTAACATCGGAAATGATAAGAGATATAGGGACTAAGGTCAGGGGTCATAATGTAATCATGAAACTAGATCTAGCAAAGGCATTTGATAAAGTAGAATGAAATATACTTTGCTATATAATGAGAAAAATGAGGTTTTCAGAATTTTGGATAGATATTATATATAGATGTATATCTAGTACTTGGATTAAAATTCTTATAAATGGCCAGGAAGGTGAAGAATTTAAACCAACCAGAGGTCTCAGGCAAAGGGACCCATTGTCCCCTTCTTTGTTTAATATTTATCTAGATCTTTTTATAGTAAACTTAAAAGAGAAAGTTAGAAATGGCAACATCTTAGCCTACAAACAGCCCAAAGATACGCCATTAATATGCTGCTTGGCATACGCTAATGACGTGATCATATTTATAAATGCCAGCAGCAAATCAATGGAAAACTTGATGGAGCTTATACAAATACTAGAAGAAGAAACAGGTCAAAAGCTTAATAAGAATAAATGTCAATTTCTGATAGCAGCCAAAACACCAGAAAACATTGCCCTCAAAATTAAAAGGGTCACAGGTTTTGCACAGTGTAAAGGAGCACTAATGTATTTGGGATGCCCAATTTATGAAGGAAGAGTAAAAGAGGAATATTTTACATTTTTACTAGATAAAATAAAGAATAAAATTGCCGGCTGGAAAGAAAACTTATTAAACATGGCAGGAAGAATCACACTAATTACCCATGTGCTACATAGTTCATTAATACATATACTAATGATGGCACAACCGCCAAATATAACCATTAAAAAACTAGAAAGAGAAATGACTAATTTTTTATGGGGTAAAAGAGAAGGGAAGAATAAGCTGCACTGGAAAAAATAGAGAGATTTATGTTATCCAAAAGAGGAGGGAGGATTAGATTTGATTAGCCTAAAAGATATATCCAAAGCGTGGGCATGTAAGAATTGGTGGGAAATAAAATCAGATAAAAATATCTGGACGGCATTTGTAAAAGCTAAATATGGGTTAGGAAACAATGCTTTTAAAAACATAAAAAAAGCGTCTAGAAGCTGGAAAATGATGCGCGAACAACAAAGCAGCGTGGAAAAGCATTCAATACTAACGAAAAGTGGGTGGAAATGGACTTTAAATCCAAACGGAAATTTTACATTAAAATGTGCCAAGGAACTAGTAAGAAGCAGAAAACCCTTACAATTTAAATTACTCTGGAAAAAAGATTTGCCTCAAAAAGTTAATGTTTTATCATGGAAAATCATGTAAAACATTGTTCCCCTAGATGCGAACATTCAAAAAAAGGGCATAAAACTAGCATCAAGATGTGAATGTTGCCATCAAGACATAGAGAGCTCAGATCACCTATTTTCTAAGGGTAAAATAGCTATAAAAGTGTGGAATAAACTAGAAATTGAAGCTAATATCGAAAGAAGTACAGTTAATTTAAGAAATAGGCTAGAAAACTGGTCAGAAAAACAAACAAAGAATAATATCTTAAAATGAATTAGAAGTTATATTCCGCATATAGTGTTATGGTGCATATGGAAAGCTAGAAACATAAGTAGATATGATAATGTAAAAATGGAACATAATGTCATTTTGGAAGAAATAAAAAAAGAGAGTGCTTTTATTACGGCTTGTAATCCAATAAAAGTGGAAAACAAAAAAAAAGAGGAAGATAGAATAAAAGAATGACACCTCGCAACAATAGCAAGAAAAATGTCAATTATGAAAATAGTTAACTGGAATAAACATGAGCAGGGCAGTCTAACACTAAATACTGATGGAAGCTTTAAAAGAGAAATGGGAGAAGCTGGTGGAGGAGGTTTAATAAGAAATGCGGAAGGCGAGGTACTGAAAGCGTTCACATCAAGAGATATAGCATCTTCTGCCTTGCAAGCAGAAATTATAGCCCTACAAAAGGGGTTGCAAATTTGTAAATCTAATAACTACCAAAAGGTTCAAGCACAGGTGGATTCAAAAATATTAGTGGACCTAGTACAGGGAAAGATATATTTATGGCAATTTGAAGAAGAGATTAATAACATTAGAAGCATTCTAAGAGAAATAAAAGGTGAAATTAAGCATATTTATAGGGAAGCAAACATGATTGCAGATAGATTAGCGGAAGAAGGAATGAAAAAAGGATCACAAGAATTTAGAGGGGAGAATATGCCTGGAAAATTTAAAGGATTAATAAGATTAAATAAAATTGCATTTCCATATATTAGGCTTCAAAAAAAACATGAATTAATTTGAAAATGGAGGGAGGAGGGGAGGTTTTTGTTTTAAGCCCGTTAAAGGGCTGACTAATAAATTTTTTAGTGTTCTTTGCAGTTGGCAGGAGATAAAAGTAGAAAGAGATAGCTTCCCTGCTTCGAGGGAAGCCGGATAAGAAGTAATTTGTAATTTTATTATTTAGTTTTGCTTTGGTTGGATTTCTCAGGCTAAGTTAAGCTTTAGCAAGGCCCTTGCAAAGGTTTAACTAAAACAAAGTAGCCTGGACAAAGTTAGAAAGGATAGTTATGTGCAATAATGTCAACTACGGCTGTAATCTATCTCGTAGTTACTGCGGTTACAGATGAACAAGTGCATTGATTAACCTAGAGACTTATCAGACCGGCAGGGGGATTAGAGAATCTGAGGGAAGTTGAATAAGGAGAGAGTTTGTAATTTTTTATTGCTTGGTAGGCCTCTTTTTAGTTGGTTTTCTTTTCAGGTTAAGTCAAGCTGTAATAAGGAGGTCTCACAGAACTAGCAGAGGTGCCAAGCAGATTGGACAAAGCGGGAAGGAATCAGTATTCTGCATTGATTCGGCTAAGAGAGAAGGATATGGCTAGTTCTGTGAATTATTTCTGCAGTTACGGATGAGCAAGTGCATTGATTAGACTTATCATCAGTACCGAGTTTATCTCATGGGAGCTGTCGCACTCAGTTCTGATTCTCTACCCATAAAAGTCAAGAGGCTGCTCTTACTTACACATTATTTGAATTATTTTCTTGACTGTCATTGATCGGCCAAGAGACCGTTAGTAGAAGGATATGAAATTTACTTTTTAATCTAGAATTTCTAGATTAGGTTTTAAAGTGGGTGTAAAAGGGATAAGGGTAGAACTAGTTTGTAAAAATAGTATTCCCCCGCCAAAAGTGAGGGTGATAATTAATAATAAAATATCCTTTAAAAAAAAAAAAAAGTTGTATGATTCATTGATTAAGAAAGAAAAACTTAAAAAAATGAATAAAAAAATGGGAAAACCTATATTTTAGAGTTACCTCAACAATTCGCCAATAAATGAGTAGTGATATTTATTAATATGTTGAAGAAATAAAGGAAAACAAACTATGGGAGAAGCTAGAATATATATTTAAAATTTATATGTTTAAAAATAAAATATTAATCATTAAATATCTAGTTAACTTGCTGTTCGAAGTTAGTAATCTAATATTGACTCAGATTAACATCTTTCAAGAACTAATAAATCAGCTTTAATTCATTAAAATAGTCTTGAAAGATGAACTATTAGTGTATCTAATGTTGAGCTCACTTTCGGATAGTTAGGATAACTTTATAGTTTACCTGAGCATTTCACTATCTGAAGATGTTATATCAATGTACATTGTTTTAAAGAATTTATTCTCTAAAGAAGCAAGAAGAGATATTATATCTTAGAAAAATAAAATGTACATTGTTTTAAACAAACAGTGAATTGCATGAGCTTCTCATGCAATTCACATTTCTGAGAGACATTATTGGAGCACTACAAGGCACACACAGTCTGATAGAAGAACTAATTCTTTCAAATGTAAGTCAAAAAATAGAAAAATAATTAAATATTATTATTGTAACAAGTTGGAACCATGAAAAATGACTGTTATTCTTGAAAAAAACTATAACAACGCGTGAAAAGACAGACCCAAAGGAGAGACCAATGTCAACTCAGAAAATAACTTAATATTAGTTAGCAATGATAATTTCACTAATATTATATCTTAGAATGATGGTTGATTAATTAATTCAGGAGCGTCATTCCATATAACCCCGCACATCGACTTCTTTACAACCTGGACACTTAGTATTATGGCACAGTAAAGATAAGTAATTGTGGGACATCGTAGGTTTTATGCATAGGAAATATTTGTCTGCAGACAATGTTGTTAAAACCAGACCGGCCCGGCCGGCCCTACGGGAAAAACCAAGGACCGGGACCGGTCCGGTCCAACCGGAAAACCCGATGAATTGCAAAACCCGGGATAAACCCGGGCGCCCGCTGGTAGAACCAGCAACCCGGATGACCCGGTTCCGGGTTAGCCGGTTCTCACTTTTGTTTTTAATTGATTTTTTTAATTAATAAATAAAAATCAAAAAATATGAAATTTGGAAAAGTTTTCGTTTTTGCCTTTTGGTTTTCGGTTTTCCTCCCTTGTCGAGCAGCAAGCAGCAGCAGTTAGCCCTAACCCTAATGCCAATCACGCCACCGTCCACCATCGCCGCCAATCACGCCACCGCCGCAGCCAATCTCTGCTCCGTGCGACTGTCGCAGCTATCCTCTGTTCCACCACCGCTCCTCTCCTCTGCGCCTCTCCTCTGTCTGTTCCACCGCTGCGCTTCTCCTCCGTCTATTCCACCGCAGTATATATCAGATTCCGTTCTTCCCAATTCAATCCATCTAAGTCGAGTTCTATCTTAAGGTCAGAAATTTATGCAGTTATTCTTGTTCATATTAAAAGGTTCCAAATGGGGATACATCGGTTGAGGGTACAAGGTCCATCGATTTAGGGTCTAAGGTTGACTGAAGTTAAAAGAAAAAAAAGCACGCTCCTGGTCCTGGAGAAAGAAAAGAGAGAATGCAAACAAAATTTTCCTTAGATATCCAAAACCAATCAGAAAATTAGCATTTTTTGAATATTCTAAAATTTGAATAAGTTTCGAAATTAAATTGACTGTGATAACTTTTGTTTCTGTAACTCAAAAGTGTGATGCTATTAATATTAAGTGATGCAGATTAACCGAGATGAATAGCAAAGAGTACTTAGAGCAACATGATTCCATGGTAGCAGATAAGCAGCAGCAGGTCTCACAGGACGATGGAGACAAGAAAGCCTTACAAGCATGAGATACTGGAAAGAGCACTAACATCTTATTAATTAAGCCTTGTTGTTCCTTAAGTCATTATCATCATACCTTGACTGAGTGACCTGGTAATTGTTTTGGTAACAAACCAGATATTAACGATAAACATTAGAACCCACCCCCCATACTTGTTATTCGAATAAATTATAATCTGTCAATGTAAAGTTATATGCTAACTAAACAATTTTAATAAAAGATCCATGTCTGTGGAGTGTTCATTTTCATCACGTAATGCTGCTCAACCCTCAAGTTAAATATGAGTAGATCATTGCAGAAGTAGGGTCTGATGTTGAATATGATTATTGCTTTTTCTGAAGCCATTTTGATATGTAAACTGCATTGAAAATGTTTGATATCGATTTTGACAGTTCCTTAAAAGAGTCACTCTACTTTTTCTAGATAATTTCTTTCATAATCAAGATATAATTAATCACTAATCATCATGGTTGAACTCACGGCATTTGTATGGGTTTGTTACTTTCTTCTTCCAATAAGCGTGCTGTTTTTTTTTTTTAATAATTGTTACATACTAGGACAAACCTTTCATGATGCTCACAATTCACATAGCTAATTCACTATATGTAATCAATTAAAATTACTTTGCTTTGTTGAACTTATTTATTTCTTTTGAGTTCCATTTTCTTTTTGCTTTGTTTTGTTTATATAATTTTATTAGCATTAGGCTTTGCTGTCCTAATTTAATTTGGACATAAAGAACATTATAGTTTTTATTTGGTCCCTAATTTGGACATTATGGCTTTGTGTGTTGTTATAGGAATGACCAATATGAATTCTCAATCTTCTAGAGATACCGTCTGTAGCTTCTACACAAAACATTCGTGGCAATAGTGATCCAGCGTGGGGTCACTTCTCTGAGACTCGAGGTCCAAATAGAAAGACTACCTACACTTGCATGTATTGTGCAAAATCCTTTAAAGGTGGAGGGATCAATAGAATGAAATATCATCTGGTTTGCATTCTCGGGCAAATATCATCCTGTAGAAGTGTTCCAAATGAGGTGCGGATTGAAATTCGTGATTATCTTAAACAAAGAGAATTAAAAAAGAAGGCCCTTAAGGAGATACTTAATGATGCATTTGATGATGTTGAAGAGGAGGAAGTGCAAATACAAGAGCAAGAGGCGTCTGAAGATGAAGAAGAAGCATATAAGCAACGGAGTCAAAAGAGGACAAGAGAACAAGATAAAGAAAAAGAAAAAGAGGAGAAGAAAAAAGAGAAAGAGAAGACGGTAGAAAGTACCACTTCTCAACCATCCATCAAGTCTGCATTTTCTAGTAAGAGTGCAAAGCATAGAGCTAATATAGCTCTTGCTAAATGATTTTATGATGCATGCATTCCTTTTAATGCCATTAATTCTCCGTACTTTAAACCTACTGTAAAAGCAATTGCTGGTATTGGTGCTGATTTTGGAGAACCATCATATCATGATATGAGGGTCAATTTGTTAGAAGAATGCAAACAAGAATTGAATTTTCTTATAAATAGTTATCGGAGTAATTGGAGGGATAATGGATGCATAATTATGACAGATGGTTGGACTAATCAAAGACAGCAGACTTTGATTAATTTTCTTGTGTATTGTCCAGCTGGTTTGGTATTTGTAAAATCTGTTGATGTTTCTGATGCTGTGAAAGATGCAAACATTTTATTTCATATGTTCTCTGAAGTTGTTGAATGGGTTGGGCCATCTAATGTGGTGCACATGGTTACTGATAATGCAGCTGCTTATAAATTAGCTGGAAGTAAGCTACATGAGAATGATAGTAATATTTATTGGTCTCCTTGTGCTGCTCATTGTTTGAATTTAATTTTGAAGGATATTTGTAGCATGTCACATGTGAGTTCACTTGCTTCTAGAGCTTCTCATGTAACCAAGTTTGTGTACAATCATGGTGTCATATTATCATGGTTGAGGAAGTCTGATGGGTGGAATGAGATTGTGCGTCCAGGTATAACTCATTTTGTCACAACTTTTATCACCCTGCAGAGTCTATGTGAACACATATATAATCTAACATCACTAGTGAGTAGCAAGTTTTTTAAGGAGCATAAATTATCTGAAACTACACAAGGGAGACTTGCTTCTACAATTGTTTTAGATCGCAAGTTTTGGGATGAGTGCTTGATGATAGTGAAGGTTATTACTCCAATTGTGAAGTTCTTACGTATTGTAGACTCCGATGAAAAACCTTCTTTGTGTTACATTTATGAAGGTATTATTTATTTTATTATAAATAGTTAAATACTTGATTACTTTTTTAGTTTGAGTTAATTTGGTTATTAACTTATTACTAATGTTCATTATTGAATTTCTTATATTTTTGTATTATGTTTATATTTTACAAGGTATGCTTCGGGCAAGGTTGGCTATACAAGAGACCTTCATGAATAAGAAGGATCTTTATCAGCCATACATTAAAATTATTGATGATCGATGGGATAAGCATTTACGACGCAATCTCCAGGCAGCTGCTTATTTTCTCAATCCAGCATTTCTATATTCGAATAATTTTGTTGACATAACGGAAGCTACTACTAGCCTACTTGATTTGCTTGACACAGAAAGTATTTGTAGTGATAGCGTCCAAGCAATGAAAGAAGTTAGAATATATTGAGAGCGCCAATAGAGTTTCGCCCGACGATCAGCATTAACTGTCGCAAAAACACCTCAACCTGGTAATTTTTATGCTTATATTACTAATTAATTTAGATTTGATTTTATATGACAATTGTAACTGTTTATGAAATTATTTTACATGTAGATGAATGGTAGAGATTATTTGGGACTGATGCTCGTATTTTACAAAAGTTGGCTATACGACTTCTTAGCCAAACAGCTTCATCATCTGGATATGAAAGAAATTAGAGTTTATTTGATCGCATTCACACAAAGAGAATGAATAAACTGGAGCACAAAAGACTAAATGATCTTGTTTATGTCAATTATAACCTGCGACTCAAGTATAGGTAAATTAAAAACTCTATGCTTAAATGACACTTGTTAATTTATTGTTTTATAAATTTAAAAATGTTTTTATCTTTTTATTTTTTATTTTGAAGGACTCACTACCAAAACAAGAGTTATGATCCTGTGGATATTGATTGCATTGATACTACTGACTTTTGGATTATTGAAGAAGAAATTCCTGATTTTGGTTATGAAGAAGTGAATAATATTATTAATCAGAATCATCCAGTTCCTATGCTTACTGAGACTTTCAATATTGTTGGCGCCCAAGATAATTTTTCAAAATTTGTGTGTTATTTTATTTTGTTATATGTATTTATTTATTTTAAGTTAAATGAATTATTTTTTAAAAAAATTTATGACAACGATTTAGGAGTGGATATATTCGGTACTAGTGATATTTGCAGTGGATGTTCAAGTGATCTGCCTTTAGTGCTTCGAGATGGAGATGGTGATGTCTAATTTAATGTAACTTGCTAACTATCTAATTTTATTATTATATGAAATATGAACTTGATTATGTATTGGACGTATCTATTTAATATGTATTGGACGTATCTCTTTAAAATGTATTGGATGTATCTCTTTAATTTTATTGTTCGATGAAAATTAAGTTTTATATATAAGAAAAAATATATTTTTTATTTTGTATATAGACCGGGTCTATCCGTCCGGTTGAACCCCGGTTCGACCCGGTTGAACCTCTGACCCTCTCCCCTCCCCGAGTCAATACCCCGAGCCGGGTTTGAAAACCTTGTCTGCAGATGCAAACAAGACATTAGCTGATATTGAAAGATATTCAGTATGTACTAAATATTCATATGAACCCGATATCTCTATTAGCATTAGAGGTGTCAATAGGGCCGGCCTGGCCCGGCCCGGCCTGGCACGGGAAAATCCCGTGACCGGGTAAGGTATGAGCCGAGCCGTGCCGAGCCGTGCCGTGCCTGACCCGGCACGGTTCGGTACCCGTGGCACGGCACACCGGCACGGGTTCGTTCTGTGTGGTGTCCCCCTTACTTCGCCCCTCCCGCAAAAAAGATCACGGGTCGGGTCTGATTGGACCCGACCCGCGGTCCCCCGATCCAGGTTCATTCACGAGAAGTTGACTGACTTGTTCACATACTACGATATTAGGTATGGTAGTGATAGTAGTGAAACTGTGATTACGAACATTGATAGATTGTTCGGATATGATAATTTTTTCATTCAGCTAGCAAGTGAGAAACGTAGGAGTGGACCATCACATAGGAGCGAGCTTTCTCGGTACTTAGATACCGATTACTGCTCAATCCTATTACATTCTGATACTAAAAATCTTGATATATTATAGTTGTGGAAATCATATGAGTCCACTTTTCCCGTGCTATCTAGGATGACACGAAATCTACTAACTCCTCCGGTGTCGAGCGTAGCATTAGAATCTGCTTTTTCTGTTGCAGTGAACGTGACTTCAAATAGGAGATCAAGATTACGTCCAAATATTGTTGAGGTATTGGCTTGTTTGAAGGATTGAGAGGATTCGAGGTTTAGTATTCATGATCATGTTGGAGCTGGGACTGGGACTGGGACTACAGCCGCATCCATTGCGATAAACGGGGAGTTGATTGATGATGATGATAATTCATATGATACTGAACATGATGTTGTGGCTGATGATACTCATGTACAGGTGTCAACCAGGCGGGCCGGCCCGGCCCGGCACGAGGCACGGCACGGTTCAGCCGTGCCTGGGCCAGCCTGGCACGGAAAAATTCCGTGCCCGGGTTAGGTGCGTGCCGTGTCGTGCCGTGCCCGGCCTGAGCCGTGTCGTGCCTGACCCGGCATGGTTCGGCACGCGGCACGGCACCCTGGCACGAGTCAGTCCCGTGCCGGGTGTCTCGTGAGCCCGACCCCAGGAAGCCCCGCCCGCATAAAAAGACCGCGGGTCGGGTCTGATTCGACCCGACCGGCGGTCTTCCCGTATCCCAAATTGCTCGGGCAGGCGTGCCCGAGCGGGCCAGGCAAGGCACGGCACGGCCCGCCGTGCCTACGGGCCGTGCCGGGCACGGTAGCACGAACATGCCCAAAAAAAATGGGTCGAGCCTTGCCGAGCCGGCCCGTTTGACACCTCTATACTCATGATATGTCGATTGATGATGATCTACTATTTTTTGATTTTAATGTTTTATTATTTATTGATTATACGCTGTATTTATACGTTACGTTGAAACTGTAATTTGTTTGGTTCGGACCTTGAGTATCTAATGGTTGATTGGTCATTTTTTATTTGGTTTGCTTATGTTTTTTATACTTTTTAATTTTTTTTAACATAATTTATTAATTTATTTAAATTTTTTAGTTTTAATTTTTCATTTAAAAATTGATAACTCTATTATATAATTCTAATAAATTTTAAACTAATTTTATATTACATTATAAAAAAAATTTTAACTTTGTAATTTTAATAAATTTTAACATTTTTCATATTATAAATATATAATATTATACATTATCTATTATTTTATATATAATTTAATAATTTATATAGTTAAATAAAAATAAAAACAAAATAATTAATAAAAAAAAAATTTTTTTACTGGCCCATACGGCCTGGCATGGCCCGTACGGCTAGGTCAGGCCCAAGCGGGCCCGAAACGGCACAGCACGTCCCGCCGTGCCGGCGGGCCAAGCTTTTTTAAACCGTGCATGGCCCGGCACGAAAGCACGCCCGTACTCAAAAAAATGGGCCGGGCCGGCCCGACCCTACCTGTTTGACACCTCTAATTGGCAAGTTAGATGATATGAAATATATTTGTCATTTTAATGAAGACCAATGAAAATTGGCCAATGGCATATTAGCCATTGCGAGGGATAAAAACGTGAGTACTTTGTTACTGCTCAAACAAAAATATTTGGAGATCAAACAAATATTATTTATCATAAGAGCAACATTGATATTTAACATAAAAGACTTGATCACATGAGTGAGAAAGACCTTTAATTTCTATCAAAAAGAAATATTTTTTTATTTGACCATAAATCTTCTATTGATGAGTGTATGAATTATATAAATGAAAAAAGTCATAAATCACTTTTTTATTCTTGTCTACTCTTGAGATCATATATTTTCGATCTAATTCAAACTTATATATGCTCTATGCAGAGCAGAAGACTTAGTAGGCGGTCTTTATTTTGTCACATTCATTTATGACCACTCTAAGAAGGTATAGGTATAGGTGTCAAATGGGTCGGGCAAGCCGGGCTCGGCCCAATGCCTAATGGGTGACCACGCACTGAGCGACACCCAACGAAAGGACGACGAGACAACGCCTAACAGAGGGACGACGAAGCGACACCCAATAGGTGACGACAGCGCAACAGCATGGTGCCAAAACCCTAATTTTTTTAAAAAATAATTAACTTGACCTGAACCTAGTTGACCCAAACCAGCCCGAACCCAGACATAATTCGAACCACGAGCTTGTGCCGGGTCTATCCTCCAAGGAACTGTGTCGTGCTAGGCACAATATGGTATTGTAGCATGTCGTACCAGGTATAGCATGCCAGCCAGGTTGGGCCTGAAAAAAATGGGTCGAGCAAGCCCGGCTCGGCCCATTTGACACCTCTAAGTATGAGCATATATATTAAAAATAAAAGATCAAGTTTTTCAAATCTTTCAAAATGTTCATGCCTCAGGATATACCTATTGTAAATAAGAGAGACTATGTTCTAGCTTGAATTGAGCAGGACACAATTGTTTATCATTATACATCTCAGTCTAAACTAAGGAGATTAATTATGTCACACCAAATACCCTCAAGATTCCGAGATTAAATATTACTCATTGATATAGGTGAACCCGAAACCCTTCAGGATGCTTTGAAAAGGAAAAATAATTTCAAGCTATGCATGAATAGATGAAGTCGCTTCACACCAATCAAACTTTTGATTTAGTACTTTTAACAAAAAAAAAAGACTTAGAAAAATAAATAACTATTTAGACTACAACCTGGCGATGATGACTCTCAATCAAGATATAAGACTCGATTAGAAGCAAAACAATATATTAAAAAAAATGAGTCAAATTTTGATAAAATATTTTCTCTGGTAGTGCAAATATTTTTTATTCGAATAGTTCTGAATTGATTATTAGCTCAAACTTATAAATCAATAAATTCAAATATTTTCTCTGGTAGTGCAAATATTGAGACTCACTACATGGATCATCCTTATGGATTCATTGTAGAAGAGAAAGAAAATCTTGTTTACAATTTAAAAAAGAACTTGTACAGTCTCAAACAAGCTGTTAAGTAGTAATATAAGAAATTTTATTCATTCATGGAATCTAATGACTTTCAGTATACATATTGTGATTACTATGTATTTGTCAGTCATTAATTCAGAGATAATAGATTAACACTATTATTATATGTTAATGACATAATGATTATTAGCCGTTATTGAAGATAAGTTGATAAGCTTAAGGGAGAGCTAGAAAAAATCTTGTTTATGAAATACTTAGGCTCAGTCAAACAGATTTTAAGGATGAGTATCATTTGGGATAGACCTTATAAGCATATCTGACTATCTCAAGAATGATACATCAGTAAAATTTTTGAGAAATTTTTCATAGATAAAACTAAGTCAGTCTCATCTTTGTCATCTAAATATTATAGGATGAGTAACAAGGATAATCCCAATACTAATGAGAAGATGAGAGACATGAGTCATGTCTCCTATGCCTCAATAGTCAACACTCTTATGTATGATATGATCTACACTAGACCAAATATAGTACATATTGATAATATTATAAGTTATTTTCTTTCGAACCTAAATAGATATCACTGGACTGTAGTGAAATCTATCATGAGGTACTTACGGAAGACTTTTCAGCTATCTTTATGCTTGAGTGAGTTAAAACATGCACTTCTCGAATTAACTGATTTTGATATGATCGATGATTTAGATTCACATAGATTCACTCCAACTATATCTTGACAATCTAAGTTGAAGAAATGTATCGCACTATCTAGTACTGAAACTGAATTCATTACATCTACTGAAACTTACAAAGAAATTTTATAGATGAAATAGTTTCTTACTAACTTAAATATATATATATGACAGAAACATATATTAAATTGTGCAATAGTCAGAGAGCTATACATCTCTCTAAGAATTAGACTTTTCATTATAAGTCAAAACATATCGATGTATGATATCACTAGATACGAAATATATTTGATAAAAGTCAGTTGTAATTAAATAATTACACAAGAAAAAAAATATCACCGATATATTCATGAAATCACAGTCATCTGCAATGTTTAATTTCTTTAAATTACATCCTGATATGTCTCCTCACTTAGGATAACAAAGAGAGATTTATTGAGTCTGCCTAAGTTTGATATACCGGTTGATTTATTTATTTTGGTTCGATTTGTTTTGTTTTTTTTTTTTTTGAAAGTTAGTTTGGTAGACCAAACATATAGGATAAAATCCCATGTGTTGTGAAAAAAGAATTCTTTCCATTTTCACAAAATGGTGCCTTCTTGGATGGGGGAGTGCCCACATCTGATTCCTTACTATATAAAAAAAAAATAGAACCAATTTTTTTGGGGGAAGAAAAGTGCAGTGTATTAGAAGCAGAATTGTGTGTGAAGTGCAGCTGGAATTTGAAAAACAGTGTCTTGCACTTCTTCCTTTTTCAGAAAATTAACAGAAACTGTGTGAGATACAGCATATGTGAAGAGAAAAAATTTGTATTTTTCTTCAAGAATAGATACTGATTTGAGAGAATTGTTTGGGCAGAAACTTTTTGGGCAAATTTTGAGTTATAGTTAGTCTCTCTTTTCATTTCTGGTTCTCCCTCAATTCCCCAACCTCTCTCCCATTTTCTTTCTCCTCCACACATTGACTTAATATTATAATATAGGCATTTATGTATTTGTTTTTAAATTGCAATATATGTGCATTGAAGTAATTTATTTTCTATGCATTGTATGTGTAAATTATATATAATCAAAACATATTTTCATTGTGCGTGCGTGTTCGCGCGTGTGTGTGGATACTGCTGATTTCTTTTTGTGTGCAAAAGTGTATGTGATAGAGGTATCAAATGAGTCATGCCAAGTTGACACTGCCCATTTTTTGGTAGCCCACTAGGCCACTATACTGTGCCTGGCACTGTATGACTCAAAAAGGCAGACCCGGCACAGCCCGTAACGGCCCAACCGACCAGAGTCTGCCAGAATCAAGCTGGTTAGGGCCTGGCCTTGGAATTTCATGCCGGGTTGTTTCAGGTCGTGTCGGGACTTGCTGTTTCGACTGGTTTGGAATCGAGTTATATCAATTTCAAAATATTCCAAATTTCAATACAAAATTAATTAATTAATTAATTAAAACAAAAAAAAATTACAATCACAATTCACAAGTCACAACTCACAAAAATAATATAACATTAATATTATAAATTTCAATTATTTATTTTTATAACGTAATACAAGTACAAAATAATAATACGAGCTCAAAAGATAAAAATCAATACATAAATGATCGATCTCATATTTATCTGAATTAATACAAATATAAAATAATTATACAAGTTCAAATGATTAGAATCAATACATAAATTATCAATCTTGTAAGTATCTAATGATATCACTAGCGATAAGCTCAATCTCAATTTTCATCAAAATTTCATTAATTATCATTTACCACCAGCTCATCTGCTCTTGCTGCAATTACAGTATGATCATGAATGCTCAAACTCAATCCTCATAATCCTTTATGCATCATAATATCTCAATAATATTTAGTCGCAATCTCAATTTCCTATCTGCAATCACATTTTTATAATAGTAAAAACATATTCAGATGCTACGCTCGACACTAGATGAGTCAGTAGATCATGTATCATCTTAGACTGCACGGGATAGGCAGACTCATATGATCTCCACCATTATAAAATATCAAGATTCTTATTTTTGATATATGATAGGATTGAACAGTATTTAGTATCTAAGTACCAAGATAACTCACTCATATTCGATAGTCCACAGCGTCGCTTCCTCATCATTAACTGAATAAAGAAATCATCTCCAAATATGATATTCATATCCATACTCGGAGTATGACTATTAATATCATCATAACTAGTATCGTAGTATGTAAATAGCTCAGTTAACTTCTCATGAATAAACAATTCAGGTTGATGTTCCTGATTTATGCATAAGAATATGTATATCAAAACATTCTCTACCCATTTCACATTGACCCTAGGATTATGCAGACAGCCAAATAATAAAGAAATAAAATGATAGACTAATATTTTGAGTACTTGATTTTCATCTCAACAATAATATTACTAAATGTCGGGTCATCTCTAAATTTCCTAAATATATTACTAATATTACATATGTACCTGAGTATGATGCAAGTCATTAGTATATAAACAGACAAACACATATTCGTCATATCATAAATAATCTTTTGAATTTCATAAATAAAATTCTCGTAGCCCAATCAGTATTGTCAATAATAAGTTCGTTACTCTTAATATTGACATAATAGGATATCATGTGTTCATATACAACACATGACTCCAATATAAGGTATGTGTTCATATCCATCTAATTGAAATTGTATTTTCTTTAGACTAGTAAACAAACAGAGAATATCAAACTCATATTGTATGTGATACATATGAAAATATTTTAGTTAGTTACGTATATTTTTTAAATCAGAAGAAACAATTTTCATCTCTTCTTATACTATCAGGTTAATGACGTGATACAAACATCTAACTTGAAAAATATTTCTTAATGGCCCGTCTCTAAAAGTCCTAATAAATATATTAATGACTACTCAATTATTAAATATATTATCAAATATGATACTATATATTTTATTTTGAATATTATATTCTTTAAAGATTCTCATTATGCACTCATAAATAGTCGAATTATCATGAGAATAAAAAATCTCTGAAAATCTTTATATTTTTTTATTTAGTGTCCATTTTGAATCTATATAGTGAGCGATGAGGCATGCATAAGATATATCGTTGCAACTAGTCCTGATATCAAACATCATGAACACCTATGATATGGATATTACGCCACTATATTCCTTAAATTTATTAATTATTATTTTTTTTCTAACTTATAGTATTTTAGTATATTATTGATTATTCCAAAACATAAACCTAAGAATCTTATGATATACAGACTATAAATAAATTTGTAAGAAAATGATAACCCTTGGATCCTCTGAAAATCTAATCAAAAGATACACCATGATGATCAAATTAACTATGTTTTCCCTCCCTAACTCGTTGTGATATATAAAGATAATCAATATAAAAACTAAACTAGATCTAACCTCAAAAACCATACCGCTGAGTTGGGTTTATTTAGGATCTAATGTATTATATTTTTTATAGTATTATTTGGCATACCTCTTAAGGTGCAACATCTCACATGTGCTCTTACAGATTAATATTTTATTATAATATTTGCATTATACTGATTTTTTATCGATATACCTAACATCTTTATTTTGTATTATATTAAAATGAGTCAAAAATATTGATTTTCTTCTGATTTTTTATTTTTTACATATTTAAGTCAAGATCATGGAAGAAAACAAAATTTAGGCATTCTAGGATCTTTCAGTAAGATTATCATCATCTATATTAAAATTATTTATATTTGTGTTAATATTAATTTCGTTATATTTATTAATATTATTATTTATCATTTTTAATTTTTATTAGTTTATTACTTATATTCAAAATTATACTTTTTTTATTAAATATTATTTTATATTAAAATAGTAATTAAAATTAAAATAAAAAAACTAAATAAAATATAAAAAATAATACTCGTAAAGCGTAAAACCCCATTTACACTATGATGAGCGATGTCTGATATCCGATGTCTAATCTGCACTTGAGTCTTGAAAGGAGAGAGACAACATGAGAGAGATAGAATATTGATAAAAATAAAATATAGATTAAAGAATGAGATGAGTATATTTATAATTTATAGATGTGAAAAAAAATTAAAGAAAAATTATTTTTTTGAATTTTTTATAATTTTTTAAATATTTATTTTGGGTAGAAATCCGACCACCCGAACCCGCCCCAAGATCAGCTAAACAATTGGGTTGGATCAGCTAGAAAATTCCAAAAACTTTGACTTCTAGACTCAGATCGGGCTGAGGCCCGATAGGTCAAGGGAGTCAAACGGACGAGTGTCACAGGCAGGCGGGTTCTACCACACTCGAACCCGCCCCAAGATCTGGGGCATGGTTCAAGTCATGCCGAAGAACCATTCCTTCGAGTAGGCAACCGAGTCATGCCAAGCATGGCATGAGGCTCGTGAAACCTCGGCACAACATGGCACGAACCGTAATCAAGGCATCACAGCACAAGCCCAGGCACGATTCTGGACTATGCCATGCCAAATCAAGTATGGCTCAAGCGGGCTCGAGCTAGCTGGCCCACTTGACAAAATCTCCTCTGTGATCCAAAAATAATCATATTATTACGTTGTTGATTTCGAGCTATAAATCTAATGAATCAATCCTATCACCTAAAGAATAATATAAAAAAACTTAGAGTATTCACCTCAAATTCATAGGTTCACATATTTATAAAGAATTACTGATCTACAGGATCTATTATCCTAGAAAAATTTTTTTGGTCCAAGACATGATTTTGGATGTATTGTGTTTCATGGATTTCTAGTACGTGTGAACGAGTCTTTAGAATAATCATCCGATTTAGTAATATTGTTACTTTAACTTCATTTTCATTGGTTGTATTTTTTTGATTTTTTTTTATATTGAGTATTTTTTTATAAATTTGGGTTGTTACTTATTTCCTTCCGCTATTTAATAAACCATTATTCCCGGCATTTTGTGATTTTGTATAAGCCACGGTCCAAACGTCCTACCCCAACAAGTAGTGTGCCTGCTGAGTGTAAAAACAGTGAAACATTTGCCAAGAACAGACGTATAAAAATTTCCATTTGCCAAGGAAGTAACTTAGTTGTTATTAATCAGTAACTTACCAAGGAAGTATAACTTATTGTAATCATCATATACTAAAACAAAAAGATTTCCATCGCATTGAGCCCATTGAAAATTTTCCAAGAACAGACGGCAAAACAAAATTTTACTATTGAGTAGCTGAATTACTAATGCATCATGCATTCCTGTTGCTCTAAAAGATTTATTATTATCAATGGGAGGCATTGGTCAGAAATTTGTTGGCCCAATGAGGTGGATAATTTTGTTTCAGTTTCAGTGTTGTTCCTGTAAATTTGTTCACCAATTTCCTATTATCAATTCTAGGTGCTACTCCAAGTCTTTATTTGTTCTTATTGGGAATGAGGCAGAGGTACTCTTGATAACTTTATTTAGCTATATGTAATAGAGTAAAATATGTGTAGTGCAGTGTGCAACACATTGCAGTGCAGTGCAGTGCAATAGCAATGTGTTGGCAATCTGTGTAACACGCAGTGAAGGAGTGTGAGTTGAAGAATTAGAGTGTCCATCACAATATGGTTTTCTTCTTTTTACAAATGGTGCAATATATAAGTGATAAACACATCAAATTACCGTCAGCATCAAGTGAATGTGCAATGTCTATAAAGTAGTGTAGTTTTTAAGAAATGAAATATCAAAGAAATGACGCACACATTGTAAAAAAAAATGATATATCAAAGAGAGCGAATAATAAATATTTTCAGATATAAAGAAGAGAGCACTACAAATTTTTAAGTCATGCTAACAACTAGAATTATCCAAGGATCTTCGCAGAATTCTATCACTGTTATCCTTATTAGAAAGAATATAGAAGGATACTCTCGAAGGCAACATACACTTATCATTTTCCAAAAAATATAATTCTCAAAATTTATCTTTCTATTTCAGATTTCTTAGTTATCGGCTCAGTAATCAAAAGATATATCATAGGTGATATATCTTTGTTTTTATTTTGTATTCTTGTTCATAAAATATTATTATATTAAATCATAAATTATCTAAAATATTTGATTATTAGAACATAAAACTTAATATTCTATTTTATATATTTTTTTGTTCTTAGTGAACCATAATATCTTATTTTTGTGTATTTTATTTTTATAAAACAAAATTCTAATATTTATTTTATTGATATTTTTTGCAACATTAAAATATTTTGAGGAAAACTTCATTAGAAATTATTAGAGATATCAAAAGAGTAGTGTTGAGCAGATCCGGTACAATTTTAGGCTGCCCAACCGGGCTACCGTGATGAGTCAAGCTCGGTTATTATACCGTGCTGTGTCTGGATTGGCATGGTTTTGTGGAGGTCAAGCCCAGCATGGGCCCACGGCACAAAATCTACTGGATTAGCCCGGTTCAGACTGGTTCGTGTCGGGCCAAACCCCTAATTTTTTTAAAAAAATTAGGATTTCGGAGGCACGCCGCCGCGCGTCTTCGTGCTTTTGGTGCTCGGTGAGCATCGCCCGTCAGGCGTAGGCTCATTGTGACTACACTCTGTGTAGGATACGCGTGCCGTGTCAGGCATGGCACGCAGGCCAAAAACTTTGGCCCGGCACGGCACAACTCGTGCAGTAGTTGCGCCCGGCACGGGCCCAAGCACGACTGAGTAGCATGCCCTGCCGGGTCAGACACAACTGAACCTTGCCGTTCCTCATGCTGGGCCGGACCAGGCCCATTTGACACCTAGAAATTGTGCAAAGATACTTTTTATATCATTACTTTTATGATTAAATATCTTACAAAGTTCATGAGTGTAATTAATTTATTATTTATTTATTTTTGATTTATCATTCATCAATGGCTAAACTATAAATTTTGTAGAGTTGTAAAATGAGTTATAGCGAACACAAAACAGGATGGGTGCCTGAGTCATTCCATGTCGGCATGGCTTAATGGAAGCTAGGCCCAAGAAGGCTCGATGGCCCGCCTAACTCAACCAGGCATGTCAGGTCAGACCGAGTTATGTTGAGTATGGCTGACAGTAGCACGACACTACCATTGGCCAGTGGCCAAGCCAATCAGCAGTGCAGTCTATACTTTGCACGTGTAGTATCCATTGGGCAATGAACACCCAGCACTGGCAAGTGGTCCAGTGCAATGGCCACAAACCATTGCCCATGCCCAACTAGTAGGTCTAGCCAGTAGTTGATTTACATTGGCAGAGCCGTTGCTGGTGTCATGGCACCAAATATTTATTTTGACTTTCAAATTTATGTAATAAAAATAACAAAAGATGAAAATTTTTAAAAAATACATCAACAACCGAACGTCAACAATACATATTCTATTCATCTAATATCCATGAATTGCATGTGTTAATAGTATATCTTAGATCGTCACGCTGATTTTAAAACTAATACTAGCAATAGCCTCAATATATATATCATCAATATTATATGAGTCATCATTTACCAACAGCTCTTTTATTTTATCTTAAATACTCATTCCTGAATTATTTCAATTATTTAATTAAGAAGTATTTTAAGATAACTTTTTATAAGATAACTATTTTATCTAAAATAATATTCACAACATAAAAAAAGACACTGATATTATGCTAGATATCATACAGATTAATAGATCACATATCATCTCAACTAACAAGGGATAAATGGATTCATATAATTAATATTAATTCAATATATATATATTTTTTTATATATATACATATATATATATATATACACACACATATATATATACATATAAATACACACACACACACACACATATATTATGATTAACATCACGTGATAGAATGAAATAATAATTAGTATATAAATACCGACAGTCCGACACAACTCATTTATATTCAATAAATTATCTCATCATTTACACGCAACTAATTGAATAAAATAATTATCATATCCAAATATGATGTTAATATTCATACTCAAAGATATGCAAACACTTATATATAGTATCATAATATGTAAACATATAATTTTTAATTAATTCAATAATCTAGTTCTTTTGCTTAATTTATGGATGTGGATCTGCATTTTAATAAATTTTCTTTTCATTTCATGTTAACCTTAGGATCCATATAATTAATCAAATAATAAAGAAATAAAATAAAAGATCAATATTTTTTATATTTAATCTTCATCTTAATAGAGATGACATTAAAATGAGAGTATCTTTTAAACTTGTTAAATATATTATTAATATTTTTTATGTACCAAAGTACAATACAAGTAATAAAAATATATACAAGCAAATACATATTCGTGACAACATAAAACATCTTCAAAAATATCAAATATAAATTTTTTTTCTGAATATTAATCTTTAATAATAAATTTATTATTCTTATTATTATAATAGTCGTATATCATGTTTTGATAATCAACACTTAACTCTAATATAAGAAAGATATAATTCATTTATAATTCTAATGATATCTGACGTTCATTTAAAAATTTTTTAAGTCAGTTGACAAACATAAAATATGGAACTCTTGTTGTTAGTAAGGTATACTAAGTTATTTTAGTAATTTTCTTATATTTTCTAATATATGAGAACTAATTTTTATTCTTAGTTAAACTATTAGATTAATTACGCTACAAATATACCTAAGATGGAAAAAAGATAGCAAAAGACTTATTTCTAATAGTTTTGATAAACAAGTTAATAGCAATACCATTATTTAAAATCTTAACAAAGATAATACTACAAATTTTATTTCAAAAATTATATTCTCTAAAGATCCTCATCAAACACATCATAAAGATTGAGAATATCATAAATTCTTAATTTTTTTATTTTTTATGTAGAATTGGTAAATTGGACAATAAGGCATGTCAAGTGAAATGTCATCACAGTTAGTCCAGATATCAAATATTACAAATATCACTCAACTATATTTCATTAATTACTAATTATTTTATTATGTCATTCCTACTTATAAACCTATGGATTCTATGAAAATCAGTTTGAAAGTAAATTTGAATTATATTAACTATTTTATGATCATCCAAAAATCCAATTAGAATACTCATGTTAATAATCAATTTTACAATGTCATCATATTAAAACATTTTTGTGATAAATAGAATATGTTGATGAAATTAAAATTGATTCAACTTTAAAAATTTCATCGCTAAGTTGAATTTGTTGGATATCTAACGTATCATTTTTTTATTATATTGATCAAATATATTTCTTAAGACAGTCATAAAGGTGTCAAGTGGGCCAGCTAGCCCGGGCACGACACGAGACACAGACCATATGAGCCATACCTAGCCTGACATGGTAGGGTCCAAAACTATGTCTGGGCTTGTGCCGTGTCGACTCAAGGCATGGCTCATGTCGTGTCGTGCCCCATGTTGTGTCATGTCTGAAAGCTAAGAAGCATGGGCACGGACAAGGACACGGGATTACGACACGGCATATTCTAAAAAACTAGGATACGGATACGACTAGGATACGGCATGATAAAAAAAATATAAATATAAATATAAAATTATTAATTATAAATATTAGGTATTTTATAAAATTCATTAAATTAAATTAAATTAAAATATTTTTATTATATAAAATAAATATATATTGTTTATTTTATAAAATAAAAATATTTTATTTTATAAAAATATTTTATTTTATTTTATTAAAATATTTTATTTTATTTTATAAAAATATTTTATTTTATGCCACATCCCCACACAAATATGCCCGCTCCTGCCTTCCCCTCAAACACACCCGCCCCTGCATCCCCCTCAAACACGCCCACCCCTGCCTCCCCCTCAAACACGCCCGCCCCTGTCTCTCCCCTCAATTCGCGCCGCCCCTGCCTCTCCCCTCAATTCTCACCGCCCCTTCCTCGCCCCTCAAATCGCTCCCGCTCATGCCTCTCCCTCAAATCGCACCCGCTCTCTGCCTCACCCTCAAATCGTGCCCGCCCCCTACCAGTGGGCAACGTTGGCCACCCAACGTCGTCGGACGTCGGGCACTATAGACATGGATATGGCTGCGACGCAACCATCCGATACGCCACGTGGCGCATCGGATACGAATTGTGCTATGATATGCCATGTGGCGTATCGGACACGTATTCGTGTCGTGTCCGTGCCGTGTCCACGTGTCTAGGTGTCGGACACGTGGACACAGCTGTAGGGAGCCGTGTCTGTGCTTCCTTGCCTGAAAGCATAGTCCAGCGGCATGACTCGACACCGTGCACCAGGACTCAAGCCGAGTTTCAGGCATAGTTAGATTGGACAAAGCATGATTGCCCGACCTCCCATGACATGTGACCTATTGGCTCATGCTCATGCTTTGGCCCAATCCTCTGATTCCAGATCTTTTTAGAATCGTCAAGCAGAACTATTAGTGTCAAATGGGTCTGGCCGATCCGACCCAAAATCAGCACAAGCATGGGCCAGCTCGGGCCAATTTTGGGTTAAAATAAAATTAGGGTTTCATTTTCGTGCTGCCCGTAGAGCATCATCGTTCATCTCCCATCAGGCATCACCGTTCATCCCCCGTCGAGGGTCACTGTATTGGCCTTAGTGTGTCAGTCAGCGTATCGTCGCTCATGTCGTGCCCACATGTCTGACACCTAGGTCATGCATGCTGCCTGACACAGCACGAGGGGCAAAGACCCTTAGCATAACATGATTTGTGCTGAGCATTCACCCGGCACGGGCTCGAGCATGCTACAATAGTGTGACGTGTCAAGCCAGACATGATTGAATTATGATGGGCTTCTAGCCTGCCCGGGCCATCAGGTCCATTTGACACCCAAAGGTCCAAAAAAAATTGGACCAAGATGCATCCAACCGTTGGATGCACACCAATAGCTAGGGCAGAAAATCCAACGGATATCAAGTTTATGCCATAAAAAAATCAAAAAAATGTCATGTCCACATGCTTGACAACCGGGTCGTGCCTACTGCTTGGCACAACACGAGGGGCAAAGACCCTCACACTCTCATTCGTCTATTATTTTTTAAATATTATTTTTAATTTTAATTTTAATTTTTATTAAGAATTTCATATCAAATATTAATTAATTTTAAAAATAGAATTTAAAATATAATTAATTAATTAATAAAAATTTAAAATGATAAATAGTAAATTTAATGACGAGAGTGTGAGGATTAATATTAATGTAAATATAAATAATTTTAATATTAATAACAAAAACCCTACGAATATTAATGATAAATAGACTCACTTTAATATTATACAAAATAAAAATATTATGAGTATTAATGAAAAATTGATACAATATAAATATTATAAAAAAATATTAATCTTTAGAAGTGTTTGTGAGACTGGACACTTAAACAAGCAAGGTGAATAATACACCAAAAAATATGGTGTATTAGATCCAATGCAAACTTATTGAGCGGTAAAATCATTAAGATTATATCTAATTCAGCTTTATGTTGATCCTCTTCATATACCACAAGCTAAAAAGAAATAATATGACAAAACTGATCACCACGATAAGTATTTCAATTAAATTTTTAGAGGATCAAAGGATTATCAGTATCATATAGACCTATTTGCAGCCTGTATATTATAGGATTTCTAGGTCCACATCTAAAAATTAGATATTAAAATACTATAAGTTAGAAAAATAAAAAATAACTAAATAATTTAAAAAATATAGTGATATAATATCTATGATGCCTGAGATATAAACTAGTCGTGATTATAGATCTTATGGATGTCTCATTGCCCACTATTTAAATTCTAAATTAACACTAAATAAAAAATATTATGGTTTTAAAAGATTTTTCATTCTCATCATGGCCCAATCATATATGAGTGTACGATAAGAATATTTAGAAAATATAATATTAAAAATAAAATATATAATATCACATTCGATAATGCATCTAATAATTGAGTAACAATTAACTTATTTATTATGATTATTAGAAAAAATATTTATGTTAAATATATGTGTCACATCATTAATCTCATAGTATAAGCTGAGATGAAAGTTATTTCTTTTACTTTAAAAAATATATATAACTCACTAAAATATTTTTAGACACCTAGCAAACAAAAAAAGTTAAATAGTCTTTGTTTGTCTGCAGGTCTAAAAAAGAAAAAATTTCAAATAGATATGAGACATCATTAGAATTATATATATTAATATTGGAGTCAAGTGTTGTATACGAAAACGTGATATCTAACTACTTCAATAATAAAAGTGATAAACTTATTATTGATGACACTGACTTAAATACAAGAATTTTATTTATGAATTCCGAAAAAAAATTTATGACGTGACAAACAAATATTTGTAAGTTTATACTTTCATAACTTACATTACATTCAGGTGCATATGCAATATTAGTAGTATATTTAGAAAATTTAGAGATAACCCGATATTTAATAAAATAACTCTTAAAATGAAAATCAAATACTTAAGTACTAGTCCACCATTTCAAACATATCCTCTTTATTATCCGATTATCTGCATAGACCATTGGATTAAAATAAAATGGATAGAGAATATTTTAACATACATATCCTCATCATTAAATCAAAAATATCAACTTGAAGGCTTCAATCATGAGAAGTTAACTGAGTTATTTATAGACTACGATACTAGATATGATAGTAGTAGTAGTCATGCTTCTAATACGGACATAGATATCTTATTCGAAGACAATGGCTTATCTATTCAGTTAATGAGAAAAAAATAATGAGATAGACTATCAAATAAAAATGTGCTATCTCAATACTTAACTATCAATTACTGCTTAATCCTATAATATATCGATAATAAAAAATTTGATATTTTACAATGATAAAAATCATGAGTCCATCTATCTCATGCTGTCTAAGATGACACGAGGTCTACTAACTCCTCCAGAGTCGAGCGTAACACTAGTCTATTTTTTTATTAGAGTTAATGTAATTTCAGATAAGAGATCGAGACTGCAGCCAGATATCATTGAGCCACTAGCATACATGAAAAATTAAAAAATTTCAAGATTAGACATCAATGATCAAGAATGTGCTGGAACAAGAGCGGAGAAGTTAATGACAGATAATAACTCATGAAACTTTGAAGAGATTAAGCTCACCACTAATAATACTATTAGATATTTATGCAATGATTATTAGTTGCATACTCATACAGGTTGGCAATAAGATTGAGCATTTGAGATAATTGAGCTTACTAAATTATTATTATTATGATTGAGATTGATTGATAATGTTTATTTTATATTGCTGTTATGATTTGTGAGTTATGACTTTGTATTATTTTAATTATTTTTGGATTTAATGATAAATGAATAATTGATTACGGATATATTTTTTTGATATTTTTTGTGATTTATGTGAACTTAATAAATAATATAATAAAATATCACACTCAAAACTCATAAATTTTAACTTAGAATATAAAATTTATATAAAAAATTAAATAGTTAATCTACAATTCCAAGACCGGACAGTGATTAGAATAATGAGTATGACTATGCAAGTCGGTCTCAAACTCAAAGTCATAGCCTCCTAAGACTTAGCTAAGCTAAGGCTAGGCTAAGGTGCTAAGCTAGAAATTTGGCCACGAACCAGCATGCCCCAGCACGACCTAGCCCGAATTCGACCAGACTTGAGTTGCCAGGTCATGCCGGGCCAGCCAAAAATAATTCATGACATGCCTAGCATGACTCTTGTACCCTACAGTGCTAGGCACAGTACGATTGCCCGATTGGGCCACCAAAAACTAGGTCATGCAGGCACAACTCATTTGACATCTCTAGGCAGTCAGTATCACTTATACTCCTATATGTATATATCTTTTTACAATATATATATAATATCAAATTATATTTAATATTTCTAATATTTTTATTTTTAATTATGATATGGTATATCTAGACTGCTAAAATTTATATATTTTTTGATTTTCTAAAAAAATGAGTGAAAATTATGAAATAAAACTTAATTTTGGCATTAAACCTAGAGGTGTCAAACGGGCCGGCCCGACACATTATTTTAAGGCACGATCGTGCTTCCGTGCTGGGCCATGCACGGTTTAAAAAAACTGGGCCCGGCACGATTTAAAAAAACTGGGCCCAGCACGGCCCGCTGGCACGGCGGGCCGTGCCGTGCCTCGCCTGGCCCGCTCGGGCATTCCTGTCCGAGTGGTTCGGGATACGGGGGACAGCGGGTCGGGTCGAATCAGACCCGACCCGCAATCTTTTTTTGCAGGAGGGGCATCATGGGGTCGGGCTCACGCCGGTTTGCAGTGCCACGGGCTGAACCATGCCGGGCCAGGCAAGGCACTGCACGGCTTGTGCCAAATCCGGGCACGGAATTTTTCCGTGCCGGGCCGACCCAGGCACGGCTGACACCTCTAATTAAACCTTCCTATTAAATTATCATTATCATTTATGTCTATATCTAATTTATTTTTATAATATTTTTTATTTTTATTTTTTAATATAAATGATAGAATTAGAAGTAAGAAAATGAGAGTAATAAATTTTAAATTTACTTTTTTTAATTTATTAATAAAACTAAAAATTACTAAATAAAATTAATTAATATAAACAATCATAATGTGCATTTTAATTTTATGTGTAAAATACACTTTAGATGTGTACCTCATATTCTCACGGCTAGAAATCACAACTCCTTATGAAACTAACACTGTAACTCCAAATTAAAATTACATTTAAAAAATATTGCAAATAAAAAATGATATGAATTTAAGAGCGAAAATAGAAGAGAAAAATTTACAGATAGAAATATATAAATTAAGTATTTATAAAATAATTATTAAAAAATTATTTTCTTTTTATTTTAAAAACATTTTTTGGGGTAAATATCACACAGCCAATGATCAAAATTGTATCCTTAATTTTTTTGTAATTACAGTAGATGACAAGAGAAAGATAACCAATGTCCAATTATGGTTGTCACTTTCCACCCATAATGAAAAAAAATATTTTAGCAAAAGTATGAGCAGCCATTAAAAAACTAGTTTGTTTTTAAAAAAAATGCACCAATGGGTCGTGGCATAGTGCCAAGCACACAGACTATGCCAGTCTCGGCATGAGACACATTTTACCCCAGCATAGCATGACATGAGTTGTGTCACGATCAAACACGACTATGGTTCAGGCATGATTCTGGACTATGTTGTGTCCGACCAAATATGACTGAATTGTGTTATGCCTCGCTAGTGTTTGAGCTACACAACCCACTTAATACCTTGAGAATTTTAAATCCTAGTATTAAAAATATATTTACCCTAAATTATGAGTCATATCAATTAAGAAAAAAATTATTATAATTTCATTTTCTACATATCATATTTGTATAAGTAAATATTTATTTGATTGATTTATTCAAATAATGATAATATTCTAGAGTTAAATCTCAAGATAGATTGATATATTTTATTATTTTTATTAATGATTATACATATTTTACTTGATTATTTATTTGTGTTTTAAATTATAATTTTTTTTAAATTATTTCATAAAAGAATATAAAATAAATTTAATAAAAAAAATAAAAATTATCAAGAGTGACAATATCTTATAGTATATGTCCAACATCTTAAATACTTATTATATTGATCATAAAATCATATATTAGACTTTTTATACTAATATACATCATAATATAAATTATAAAAAAAATAAATATTTAATTGAGATAATTATAATATTTTTTTAATACAAGTATTATAAAAAATTTTTAGAGAAATATAGTTTCGAAAAAAAAAATTATTTAATCAATTGATTGTTTTCATTTATTATTTCTCATTGTATATCTTCAGATTATATATCCTAAAAAATAATTTTGTCAATCTCGCAAAAATTTTGAACGTAATTATTTTGTTTTAGATTTCATTCCAAGACATGATTACATTAAATCAAAAAAAAATTGAAAATAATAAGATGCCTTTCTTAATTACTTTGATACCTAGGTAAGATATAAATATTATCCAACTTATATTAATAGAGTATTATTTAGTACTAATTTTATCTTTCTTAAGCAAGACTTTTTTTAACGAGCCTATAGAATTTTAAATAGGATTTCAACTAAGAGAGTATCACTCATCAACTACTTATAAACTTATTATATTACGTGATAACAACTCTCATTTTGAGTCATCATATATACTAATAAGTACAGATAAATTAATTTTGAAGAGAATAATATTTCCTTTGAAATATAATCTCCCTCGAGTCATGTCGAGTTGGTAGCTCTTAAGCCAATTCCAGCCCAAATTTAGAATGAATTGAGTAGAGAGATTTGTCCACTCAAAACTTCAAGTTTATTATTGAACAATGGGACATACACACCATTTAAAGTAGTTGGGAAGTCGGATGATCATGTAGTTGACTATTTTGATTTTGATTTTAGATTGCTGTCCAAAAAAAAAATAAAAAGTTATACTACACTTTATTTCACTTGTATTTTATTGTATTCACATATTCTTCTTTTTTGATCTCTTTTACTAATATTTTTGGTGATATTATAATATTTAGATTCTCTTTTGAAATATTATCTCATTTAAGAATGTGCAAAATCATGTGGAAAGGGGTTTATACCTTTCAATAATATAAGTTATTGGAAATGAATGAGGGTTCACTTTGAATACTATTATTCTAAATGGAAAGATGATAGATCATTTGATATTAAGACTTATTATGAGAAATATACTCAAATATTTTGAGTTGATTATTAGAATATTTTATCTCTAGTTTTCAAAATTACCTCAATATCAATACTAATATCACAAATAGTATCTCACAAATAAAAAATAAATTAATTAGATATGTTTAATATATTTCTTCATGAAAATCATAAGAAATAGGTATATATAAAATAACCATTTGATTTCTAAACAATGACAAAGCAATCAGATTCAATTTATAGCTTGAGGAAGGCATATAATATTTGAAGTAGTCACTAAAAATTTGATTTATAAAATATTAATTAACAATTATATTTATTGGTTTGCGCTGGGAGGAAAAGCATGGGTCAAAAAACATTGGTTAATTCCAAAGAGTTGATTGTCATTTATTTATTTCTCTAGATTTTTGTAGGTTTATTTAATGTTTTACTAAGTCCCTAGAATATTAAATTCTCTATGTAATTTCTTATACACAACTTCTACATAAAGTTGTGTCAAAGACCATTCAAATAATGAAAAAAAAGTGCATAAGCACTATGTCACTAAAAACTTAAGTAATTCTACTTATATCTCTATTTTTTCCTACAAATTTGGTATCAGATAAAGGTCGATTAGTAAATCCTCATCAAATGGAACCATGTTCAATTTTTCCCAGAGCCAAGTACCCATTTTTGAAAAAGAAGACTGAGTACTAGACTGATCAGATGCATTTCTTCCTAATTTCAAGAGACTTATGGTATATTATTGAAAAATAATGTTAAGAATCATAAGATATTCTTGAATATTCTCTGTTTATTCCCTACCTTTCTTGTATATTATTTTTTCTTTTTTTTATCTTCCTAATCTTTATAAATAGGTAGGACCTATGATATATTTGATTCATTCAATAAGAAAGAAAAATATTCTTTTCTTCTCTCTTCACATGATATTGAAGGGAGGTCCAAGTTTGAGGTTTGTCGTATATTCAATTATGACAACCCATTTGATAGTCTAATCTCTTTTTGACTCTTCATTGCAGTCAAATTCCCACCGCCACCGGATTACTATTCTGGTGTTGTCTTCGACTACCCTCATCGACGAGATATCACCACCATCAAACTCTTCGTTCGCCGATCTACCTACCGGAAGAAAGAACTCTGGCAACCTCCCTCCAGAGATCGAACTTCACCACCAAGCTCGCCTCCCTCCGGCAAAGCCTCGTAGCACCGTGCATCCTTGGTCCGACGCCTCTAACTAAGTGTTTTTGTCCAATCTCTCTTTGACAAGGCTGGTTCTCTAGATTGTTTGTGTTCTCTCCTTTTTTCATGGTCCACCATCTTCCACAAGCTTCTCTCCCCTTTAGCAGCTATGGTTCTCAGACTTTCTGACTTATTTTATTGATTTTTCATATTATGACTAAAAAGAATTTAAGTTTTTCTTCATTTCTGGCTGGAACTCCTATGATACCTATGAATCAACATAAGGGCAATGATAACTATAAATCTTGGGCTAATTCTATTATCTTATGGTTCACTAGAAATGATGTTGAAGACCATCTGACAACTACAGAGTCTAGTGTTGCTGCAGATAAACACCCTCAAAGATGAAAACATGATGCTTTGCTATATAATATTCTCCAGCAATTCATCGAGCCCAAAACTCTCGACAACATTGGGGACTATCACATCATCCTCTTTGGACCCAGGCTAAAAATTTATATACTAATGATTTTCAAAATCTCTACCACATCATCTCTTCCATTGATAGTCTAGAGCAGCTTGGTATGTAATTATTTTCCTTCGTTGTGCGAATATCTGCATTAAAAAATGAGCTCATATTTGTTCTACCCAGAGTCACTAATTTCAAGACCTACTTGTTCAGCATGGATCAAATCTTTATGATTCTTACTCTTATTAAACTTGACACAAAATTTGATAGTATTTGGGACCAGATCTTCACTGGCTCCGTCATTCCGACCTTTGATGACATTTTTGCTCTATTATTGGGCCATTCATTCACTGCAACTCGGTCTCGACACTCTGAAACTTCCCCATACACCTCAATAATATTTGCATCATCAAATCCTCATAGTGATTCCCAAAGTTCTCTTGGTGAACATCGAGATAGAGGCCAGTGAGCCTATTATACTTATTGTAATAGTTTGGGTCACCTTCGAGATTGATATTATCAATTGCATGGTCACCCACCTCGCACTACAAATGTGGTCAATCTTCTAAACCACCTCCAACTAAGGGTCATCCTCATTCTTCTCATCTCGGGGTACAACTTTTACAACTGAGAAATATGAGGAGTTTCTTCGCCTCACTTGTGCTGTCAAATCAGCCTCTATTGCTTTAGTCTCCCAGATCAGTAATTCCTTTGTTTATCTTGCACAATGTCTTGGCCTATGGATTCATGAATACGGTACATCTAATCATCTGTCTGATAATAAGTATTTTTTTTTCTTTTACTTTCACTTTAACTTTATCTATGATTACCTTGGCTAATGGGACTCAAACCATGGTCACAAGTATCAGATCTGCCTTTTCCATATCATCTTTATCTCTTATTTTTGTTCTTTATGTTCTTGCTTCTCCATTTAACATTATATCTATCAATAAATTAATTCATGATCTTCATTATTCAATTATATTTTCTCACTATTTTGTCACCAAGCAGAACCAAAGTACATGGAGAAAGATTGGCATAGGACATGAGTCTCAATGACTTTATCATCTTAGTTCAACCTCATCTTCCACTGTCTGTACATCAATAGATGACTCTCTTCTTGTCCATCATCATCTTGGTTATCCCAACATTTCCAAGCTTCAAAAAATGGTCTCTCAATTTTCTAGATTATCTTCACTAGAGTGTGAATCATGTCAGTTTAGGAAACATACTCGTGTTTTATTCCCCAAACACTTATGTTTGGGGATCAAGTCTCTTTTGGAGCTCATCCACACTTATGTTTGAGGTTCATCCATAATTGTGTCTACTTTAAGTTTTTGCTATTTTATTATATATATTGATGATTTTTCTCATTGTACCTGACTATTTTTAATGAAAAGTTAAACTGGGTTATTTTTTATATTCCAAAGAAATTTTACTGAGATTCTCAATCAATTTCAATCTTCTATTCATATCTTACGCAGTGATAATACCTTGAAATATCTTTCTACCACTTTTTAAAATTTTTTATCCTCATGAAATTTTTTCATCAGTCTTCTGGTGCTTACACTCCATAATAAAATGAGGTGACTGAGTACAAGAATCATCATTTAGTTGAAATAGTTTACACTTTTCTCCTCCACCATATAAGTTCCTCAATGTTTTGGGGGGGGGGGACACTATTTTAACCGCCTACTATTTGATCAATCGCATACTCTCTAATATCTTATATGATCAAGTTTTTTATTCTCTTCTTTTTTTTAATCAATCCCTAAATTGTCTCCCTCCATCTATGCACTTGTTTTGTCAATATCCTTACTCCTAATCATGATAAACTTTTTGCCGAGGCTACGAAATACATCTTTATTGGATATTCCCACCTTAATTGCAGTACCGCTGCTATTTTCCCAATACACATCGGTTCTTTTTGTCTACTAATATCACATTTTTTTAACATACTTCTCTTTCTCTACCCCGTCACCTCCTGGTCAGTTATTCATGAGTAGAATCATGAATGTAAGGAACAGAATTCCCTATGAAGCTTTGAGTGAGAGAAAGCTAGAAGTTAGCCATCTAAAAATGGCAAGAGATGTCAATCATGTTAATAACAAGCTAATAGTGACAAGAGATGTCATCTTTGATGAAAGAGTTAAGAGTAGGATGATAGTGGAATTTCAGCAGCCAAAATTCAAACTTTCAAGATTTTGCTCTAGCTGAATCATCAAGTACCGAATCATCTGCTGAAACTTAGAATCCAGCAACTTCTGAAACTGGAAATGACAGTTTTAGAAGCTAGCAGACCGCCAAATTGGTATGGTGATTTTAGAAGTTATTTCTCCAATAAAAATGCAGATTTTGTTCTTTTCTCTTGTGATCCACAGACTTTTATAGAAGCTGCAAATAATAAAAAATAGCAAAAAGCCATGGAAGAAGAACAAAACATGAATGAAAAGAACAATACTTGGAATCTTGTAGATCCTCTCAAAAGCAACGACATTATTGGTCTTAAATAAGTTTACAAGGCTTAGTACAATGAGGATGGTTCCATTCAAAAGCATAAGGCCAGGTTAGTGACTAAAGACTATTTCCAACAGCTTGGAGCAGATTTCAACAAAACTTTTGCACCAGTTACAAGAATTGAGACAATCTGACTTGTTCTTGCAATTGCTGCCCAATTGGAGCTGAATGTATATCAAATGGATGTCAAATCAATTTACCTTTATGGAGAACTAAGAGAAGGTTTAATAGAGCACCCAAGTAGATATGAAGTCAATGGCAAGAAAGAAAAGGTGTACCTGCAGAACAAGACATTAATTGATCTCAAACAAGCTCCATGAGCTTGGAATAGTAAGATTGATTCCTTCCTTGAGAATTCAGATTTTTATAAAAAACCTCATGAACCAATGCGTTATTTTATGAAGAATGAAGCATATTTTATCATAACCTGCTTGTATGTTGATGATTTGATTTTCTTTGGGAGCAATCATCATTTACTTGCTGATTTTAAGCACTAAATGATGATAAACTTTGAGATGACAAACTTAGAAATCATGAAATACTTCCTTGGGATGCATGTGAAGCAAGGAAGAGGGAAAATCCTCTTTTCCCAAGAAAAATATGCAGTTGACATCTTGAAAAAATTCTATATGAAGGATTGAAAGCTGTAAGTACTCCTATGACTTTAAATAAAAAATTGAACTCTAACGATGGAGCCAAGAAGGTTGCTGAAAATCAGTACTGGAGTCTAGTTAGATCTCTTATATATTTAACTCATACTAAGCCAAATATGATTCAAGCAATTAGTATGTTGTCAAGATTCATGCACAGCCCAAGTGTGTTTCATTATGCAGCATCAAAAAGGGCACAAAGGTACCTAAAAAGCTCATTGAAACTTGGTTGGAAAAATGACAAAGATTCCAAATTCACTTTGACTAGTTTTACCGATAGTGATTGGGCATGATCTACTGATGATAAAAGAAGCACATCAGCCTATATTTTCGGCCTTGGAAAGAGCATCGTCTCAAGGTGCTCTAGAAAGCAAAATACTATTTCTTTGTCATCTACGGAGGCTGAATATACTTTAGCAACAGAGGCTGCTTGTGAAAGAGTTTGGCTAAAAAAATTGCTTGAAGATTTAGGACTGAAGCAGGAGAGCCTTCCAACTAATTATTGTGAAAAAATGTCTGTAATTGCCCTAACAAAGAACCCAATTCCATGCCAAATCAAAGCATATCGAACTGAGGCATCATTTTATTGGTGACCTTTTGCAGAGAGAAGAGATACCAATGAACAACCAGCAAACATGCTCACACAACCTATCACTGATAAGAACTTAAGAAGTAATTGAAGTTCAGAGACATGTTGGGACTCACTGTTTTAGAAGAGAATTTGTGAGAAAAACCATGAATCAATAAGTCATTGAATAATTCCAAAGACTTGATTGTCATTCATTTATTTCTCTACTATTTTTCTAAGCATTTTAATATTTTGCTAAGTCCCTAGAATGTTAAATTCCCAACATAATTTCTTATACACAGTTTCTACATAAAGTTATATCAAGAACCTTTCAGATATATAAAAAAAGTCCAGCAGCACTCTGTCACTAAAAAATTTAGTAATTCTACTTCTATCGCTATTTTTCCAACATATGCAAATGTATGATACATATTAGTTTTTTTCCCAAATAAGTTCAGATGATAAACTTATCATACATATTATGTACCTGGATAACATCTTTATTAAAAAATATAATGAGTTGAGAATCATACAACTAAAGAAATACCATTAGTTATAATTTTAAATGAATAATCTTATAAGGTTAATATTTTCTTGAGATATACATAATTTATGATAAGAGAGAAATTATCTTATCAACTTACAGGTATGAAGTTAATATTCACACAAAAATTAGTTTTTTGATTATACACAAGCAAAAACTCCTATTGAGCTAGAGATTGATTGCTTGTCTAAAATGATTCCTCTAGTTAACTAGCATACATACAAGAAAATCATCAATAATATTATCTTACTATTATAAAACCAAAAATAACTTATATTACTAATATAGTTAGTCATTTCTAAGAAATTTCACGACATATTCATCTGGATATAGATATTCGCATACTTAGTTATATGATGAAAACTGGAGGCATATACAATTCTTTCGATGATTATGATACCTTTCAGCTAATTATTTTTTAAAATTTCAATTTAACATTATCTTGCACAAAGAGAAAATCTACCATAAGATATTATAATTTTCAGGGAGACAATATTGTCTTCTTACAAAGTATGAGATATATAATAATCTAAAGATTCACTAAATAAAACAAATTCATGATAATGTGACAATCACTTAGCTAATACTTTAGATCAAGCACATTCTAGAATAGATTAGATATATATTTATTTCTCTTATTATTATTTAATATAATAATCAGACAATAATATATATATAAACTCCAATCTAATTTTTTATTAGCGAACAAAACAAATATATGTTGATTACCTATTTTTCAAGGAAAAATTCTAAGATGAGAGCAATATTACATATATCCTATCATAGACTAATTTGATATATATATATTTATGAAAATATTGAAGAAATATCAATTCACTTCTATTTCTTCTAAATCTAGTATACTAGATATTTATATAACAAGTTGACAGAGAATATTATAGTTTTTATTTGTTATTATCTTTGTATGTATTTATTATTTTGTTGAAGATAATACTCAACATATAAGTTACCACAATCATTTTTAGTTTCTATTTATAGGATTAAGATTTTTCTTTTATTGTTATGAGATCATTAATCATTATTATGGAAAAGATTTTTGTTCAGCATTTGATCTTACATAGAGAAAAAAAAAAACCCAAGAAATAATGCCTTTCAGAAATAACATTAAATACAATTACATTTTATGTTTCAATTTTATACATACCTGAGATGATAATAGTATCTCTTAAAGAAAAAAAAAATATGTTTGCATTCTTTATAGTAAAAAAAGCATAGATAATGAAAATCACTAGACATACAAATGTGCAAAGGTAAACCTTGCACACCTATTCAAAAAAAAAAAGTTTTAAAAATTTTTAAAACTTGTACATGATATAATAAGATTTAATAATCATTTATTAGTTATAGGCACAAATAGTACAACCATTTAAAATTTTAAAAAAGAACCAATAAAAAATGTTAATAATTTGAAATATATAAAGATATTGAAAATGAAAAAAATAAAAAAAAAATTAAAAGAAAACAAAAAAATTGTTAACAATAATAGTAAATTATAAACTATAAAAACTAATGAAACGAAAAGAAATAATAATATTCAATATATTGAAAAGATAAAAGTGCTCCTCTTATATAAAGACCAAGGAGATTTGGGGTAGGCCACAAGATGGATTTTCCCATCATAAAATAAATAAAAGCAAAACAGATTAAAAAAATACTTTGAAATGTAAAATTATAAACATCAATATTCACCTCAAGTTGGAGTGAAAAAAAAAAATCAAACTGACTACATAACTTGGTAGTGAACTATTATTTGAAGTTCTCTAAGATTTTGTTCACTAGTAAATGGTCTTCTGCAAGAATGGTTAGACATGCTAACTTTCATAGCTCCAAGATAAATTAGTCTCCTTAAAATAGCATTTCAGTTAGTAACTTTGCAATCTAAATTTTTCTAGGGCCTTGTTCCCATAATGTTATTGACTATCCAAAAACTAACTGGTCCCTTGATATTTTCACATTCCCCTAGGGTCTTGTTCCTGGCGTAGATGAAAAGTTGAAAACTGAACTTATACAATATCTACAATATTACCATCACTCAAATATCTCTAGAAAACATGGATTGGCAGAAGAAAAATACACTTTGCGGTCACTTTTTTATTGAATTGGGGTTTCTTCAACCTCAAATTGATACTACTGTTTTGACAATGAATAATATAGTTTTTTATCTTGTACTATTGTGCACATTGTCACATGCACTATTACATGCATTGTTGTGCACATTGTCACATGCACTATTACATGCATTGCTGTGCACATTGTTGCATTCATTGTTGTGCATTCATTGTTGTGCACATTGTTGCTTGAACTTTTGAACAGACAATTACATGCACAATTTGGCACAGTTTTTTACTACAATGGGTGTCCACATATACTATTGCGCACACAATTTCATGCACAATTGGCACATGGTTGCATACACTATTGTGCAACAATAACAAAGGTGATTTCTAACATGCATAACTCTCTCCTTCCTTGCACCTATTTTTCCACTCACATGTCAAGTGATCTCATCAAAACTACAAAAATAATAAATTATAACAACCTTAAAAAGGTCTTAACTTACATTTTTTTCCCAAACATAGTGTCGTATATTTATACACATTTACTTGACATGGAGTTTTGCAATTATCTTTGTATTATTTAGTTTTATATATTTTTGATGAGTGCGGGCTGATCAAGTCACTTTTGTTTATTATATAAAGATATTTAATATATGAATTTCATTATATTTTTATTTATATTTATTTTTTAACATTAATTTATAATTAAAATAATAAAAAATTAATATAATAAGATTATTCAAAAAATATAATACAACAATGCATTAGAATATATATCATATAAATTCAACTCTTATTATATAGACTAAGTGATTATCCACCAAACTATGTGTCATAATACCCCTGAGAAATGAGATTGTAGAGAAAGTAAAATAAACATCTAATTAAAATAATTCAGACACTAATATTTGATATCAATGTTCCGAAGTAATTTTGGATAGATATAATATTAACCACAAACTTTCTTCAATTGAATGTATGCATCTATCTTTTCTCAATATATACTCTTTTAGATTTTGTATCTTACAAATAAATTATTTAACATACCTCCAAATTTTTTGAAAGAACTTGCTTTGTTAATACTCAAAAAAAAAAAAACCTAGAGCTTTAAGATATGTCATTTTTAGATATTCCAATACTCAAAAAAATACATAATTACTATTCAACTATATATGATAAGATTTTAACGAGTGATGCATCATAATACATTACTTTTCTTTAATGCTCAGTAGTCACACTTGGACTTCCAGATTGAAAAAAAAATTACGTGTTGTTATATCTTAACTTATTGATCAACATTGCGATAAAGCTCATATAGAGTCGTCATAGATACGTACAAATATATATCAAGGTGACTCTTGAGAGAGCAAAATTTTCTATGAAATATATCTTTCGACTTCAGAAAAAATCTAGTCCAATTCAAGCTCATGGTAAGCAAAATAATGGAAGACTTGTCTAATCAAAATTTTGAATCTATACTTAAATAAGAGGACACATACATCCTGTTGAGACTAAATAATAATTTATTAAGGAGAGAGATAATCATGTAACTAACTCATTTGATCTTAACTTTTAGATCGCTTGTCAAAAAAGACTGATAAATTGTACTCAAAATCAAATCTCACAAATTTTGTCATACTCATAATCTCGCTTTTTTATTATTTCTTTTAAAGATATTTTGATATTCAAATATCCTTCTGTGATATTATTTCACGCGTGAATAAGTAAGGTATGTTACAAGATATAAATATTTTTCATTCTAATAGAACTTAGGAACTAAATCAGGACCTGCACAAAAATCTATTGCTTATTGCAAATGAGTTATCATTGTGAATGAAATTTCAAATAGATAGGTAGATCATATCAAAGCATGACTTACAAGGAGTGAGTTCAATAAGACATTTGTTGTGAATCAACGAAAAAAAAAAAAAATAATGGCCAAAAAAAACTTCATATGAATTCTTATTTCATTATATATCTCACAAAATGAAGGATATATCAATTAAATGTGTAAAATGCATGTCTTCATGATAACTTTGGGGAAGAGATAAATATAAAGCAACTATATAAATTTTGAGCAGCATAATTAGACATAATTTATAAATTATGAAATATATTATAGTGTTAGAAGTGATAACCAAAAATCTAGTTTGAGTTTTTTTAATGACAAAGAATGCATTCAAGTTGCACAAATGTGTTATAAATTTTCCTTCATTTTTAGGAGTTTTAATGATATAATACTTTTATGTATTACAAAAATAATTAGCATTTTGATCGCAATAAATAATAAGTTGAAAACTATCAAATTCAAAGAATATCTTCAATAATAATTTTATAAGAAAAATATTAAAAAACTTAGATATTTTCTTGAGATAGAGATAATTTATTCCAAAGAAACAAAATCACAAATGAAATATGCAGTTAAAACTCTTATAAAAATTAATCTTTTAGATTGTGTTCTAATAGATACTTATTAGTTATATTAATCAATGCATTGAATTTAGGGGTATAACCGAGCCGAGTATTAGGCAGGCTCGGCTCAGCTCGGTTTTAAAGGAGTAGGCTCGAGCTTGTTCATGAGCATGTTTATGAGCTAACGAGCCGAGTTTGAGAATGTTCGGGCTCGGTTCGTTTAACTTACGAGCTTGTTCACGAGCCAGGTTAACGAGCTTGCTCACAAGCCTATTCACGAGTCTGTTCACGAGCCTATTTATGAGCTAACGATCTGAGTTTAATGGTGCTCGGGCTCTGCTCGTTTAACTTACGAGCCTCAAAATGATGCTTGAGAATTAAAGAAAATATTCATCTAAAATAGCCAACATACAACTAAATTAAAAAAATAAGATAATAAAAAATTCATCATGTTCATTTGTAGGAAAAATTTGTAGTGCATCAAACCTTCTCCATGTTCACCAGCCTGTTCACGAACTTGTTCACAAGTCTAATTAACGAGCTTGCTCACGAGCCTATTCACGAGCATTTTTACGAGCTGACGAGCCGAGTTTAAGGGTGCTCGGGATCGGCTCATTTAACTTACGAGCCTCAAAATGATGTTCGGACTCGACTCGTTTAACTTAATAAACGAGTTCGAGTGAGCTTCTAACGAGCCGAACGCCGAGCAGCTCGCAAAAAGCTTGGCTCGGTTATAGCCCTAATTAAATTATAATCCGATTTCACTCTTTCGAATTACTATACTGCTTATAAAAAAATTTAAAATACTTAATTATCTAATTATTAGCAAACTAAATAATTTATATAGAATATAAAATTAATTATTTTCTAGATTATCATCAACAAATTTATTTATATGCAACTAGAGGTGTCAAACGGGCCGGCCCAGCACGGCACGGCCCGTTTTTCACGTGCCCGGCAGTGCTACCGTGCCCGGCACGGCACGGTGTTTTAAAGTCGGGCACGGCACGGCCCGTGGGCACGGAAAGGCAGTGCCGTGCCGTGCCCGGCCCGCTCGGGCACGACTTGGCTTGGCCAGGCGGCACGGGCGCACGGCAGGGGCAGGGCAGGCGGGGCGGGGCGGGAGACGCAACGCTGGACCGACTCAATCGGGGTCCGGGTCCCAGGAGCCAAGCACGGGCACGGCCCGTGCTTGGCAGATTAGAAAAAAATTTTTTTTTTTTAAATTTTTTATTAAGTTTCTGTATATACTTTAGAGTATTAGTAATAATTAAAAAATATAATTTTTTGTAAAAAATATTACATTTAAAATTAAATAAAACAAACAAAGATTAGAAAAAAAAAAAAATTTTTCAATTAAGTTTAGCATATTTTATTATTATAATTTATTAATTATATATTAAAATTTAAAGTTAATAAATTTTAAAATAAAATTTAAATCGTAAAATAATAAAAAAAAACATTAAGTTAGTAAAAATTTTAATTAAAAAAAAATTAAACTACACAAATGAAAAATTATCATTCATGCATTTGAAACCAATAGTCGGAACAAAACAAGTATAAGTTTCAACACAACGTATGGTACAAAGTACAAACAAAGTGTATAAATAAAATAAATAAAAAAACATCGAAAAAAAACAACAGATGAGCATCATTCGTCAAGCGGCATATCATGAGAATCATCAGCCGCAACATCAAGATCAGTATCATATGGATCATCATCATCGGCAATCAGCTCCTCCGCCATCATAGTGGATGTGGATGCGACTGCAGTGTCTGTCACAGTCCCAGCTTCAGCACGATCACTGATGCTAAATCTCGATTCCTCCCAATCCTTCAAACATGCCAAGGCCTCAACCATATCTGGACGTAATCTCGATCTCCTATCCGAAATCACGTTCACTGCAACAGAAAAAACAGACTCCGATGCTACGCTCGACACCGGAGGAGTCAGTAGATCCCGTGTCATCCTAGATAGCACGGGATAGGCGGACTCATATGATTTCCACCACTGTAATAAATCAAGATTCTTATTGTCAGAAGGTGATAGGATTGAGCAGTAATAGGTATCTAAGTACCGAGACAGCTCGCTCCTATGTGAAGGTCCACCCCTACGTTTCCCCCTCGCTAGGTTAATGGAATAATCATCATCTCCGAACAAGGTATCAGTGTCCGTACTCACAGTCTCACCACCACCATACCTAGTATCATAGTATGTGAACAGGTCTGTCAACTTCTCGTAAATGAACCCTTCAGGTGGCTCTTCCAGGTTCATGCACGAGAAAATGAAAGTCAGGGTATTTTCAACCCCTTCCACCTTAGCCCTAGGGTCCATGCATGCTGCGAGGCAATAAAGAGATGGAATGGTGGACCAGTACTTCGAGTACTTGGTCTCCATCTCTGCAACTATATGGCTAAGCGTCGGGTCCGCTCGATACTTCCTAAACATGCTACTAATGTTGCATATGCAACGAAGTGCAATGCAAGTGGTGGGCGTATAAACCGACGAACACATGTTCGTCGTGTCATAAAATATCTTCAGGAATTTCATAAATGAAATTCCTGAAGCCCAGTCAGTGTCATCAATAATAAGTTCGTCACTCTTACTATTGACGTAGTCGGATATCACGTGTTCGTATCCAACACATGATTCCAACATCAGGTACGTGTAATTCCAACGATGTCTCACATCCGAATGGAATTTCTTCTTCTTAAGATTCGCAGACAAACAGAGATTATCAAACTCTTGTAGTCTGCGAGGAGTGCGAATATACTTGAGTGCATTGCGTATATTTTCCAACGCGGGGGAACAGACCTTCATACCCACTTGAACTATCAGGTTAATAACATGACACATGCATCTGACATGAAAGATCTCTCCTAATGGTGCGTCTCTAATATTCCTAACAAACATATTGATCGCTACTCCATTATTCGCAGCATTATCGAAAGTGACACTAAAAATTTTATTTTGAATTTTATATTCCCTAAATATTTTCATCATACACTCAAAAATGGCCGGGCCATCATGAGGATGAAGAATCTCAGTGAATCATAATATTTTTTTATTGATTGTCCAGTTAGAATCTACATAATGACTCGTGAGACATGCATAAAAAGAATCATCGTGACATGTCCATATATCAGACGTCACGGACACCACTCCACTAAATGCCATAAATTCCTTAATTATTTTTTGTTTTTCTAACTTATATATCTTTAGTATGTCACTCCTGGATGTGGACCTAGGAATCCTACGATAGGATGGCTGAAAATAAGTCTGCATGATACGCTCTACCCTCGGATCTTCCGAAAATCTGATCGGAAGACCCATCAATGTGATGAGCCTGGCCATGCCGTCCCTACCCAACTCGCTTGAGTATACGAATGGAGTAAACTTTGAGACTGAACTCGATCTAGTCTCAAAAAATGTAGTGCCAAGTTGGGTTTGCCTAGGATCTAACGGTCCATGTTTTTTGGAGCATATTTCAGCATGCCTCTTGAGGTGCCCAGTCCCACATGTACTCTTGCATGTTAAAAGTCTCATACAATATTTGCACTGTGTCATTTCATGTTCCTCACCCCTAACATCTACTTGTGTTATGATTTTAAAATGTGTCCAAACTACAGAAGTCCTCCTAGTTTTTTGTTTTTTAGAACTTTGGGCTGAGATGACAGGAGAAACCAAAGTTTCAGGAGCCACAGACGTATGTGTAACACTAATATTTTCATTTTCCAAATTTAAATACGTGTTAGGTGTATTTGTCATTTTTTATTTTTCCTAAGTTTTTCTAGAGAGAGAAGCTTTAGAGAGAGAGTACAAAAAAAAGTAAATTATATTACCCGGTAAAAGCAATGAGGTCACTCACGTGCAAGGTGCACCGCAGGAAGCTCTGATGTTCAAAACACAAGTTGAGTTTCACGAAAATCCAAGCCGAAATCAAAATCATGAGGGCCGAGAGAGAAAAAATATTGAGAGGTTTTATGTTTTTGAAAAACATAAATGTTATAGAGAGGGGGGTAGATTTTATAGGCTAAATAAAGTTTTATTTTTTAAAAAAAAATATTTTTTTATTAATTTTTTGAATTTTTTTAATATATTTAAGGGGCAGAATCACGAGGACCGTTGGATTCTGCCCCCTAGCCGTTGGAGGTGAATCCAAGGGCTGAAAATCGCTCAAGTTTGAATATTTTTTTTTTTGCCGTTGGCAGGTCGGGTCTGTTTGGACCCGACCCGAGGTCTTTTTACCCGGGGGGGGGGGGGGGGGGGGGGGGGGGGGGGGATGGGTCACGACTCAGTGAGTCGTGACTCACGCCACGGCACGCCGCCAGTGCCACGCGTGAACCGGCACGGGATGGACCCGTGCCGGCGTGCCGTGCCGGGCCAGGCACGGGATTTACTTCACCAGGGCACGGCACGAGCCCGAGCATGGTTTTTGAACGTGCCGGGCCGGCCCAGGCACGGCCGGCCCGGCCCGGCACGTTTGACACCTCTATATGCAACTCTGCATATACTGAGGTATATGCAAAAAAGTATTCATCAATTCGGATCTCTTTTAGTAGTAGTGAACACTTAAAATTAATTGAGTATTCAAATTCCAATTTATATAGTCGAGCCACATAAACCCCAACATGACTCGGGCACTAGGCAGAGGTCATACCTGACCAAACATGGCTTAAGCCTAGGCTAGCGTGAATCCATGTCAGGAAAGCGGAGTTCTGTCCAGGCTGACTGATGTATGGGCAAGGCAAACCTTGATCTGATTAGAGTCCAGGCCAACCTGGGCTCATGCCATGCTAGCTAGGCATGGATCAACAATTAGCCCTAACTCAAACTGACTGGACCCGAACATAATCTTTTATTAAAAACATGAGATGTGAGATTCACAAGTACACTTGATAAGAGATTTCTGCCAGATCTAGGGACGACTTGGAGTAAAATTTGGCCTATGTGAGATAGTTTCTTAAGTCGTGTCAGGTCGTGTGTTGTTGAAGAACGTGAGCCAATCCACTTGGTCTGGCATGACCTGTGCTACGAGCCATTCAGGCCCACGCCTACCCTAGGAATGAGTTTGGTATCACAATCAAGCATTATCCATATTTAACAAGGCCACCCAACCCATTTTTCATATTAGTTTGTAAGATACGTTGGATCCAACATAGAATCGATAAGATCAGATTTCAACTTTCTTCTCTCATTAATCTTTAGTATCACAATCAAGCATCGATATATATAAATATTAATCAAGTATTTAACAAGCTAATAAAATAAAAGTGATATCTATCGTGCCATGTTGGCAAAGCATGGCAGCATGGAAGTCAGGGTGGCATGGCCCATTGGCTCACAAAGAAAAATCAGGTATGTTGAGTTGTGTTGGGTCGAGTTGGACCTGACTAACTCCTGACCTATGGCAAACCCAAGCTAACGTAGATTAGCTGTCTGGCACCAGAAACCTGTCCTCGGCTACGCTATGCCCCAGCAAGTGGTCCAGGAAAGGTCAGGCACTAGACTTTGGACTGACTAACTACTGACTGCGGGACTAGCAGTAGGTAATTTCCAGTGCCCATTGCCCAGTAGGAAGTCTACAATAGGCTAGGTTGTAGCCTATATGTGCATGAGATGTTATTGTATGTAATTATAAATTAATAATATGTAAACACATATTATATATATATATACATATATAAATATATATATATATATATGTATGTATGTGTGTGTATATATATATATATATATATATATATAAACATAATATCAATCACTCTCATTCAATCTAGTTCAAATCATCATACATCAAAAAGTCGGTACTATCATTTTTAGATATGACATCATTCAATTGGAACTCTTACTTTATATTCAAAATTCACCTGTGCATCCTCCAACCTTTTAAATACGACATAACTTCTATAATATATAAATATAATATGTTTCTTCTATCTGAAATCATATTCATAATCACAAAAAAATAAACATTAATATAACACTAAACAACAAAGAGTTAGTAAATCATATATTATTTTAGATATCAAAAAAATAATATATTTATATGATTTTTATTATCTGAATATGTCATAATTTTTAATATCATTATGAGATAAGATGGAACAGTAATCAGTATCTGAGTATCTCAATAACTCACTCTTATTTGATTGATCTCATCATTTATCTCTATCTAAGTGGATGAAAAAAAATCATCATTTCCAAAAATAATATCAACATCCATACCCAAAAGCTCACTAAAAGTATCAAGCTTAATCTCATCAAATTTATAAAGGTTAACTAATTATTTGTAAATCATACCTTTTGATTATTGTGATTAGTTCATGTAGGTAAATATATATTTTATAATATTTTTTATCTATTCAACTTTAACCCTATTATCTAGACAAGTAACTATGTAATAAAAAGATATATTAAAAAACTAATATTTTAAATACTTTATTTTTATCTTAATTGTCAATGCATTGAAATATAAGTATTTTCTATAATGGTTAAAGATATTATTTATATTAGATATGTACCAATGAAGACATAATTATCGTATCATTAAATATTTTCATAAATTTATAAAATGAAAATAGTATATGTCAATTTAATTCATCAGCTATTATTTTACTAGTTTTATTACTTATGTAGTCAGATATCATATGTTAATAGTCAACACATATATTAATAGCAAATATGTAGTTTTCAATGATATTTGATATCCAACTGGAATTTTTTTCTTTTGAGGTCTAACGACTGACGTGGTATATAAAAATTTTATAATCTATTAGGTATATTATTATATTTTAATATTTACATATTTATTCTGATTAGGAGAAAATAATTATTAAGTCGACTTATAATATTAGGTTTATTATATGACATATAAATCTAATATAAAAATATTAGATAAGTGATCATTTTAAATGGTTCTTACAAAAATTTTTATTATCATGCCATTATTTGAGACATTATCAAAAATTATACTAAATATTTTATTTTATATCATATATTTTCAAAAGACATTTGACAAATACTAATATATAACGGAGTCATCATGAAGATAGATGATCACGTGATATTTTATTATTTTTTTATTTAATTTATAGTTAAATCAACAAAGTCAATAGTAACACACATGCATGTTTCTTCATTATGACTAGTCCAAATCAAACATCACCAAAATTACTCTGTTTTATGTTCTAAGTTTGTTAAAAACTAATTATTTTTATATTTTATAATTTTTTATATTATTCGTATTGATCATCATAGGGATCCTATAATAAGCAAACTAGAAATATTAATATATTAAATAAACTAGCCAAAAAACTTCAAAATATAAATTAAAGACACATACAAGTAATGAATTCAATTATGTTTTATCTTATAAACTTATGATAATAAATAAATATAGTCATTAAATCTGAAGAAGATACAAATTCAAAAATCACATCCACTTGAATGGGTTTGCATGTGATCTTATACTATGTTTTTTGGTAAATTATTTAGTATTTTTCATAAGATTTCTAGTCTCGCTAATATTCTTACAAAAATATTTGTATTTATATTATAATATATATTATGTAAAATCTCATTCAATACTTCTAGAATTTTTATTTTTAATAATTTTAAAGTGAATTCATACTACATACGTTATTTATTCTTAAATTTTTTAGGTGTCAAGGTCAGAGTTGACCTATGATTGAGAGATTACCCAATCTTAGAACTTTCTGTCAAATTTTTATTATCTGAATTAATATCTATCTTAATTTTATTATATTCATTAGTATTTTTGATTTTTAAATTTTAATTTTTAATAATGAGAGATTTTTTTAATTATATTAATACAACTAAAAAATAATTGAAATAATAAGTTGTGTATACCTTCCAAAAATTCAAACCTAATCATCCTAAGCTAAAACTGAGAAATCCCAAATATGAAATTTGGAAACTACAAAACTTATCCGCTAATATTAATTTATACAATTATAATTTTATATAACTAAAGAATTATAATACATATTTAAAAATATATACAATAAATAGCTTATAATATTTGAGGGAGCAGAAAAATAGAGAAAAAAAATTATAATTTGATAATGAAAAATTATAAACATTAACTTTCTCTTATTAAAATATATCAACATGCACGTCAAACACCCCATTTAATATAAAATAATTTAAACAGGAAAGTGGGATTCATGCAACTATTTAAAAATATAGTTATTGATTCTTTTTTTCTCAAAGAAAAAATATGAAATGTGATTATTATCATAACTTATATTTAGATAACAAATTAACTAGCGTACATCTTCATAAAGATCTTGAAAAAAAAATCAATTTATATGTTTTCCATCCAAACTTAATATTCTTGACCTTTATGCAAGACTTTGAAGATGAATATAGTAATTTATAGTTTTTATTTTTTATTTATTTTTATTTATAAGCATTATGGATATGAGAACTTTATTGTGGATTGTTTCAATCCAACTAACCTCATATATAAGAGTTTTCCTTGTACACATTTCATCTTTGATGATTTTCACATTTCATTTTACTATTTTTAGTTTGCAATTCAACACCTACCTATGATTTAAACTCTAATACATTAAAAAAATATAAACAATAAACTTCATTAAAAGACTAAAGTAAAAAATGATGTACAGGTGAAGTCCGTATATAATAAGTTAATCATTTTGGAATAACTCACCTATTTATTATTCTCATTTGTAATATAACAATGAAAACAAAGAAAAAAAATAATAAAATATAAACTACATAAATAAAAAATTTTAATTATCATAGAATTATTCAATTAGGCATTGTATATATTATAAAATTTATTAACTATTTCTTAGATTTTTTATACCAAATTCATATGAATTATGTTCTTCACTTACTTAAGATATTTTTAGAAATTAACTCTCGATTTGTTAATTATTCACTATCTAGTAGCATTTCAACTTGTGATGACATGATGCTAAACAATGAGTTGTATACTTTTCTAAATAAAATGTCTATAATTCTAAAAAATAATTTTATTTCCCATAGAAATAAGAGAATTATCTTCAAATTAAATACAATGATAAAATATATAATTATAATATTATCACTTGTGTGTAACCTTAGTTTAGACATCATCTCACACAGTTTAGTTTTTTTTTATTTTATGAATAACAATACTTTATTATGAAAGATAAGCAATAATTAGCTTTCAATCTAATTATTCATAAAAGAATAACACATTAAAATTGATTAAAATTTATCCAAAAAAAAAAGATTCTCAAACAATAAAAGTTAATTTAAAAAATGAGAATGTATATATTTTTATGAAGTTATTGATAGACTACACTATTTCCTTTCTCTTTCAGAGTAATGTACAAAATACTTATGCACCAGTTAGAGATAGAATGTTGACAACATTTAAGTGTATTTTTTAAGTACATAGCTGATTAGCAACATGATTGCCTTTGGTAAGAATATATTGATTTTATATATGCATTGCATTCCCATAATATATCACTGAGTATGAATGCATTATATTTATTCATTTTTACAATGTATGATTTTTTGGAGAATGTATTGGAAATGGCACTTAAATTATTATATAATATATCTAATATTTATCTTGGTATACAACTTAACATAAAGATTTTAGTTTCATCTTTCTTTCTTTCATATCCCAACTAATATAAGAAACCAATCCCCTACTGCTCTATTCATTCAAATCGCCAATGAGTAAATAAAACAAGTATTTTTCTCCATGTTACAACATATGTAGACAAAAGAATGCGGGCATATGTTTGTAGAGTTCAAGTAACAGCAGAATTTGGAGTACCTGGCCATAAAGTCCCCATCCAAATGTAAGCAATACTCCAGTATCTGCAGAAGTGAGAAATTATACTGACGAATATATATAATATTTTTTAACATTCATTGCAATGATGGTACAAAGAAATAATGATTTAAGTACAAAAAATTTCATGGGAACCAACAGAAAAGTAATCCAGATGGTCAGGATGTTGGATGCATGCCTCCGTGAAGGTTGTGAGTTCAATCCTCGCCTTCTCCACCTACTCTCTACCATTGAGACAATGTTATTGCATCATCTCACAAGATACCGGTGGACTGGGCAAGGTGTAAATCTTATTCGACAAACCACCGATTGAAAAAAGAAACATCATAGAAATCCATCATAATGTATGATTGCAAGTCGCACAATTTTACAAGGTTAGTAATAATAACCTTACAAAATTGGCTACAGGACTTTTTGTTAATATGGGTATTCTAAAATATAGATGTGCTCAAGTTTATTGAGTTTTGTAATAAGTCGATTTGAATAGAAATGGGTTACAATTATTTAATAAGATAATAAAAAATAAATTTTTTCATCATATTAAAATTTTTATAAAAAATAATCTTTCAAATATACTTCAAGACTATTTAATTCAGAATAAGATTATGTTACAGTTTGTATATGTTATTCTACTAATTTTTATCATTTTTATGTTTTATGGACCAAAGCACTTAAAATGGGAGTTGCCTCAATTCAAATCCTAATTATTTATATTTCTATTGTATATTGATTTTATAAAAGTTCTTATTGTAGTTCTTAGATGTTTGTTTTTGTGGCTTTAATTTATATATGGTATGGCATGCCAAATGTGCAATATGGCTTTTTGCCATTCCTGATGCCTACTTTGCACTTTTTATGCACATTGTAGACCTACAATATGGCATGCCTAGGGTTTGAGTGGGCATTGTTGAGTGCCTTTGGTGTACACGTTTTTTCGGGCACATGTTACATGACTACAATTAGAGGTGTCAACCGGGCCATGCTGGCCCAGTCCGGCAAAAGGCACTACACGATTATGTCATGCCTGGGCCGGCCCGGCACGGGAATTTCCGTGCCCGGGCCCGTGCCGAGGCCAATCGGGCCTCATGCAGTGCCTGACCCAGCACGGTGACCCGTGGCATGGCCCGCCAGCACGGGACATGTCCCGCACCCCACCACATCGCCAGTGTCATTCGGTTCGGACTTCGGATAGAAAAAACATGCGGACACAGGTCCAATTCCACTCCGACCTACAATCCAGCCCGGAATGAACCCCCCCCCCCCCCCTTCAACAGTTAAAAAAAATAAAAAATTGAATATCAGCCATTAGATTTCACCTCCAACGGCTAAGAGGCAAAATCCGACGGCCCTCATGATTCTCAAATCTCACTCTCTCAAAATTCTTGCTCTTCTCTCTCTCGGGACTCAGGATTTTGTCATTCAGCTCTACTTTTTGAGACTCAAAACTCGTGTTTAGAAGTTTGAACTAGATTGTGGTGCATCGTGCACATGACCTACCTCACTGCTTTACTGGTATTTTAAGTTTTTGTATTTACTTCCTCTTTCTATCTCTCTAGTCTCTCTCTCTAATCCAAAAATCTAAAATTTATCATCTAGGCTCTACCTCCTGTTTAACAAAAATCTAAAAAAATGACTAATACTAATGAAACATATTTAAATTTAGAAAATACAAATTTTATACAAAGATCTGAGACTGTTGAAACTTTGGTTTCTCCAGTCGTCTCAACCCAAATATCTAAAAAACAAAAAACTAAAAGAACTTATATAATTTAGACTCATTTTAATATAATAAAACAAAAAAATATTAGGGATGAGGAAGAAAAAATAATACAGTACAAATATTATATGAAAAATTTAACTTGTAAGAGTTCATTTGGGATTGGACATCTTAAGAGGTATACCGAATTATGTACCAAAAAATATGGTGCATTAGATCCTAAGCAAACTTTAATTAGCATTGTATTTTTTAAGATTGGATCGAGTTCAGTCTCAAAGTTTACTCCCTTCATATACCACAGTGAGTTTGATAGGGAAGGCATGACCAAACTTATCACATTGATGAGTCTTCTGATCAAATTTTCGGAAGATCCAAGGATAGTGAGCATCATTCAAACATATTTTTAGCATCCTTATCATAGGATTCCTAGGTCCACATCTAGGAATGACATACTAAAATTTTATAAGTTTGAAAAATAAATAATAATTAATAAATTAATGATATATGGTGGAGTGGTGTCCATGACGTCCGATATCTGGACAATGCATGATAAATCATCTTATGCATATCTCACTGGCCACTATGTAGATTCTAACTAGATAATGGATAAAAAAATTTTAAGATTCTCTGAGATTCTCCATCATCATGATGATCTGGCCATTTTTGAGTGTATGATGAAAATCTTTAAAGAATATAAAATTCAAAATAAAATTTTAGTATCACATTCGATAACATATCTAATAATGAAGTAGCGATTAACATATTTGTTAGAAATATTAAAGACGTACCATTAGGAGAAATCTTTCATGTCAGATGCATGTGTCACGTGATTAAACTGATTGTATAAGCGGATAAGAATGTGTGTTCTCCCGCATTCGATAATATAGATAATGCACTAAAATATATTTGTACTCCTCACAGACAACAGAAGTTTGGTAGTCTCTGTTTGTCTGCGAATCTCAAGAAAATATTTCAATCGGATGTGAGACACCGTTGGAATTACACGTACTTGATGTTGGAGTCATGTGTTGGATACGAACACGTGATATCCGACTACGTCAATAGTAAGAGTGACGAACTTATTATTGATGACACTGACTGAGCTTCAAAATTTTTATTTATGAAATTCCTGAAGATTTTTTATGACACGATGAACATGTGTTTATTAGTTTATACTCTCACGACTTGCAGTGTAATCAGATGCATGTGCAACATTAGTAACATGTTTAGAAAGTATCGAGATGACCCGATACTTAGCCATATGGTTGCAGAAATGGAAACTAAATACTTAAAGTACGGATTCACCATTTCATCTCTTTATTATCTCACTACATGCATGAATCCTAAGGTTAAGATAGAATGGATAGATAACACTCTGACTTATATTTTCTCGTGCATGAACTTGGAAGACCCACCTGAAGGGTTCATTCACGAGAAGTTGACTGACTTATTCACATACTACGATACTAGGTATAGTGGTAGTAGTAGTAGTGAGACTATGATTACGAATATGAATATCTTCTTTGGAGATAATAAATTTTCCATTTAGCGAGGAAAAAACAACAGGGTGGACCGTCACATAGGAGCGAATTTTCTCAGTACTTAAATACTAATTACTGCTCAATCATATCACATTCTGATACTAAGAATCTTGATATATTACAGTTGTGAAAATCATATAAGTTCAGCTTTCTCGTGCTATCTAGGATGGCATGGGATCTACTGACTCCTCGGGTGTCAAGCGTAGTATCGGAGTCTACTTTTTCTATTACAATGAATATAAATTCGAATAGGATATCGAGATTATGTCCAGATATTGTTGATGAATTGGCATATTAGAAGGATTGGGAGGATTCGAGGTTTAGCATCTAGGATCGTGCTGAAGCTGGGACAATGACTGCATCCGCTGCGAAAGCGGAGGAGTTAATTGTTGATGATGAATAAAATGATAGTAATTTTGATGTTACAATTGATGATGCTCATGATATGCCGATTGACGATTGACGTGGTTTTCGATTTCTCATGCTCATTGCCAGACACTAGTTGCCAATGCCACGCCACATGTCATTTGCATTGCTACTTGATTTTAATTTTTGATGTCTCACGGTCACGGAGACAATTGATGATTTGTGTTATTTATTATTGACTCTTCTTTTTGATTTCGACATTTTGTACTTTTGTTTTATATTGAGTGTAAGCTTTTTTATTTATGTTACGTTGTATTTGATTTGTTCGGTATCTATTGGACAATTGGACATTTGGTTTGCTTTTGTTTTTGTAACTTTGTAATTTTTTTTGACAAAATTTTTTGTTTAATTTATTTTTATGTTTAAATTTTTTATTTAAAACTCTATAATTTAATTCTAATAAATTATAATCTAAATTTATTAAAAATTAATAAAAAAAATTTAAACTTTATTAATATTTTATATTCAATAATTTTTAAATTACAAATTTAAAATTTTTAAATATTATCTATATTTAATATAATATATATTTATATATAGTTTAATACAATACTTTAAATTTTTAAAAATATAAAAATTTTATTTTTTTAACCAAGCCCATACGAGCCTGTTTTGGCCCGCACGAGCCTGACCCAACATGGCACTTTTACCGCCTGGCCGGCGGGCCATGCCGAGCCTAGCTTGAATAAACCATGTCATGTCATGCATGATATGGTACAGTGACCGTACCGTGCCTGGCCCGGTACAAAAGCACGGTCATGCTCAAAAAAAATGGGTCAAGCCGGCCTGGCACGTCCCGTTTGACAACTCTAGCTACGATACACAAGGTACAAGTCATGTGCACATATTGTGGACAGATTTTGTTGTACTCATGTTTTTTTTTCTTCTTTTACTATTTTTACTAATTTTATAAAAGAAATTAGCATAAATATGTCTCCTTCTGAGATATTATTTCAATCAATATGAAATCAAGTCATGTTGAAAAAAATAAATATTTCGACTTCAATGAGATTTAGAAAATAATACAACCTTTGAAAAAATTTATTATTGGTTATAGATGTATGTTCACTATAGAATTAATTCACCATGAGAAGATAGATCACCTTAAGGAGATATTTATTATAAAAAGAGTCACTCAAATATTTGATATAAATTAACAAAACATTTTCTCTCTAATAGACAAAATAACCTATGCATGAATTCTTAATTCACAGATAAAATCTCACAGAACCCTACATACTCCAATAAGATATGAATAGTAATTGCTTTCGAGGTGATATTAAAATGATGTGTATATAAAGCCACCATCAAAATTTCGAGTAGGATAGTCATACTTAGTTTATAGATTATAGAATATATTATATAATCTAAAATAGTCATAAAGTATAAGATTTACAAAATTTTTACTAGCAATTACATCTTTTAGTTAATACATATATATTATACATTTCTTGAGATTTATGTTGGGGGTCTTAAATTCTCCCGAGAAAAGTAAGAACTAGCACTCTCTAGAGGTACCTTCTCTCTGCATGATCCAATATTAACAAAAGCCCTACCACATAACTTACAAGCTAAAAATCTTATAATGCACAATGTCTATGTGGATGCTCCCATAAAAGAAAGATAAGAACGAAATATATAAGACAACTATAACAAATAGACAGTTTTGACAACTATAGCATCTTTTTTTAAAATATACAAGTTTGAATTGAGAAGTAATCAAAAATAATTGTCTTGTTCAAGCTCTGATAACACAAAATCTCTAACTCTCAACTTTCTTTTTTACTCACAGCACCGGCTTGAAAAATTACTCTCACTTGACAAATGACTCACATTTCTCTCACCAATTTCTCTATTTCACTTGAAAAACTAATATATATATATTATTTTAAAAATTTAAACCAAATAAATAATATATTTCATTTTAAAATCCTTTTAATTATGTATAGGTACTTTTGTTTAGTTAATCATTTATATTTTATATATAAATTAGAATATTATTTTTTTTCATAGAATGAATTCCTTAGATTTTATCACATTTTATTCTAAAATAAATAACATGAAAGTCTTTATGACAAAAGAAACTTGCATTGAGTGACACTTTTTTATATTATTTAATAAATATTAGTATATTAAAATAATTTGGAAGTTAGCATCAAAGCCCATTATCAGCATACAAGATCTTATCTCAGTTAAAGTCCCTAAAGGCCTATTCGATATGTCAGTTAACTTTCAAATAAAAATATAATTAGCTTAAATATTAATTTCATCATGTCAACATTATATAGTTCATTAAGTATTATCCCCATTATTTCTAAAGTTTTAAAAGATAAAAGTATAAAACAAAATATTTTTGTGTTCGTGAGATAAGACGTGAGACTCGATATAGTAAAACGTAAAATTTTTGAGCATCATAATATATAAAGATAACATGATGATATGATGAAAGTAGAATTAATTAATATTTTAATATATATAAATTAAAATAGAAAAATAAAAAATTTAAAAACAATTCATTAGAATTAAAAAAAACATATTAATTTACTACTTTCACAAAAAATCATAACAAAGTCATAAAATAAAAATTAAAGTAAATTGTTTTAATTTAAATTCTCCTCTTCAAGAGCATCATCATCATCATCAAATGTATCAAAATTAGAAAAATATCAACTATCATATATTCTCATTTCATGTAATCATCTTTATCAATTAGTGTAAAATTAAACTCCACTTTGCCTTTGTCTTCGCTTGTACCTAATATAAAATATAAATTATTAATTAGATATAAATATTATAAGTTTTTTTATTAAATTTAATCAAATTTATAACTTCAATTTTTGTGTACTTATTTAGTATTTCATTAAGTTTCCTTTTGTAAGAATGTGAAGAAATCATTTAATTCGATAATGTAAGTCTGTTGAGAGTTAGATGACATAACTCTAATAGTATCAACTTTGAATAACTCATTATTCTGAATCCAACAAAAAAAAAGAGCTGAAGGAAATCTTTTTTTTCCACAATCACTCATCATTCAAATCAATCGAATATATTAAATCGGATCAACATTTTATTTCTTTTGTAGACTTCGTTCTATCAATCTAGTGTTAGACATTACATACACTAGAACATTCAATATTTGGTATACAAGTCTATTTCTTTTTATATATATATCTACAAATAATGAAATAAAAAAAATTATATATTAAAATAAAATAAAATTCTCTAATATTGAAATAGGAATATATGTATAAAAATTTACAAAAATAAAAATATTTTATTCAAATAGTGAACTACAAGTATGACTTCTTAATATTGAAATAGAAATATATGTATAAAATTCTCTAATATTGCAATTGAAATAGAAATAACATTTTATTACTGATTCAAATGTAATCTAATTTCTTGCATATCCCGAAGCACTACAAGTATGACTAAGAACTCAGATAGTGAACTTTTACAACTCTGATGTTGAACCCGTAAAATGTATCTACCAACTTGTATGACTTCTTAATATTCGAGAATCAATTGCAATACAGCTCCCAAATTCAGCAATTACTTAGTCAAATGAGTTCAACTGAATGTCAGTTTTTAAACATTCTTGATAATCCAATATCTTATTCATACATTCAAATAATTCATTCCTCTCCTCATCAATATTAGAGAAATTATCCCAATACTGTAATTAAATATTTAAAAAGTAACCTATAGTATGTAAATATCAATGAAATTGTGGAGTTCATCTTGCATCAATTTTTTTCTAAATTGAATCATATTTTCTCTCTACGCTCCTATAATTAAATGTTATCTTTTCCTTAGCAGAATCCATTAGCCCATAAATATAACTCATTACAGATATTTCATCTGAATCAACATCTCTTAAAATATTAAATAATGAAACAGTGATCTTTATGCAAAAGATAACATGAAGCCAAAAATTTGGATCAAATAATGTTATACTTCGAGATTGTACACATTCTGCCTTTTTAGCTCATTTGCTTGAACACTAATTTTCTGAGGAAAATATTACTATAAGAGCTTGTTTTTACTTATAAAGGCTGTAGAGAGTAACAAATAAAATAATAAACCATATAATTACTAGACGAAGAAATTTATGATTTTTTGTAAATATTCTCATTAAACTAAGAACCCAAGTATGACCATATATGAACTTCACTACTTGCCTAGCTTGAGCAAGTGTAGTATCATTAATATTTATCTTTCCAATATCATCCAATATCAAATCAATACAATGTGCAGTACAATAAATCCACCATAATCTTCTCTTTTTTTTCATAAGCTTCATTCCAGCATTCACATAATTAGAGGCATTATCAATGATAACTTGCACAATATTCTCCTCCCCAATTTTTTCAACCACATCATCAAGTTATTTGAATATCAATTTCTCATTTTTTTATTGTATCAGAAACATTAATTGATTTCATAAACCAATTACCATCAGTACTATTCACCTATGTCGCACGGACACGGATACGGACACGAAGATACAACACGGCAAGATACGGGGACACGGCAAATTCTAAAAAACTAGGATACGGATACAGCTAGGATACGTCATGATAAAAAAAAATAAAATTAAAAATAAAAATTATTAATTATAAATATTAGGTATTTTAAAATAATTAAAAATACAATATTTTAGAATAATTTAAAATTCTGTATTTTAAAATAATTAAAAATATTATATTTTAAAATAATTTAAAATTCTGTATTTTAAAATAATGTAAACAAAATTTAAACCCTCTAACACCCTCCCCCCTCCCGAACCTTCCCCCCCTCCCGAACCTTTCCCCCCTCCCGATACAGAATCCAAACCCCCCCTCCCGATACAGAATCCAAACCCCCCCTCCCGATACAGAATCCAAACCCCCCCTCCCCCCCCCTTCCCTTTATAGAATTAGGTTACCTTAGGTGTTGTCGGCAGCTCGGCGGTGTGCTCCTCCCCTCCCCGTTTGACGCAATGACAATTGTTTCCGAATAACGCATCGGATACGTCTCCGACGCGTATCTGATACGCCACGTGGCGCATCCCATACGGATTTGTGTCCGATACGCCACGTGGCATATCGGACAGTATCCGACGCGTGTCTGACCCGTGTCGCCGTGTCCACGTGTCTGACACGTGGACACGTCAGTTCCTAGGCATATCCGTGCAACACAGCTATTCACCAAAAAATTGATAAAACACCTACTCTTTTCATCTCTCTAACCATCTGACAAATTGAATATTCATATTATTTTCAATCTTTTTGTGATCTTCCATAATGATACGTAAGTCATTCATCTCTTCTTTAAAAATTTATATTCTCAATTCATGCATGGATAGAGGCTTATTCATGATCTTGATGGATTATTGGCAGGACCTGACTTTCTACGTCATATTCATGATCTAAGACTCTAAAAACATCCTAGAAAGAAATGGATTAGCTTAGAATGAACCATGGTAACCTGACCATGCCTGACTCAACTTGGCATGACCCAAAATAACAATGACCCAAGAAAAAAAGTATGTCAATGGGTCATGCTGGGGAGCTCATTTTTAGAACCGTACTAGAAAGACACGATCCGTGCTAAAAACTATGTCATGCTAGATATTACAAGGTGACCCAGATAGGCCTAAAAAAATTTGTGCCAACATGGCACATCACATTTTACACCTATTTGGACTCTCATACTCTTTCATAATCCTATTGAGTCTCATATGAGACTCCAACTAGGAGAAAGTATCACATGACAACTCTTTTTAACTTGTTGATTCAAACTAAGATAACTCTCCTATTAGGTTATCATATGCACCAATAAATATAAAACAAAATGATTCTAAAAAAAATAAGATTTTCTCTACTTGAAAAGAGAATTTACTTCGAGTCAAATTGAGCTAGTAGCTACTAAGTTGATTTCACCCTCAAATCAAGATAAGTTGGCAATAAGGACATTTGACCATCCATGATTTCAAGTTTATTCAAAAAGAATAAAACAAACACATTCTATTAAGAGTGAATAAGTATCTCATGAGAAATTTGATAATCTTGTAGGTAACTTATTTGATCTTGATTTATCAATTATTTTCTAAAAGAAATAAAAAAATTTATACTTAATACTTATTTAATGAGCCTTTTAGTTAGCTCAACTATATATCAAAGAATCATGAGAAATATTAAATAAGACAATATAATACATCAACGAGAAAGTAACGTGATAATCACAATTTTATTAAAACACTTTTTAGATTTATATAATAAAGTCAACTATTATGTAAGACTAAGCATTGGACCCGTAAGAAAAATAACATTAACAAAAGATGCATATCTAAAAAAAAATGTTATGGGAGATACATGAGACTGCTTGCACAAGCTCAAATATGAGTGCCCGATTTTAGAACTAAATGTAGCATCATCTAAGCACCAAATAAAGAAGATAGGAAGATTCAAACACATTTAAAAAAAGTCATATTGAATACTACAATAAAGACAAAGATAGACCCAGGACCATTTGCTGAAGAGAAGCAAGAAAACAATATCATATAACTTTAACTCAGAGTATTCATTTCAATTGAACATGGTAAAAATAATAGACACATAAACCAACCCCAACTAATAGAAATTGAGGCTCTAAGGATTATTCCAATTTAAAAGAAAAGTTATTGATTATTAAAAACTAAGATCACTGTAACCATGTGAAAACAATTGAAAAAGAAATATTATAAAAATGGAACAAGATGCAAACCTGAGATTACTGCACTATGGCGTCCACCACAAGAAATCGCTTTCACATAACATCCAGTAACTTGAAAACTTGGCTCTTCTAGATCCACGTTATTGGAAGAGCATTCTGCCACTGAATCTCTTCCAGGTGAAACACATGGTATGAGATGAGGTGATGAGACCACACGTATGCGGGAGCCCAAACCAAGTTGCCCTTCACCTCCATAGCCCCAACCCCAAACCTGACCTATATCTGAAACCAAAGTCAAAGGTAAGACACTTGTCATTGTATGATATACATCTTAATTAAGTTCAAGAATAACTATGCAATCACATTTATTAGGCCAGTTACATTGCCGGAAAATGTTGACCCACCCCGAAAGAGAACTAACTGGTGCAGAAAATACCTGATAATGCTAAAGTATGGCGACCACCAGCAGCAACATTGACAATTTTCACTCCAGAGATAGTTACTAGGCAAGGCGATGCTAATAGTGTTTCATCACTGGAGGATGAACAGTCAGCTGCTTGTTTCAGAGTTGTTATTCTTCTTCGCTTTATGGTTTCAGTTCCATTTAAACTCCTTAGTAATGATGCATTTTCTTCACATGATCTCATGTCCAGAGAAGTAACTACATGAAACAATATATCAAAACAACACTAATTTAGCACTCAAACTAAAATAAAAAATAATCCAGGTCATGTTTTTGTTTTGAAAAATAATCAAAATATTATTTATTTAAAGAGCCTGATAAATAAAACACAATAAGTTATATTTTTTATAATACAAAATAAATAGACAAAATTTGTATATAAATGTAAAAAACTCATTTAGCACTCACTTATCACCTATAAATCCACTTATAACACAAAATAATATATCAAAACAACACTAATCAAAACAATGTCACATACAACAATGCTTGCAAACAAAATAGTATGTAAATATGTTGTCCACCAAACTTAAAAAAAAAAACTTTAAGACCTTGAGAAACTTCACAAAAAATGTATCATCACTATAAATTATTTTAAATATTCTTATGATAAAATAAAAATTTATATCTATTAAGTAACTACATAAAAATATATAAAAAACTAATTACAATATTCTCACATGAGCTAAGTATAAAAAAGCCAAACATGAAAAGCTATTTAAAATAATTTCATATACCATGGGCACTCCAACAAGCAAAAACATAAAATAAAATACTAAAATATATCAAAACACAACACCCTTCTGAAATTGGTGTATAAATATCTCAAGCACAAAATTTAAAAAAGAAGGAATCGATCTGGCATTTTCAAGGAGACTTGGTGAATAGATTTGTTAAATAATTTTTAGTATACATACAAATTATTACAATTTAACCATCATGAATATTTTGCATATTAAAATAAAAATCAATCTCAATATAATTCATTTATTTAAAATAACAAGATTAGAAATAATATAGTGTGCAACCTAACTATAGAAAACTAAGCTAAAAAATATCAAATAACTCTATAAAAATATCATACAAATAGTATCCATATATAATGAATTAATTGATTATCAAATAACAAGACAACGCACATATTAAATACTCTCGTGAGTAATAAAAAAAAGTAAAATAAAAAGAATTAACAATAAATAATAAACTTAAAACTATAAACTTTTCCCCTCAAGTTGGTGTGTAAAAGATACAGAACATTAATATTAAAGTCAATAAAAATAAGTTGATGCTTCTTCAATATATTCATAGATATCTATTAACTATCTTATTATCTAAATATAAAGTATAATAATAATCTCATCTTAAATTTTCTCTCTAAAAAATATATTTCATCTCTGTATTTTCTCCGCTCATAAAACACCAAATTGAATGTTATGTATAATTACATTACTGACACAATAAATAATAGGGAAAAAAAAGAAAATGTATATTTGATTTCCTCGAATAAGCATTAAATTCAAAGTATCTTGTAAATAATTATCATCATTACTTTAAATCATATTTCTATATTAAACCTTAATATAAATATTTATCTTTTATTTAAAAAATAAAATAAAATTAGCCCTAATAAAATACAAAATATCATCTAAATAGCCTACTAGTTATAAGTATTCAAGAACATTGGAAAAGAATTTCAATCCTAAAAACTTCTTCACATACCTTAATATGCAAATAGTTACGTCAAAATAAATTTATCAAAAAATAATCTAAAAATGACTAATTATATTAATCATATAAGTTATGTCAGACTCTTGTATAATTGTAGTCAGATAATTAAACTATTAATATGACTCTCCTAAAAATAATAAAATCAATTGGATAAATCATATTGAATAAAAAATCAATATCTAGATTGATTTAAAGTACTTATTGTAACACAACCCAATAAATCACCTTCTGCAAGTATATCAACTGCATACTTCCTCTGTGATAGAATACTCTATCTATTGGAGTAGGTCATCTCTATCGTAAAAAATATGTGAGTCTCACAAATTATAACTAAAAATACTCCTAAAATTAAATAATTATCAACTCATTATCTCTCAAAAATAAAATATTATCTATGTACACAATAAACAAAATTATTTTGTCAACAAAAATCTCCTAAAAAATAAAAGAAATTGTAATGCACATGTATAAACTAAACAAAGTAACAACTTGTAATGCACATCGTGGGGTCGGGCTCACGGGACACCCGGCACGGGACAAACCCGTGCCGGGCCAGCCCAAGCACGGCTGAACTGTGCCGTGCCTCGTGCCGGGCCGGGCCGGTTCAGTTGACACCTCTATTCTGACTTTGATGCAAGAACTCAAATAACTACTCTATAGATACTTCCTTCCCAAGATTATCTTAAAGAAAAGTATTTTTCACGTCTAGTTAGTATATCACCATCTATAAGCTTTGTGAATGAAATAACAATTTATATAGAAATCATTTTGATTACTAGAAAAACAAATATCTTATAAATCAACATCAAACATCCAAGTAAATCTCTTTGCTACAAGAATAAGGCGATATATCATCACATCTAGACATATCTTCACAAAAAAATATAAACTTGCACTCAACAATAAACTTTTTCAGATATCATAGTACTAGTTTCTAAGTCTTATTGGAGTAGAATTCATCTATCTATTCCAACAAAGCTTGGGGTCATCCTAAATGAGATAATATATTAGAAAAAAAAAACCTAAGTATCCTAATATTATTAAGAAGCATAATAAAAGAAATTAAAAAAAATAAAATATAATTATAACAAAAATGTGTGAGATCAAGTGGAGTACAACTCATTAATTCTTTTCAAAAAGAATCAAAAAATTAAGATCTAAGAAGTTAACTTTATGATCATCTAAGTCTTATGTAGACTCATCTCTAATATGAATAATCTAAATGTCTTTTTCTTCTAATATAGACTTTAAGTTTTAGATAATCAATTTTCTCAATATATGACTCATTAAGAGCCTGAAATGAAGTAGAATCATTGACTATTGTGTCATATGGACTTGAATTTTTCTTGAGAAATCTCGCTCTCTTCAAAATCAATCTCATCTATACGAATTAGTACATATAATGATTCAGATGTATCATCTAAATTCTCTCTTTCTATTCTCACTAAAAATCAGTTTACTTTAAAAAAATACATCAATACTCACTAAATATCTAGAAGGTTTTGATAAAAAAAAATATTATAACATTTTTTGATATTGAATCATACAAGAAAGGTACGTCTCGAGACCATAGATGTCATCTTGTCAAATCTTAGAAAAAAAATCATAAACAAGATTTGTATTCTCATAAATTTTAAGAGAGAAACTAAATAATTTTTTTACACGATACAAGATCTAAAAAAATACATACAGAGGAAAGACAAAAGAAAACATTCAATTAATGAATTAAAGTATGATCAACATTGAATCTCTCAAAATGATTGAAAACACTCATACCAAATAAAAATATTAACATTATATCAACTATATGTTTGTTATTATTCTCTGCAACCTCATTTTATTGGGATTTATAAACATAAAATGATTCAATTATGTTTGTTATTATATATCAACATATATTATGGCTTCTTGTTGCTGTTTATTTTTTATGTTTAATGCATTTTTTTATGATTTTGAAATGATTATTCAACTTGTGGAGTTTATTTATCATTTTCACCCATTAAATAAAGACAATTATGGTATGATATTATCATTGAGTATAATTACATATTTATTTTCTATTGTATAACCTAAAATTTAACATTGTATCAAAGTCAACCCTATAAAAAATTAGATCCAAAGAGAGAGAGAGAGAGAGAGAGAGAGAGTGTGTGTGTGTGTGTGTGTGTGTGTGTGTGTGAGAGAGAGATAGGGAATCAATGCTCACTATGTCAACCCCATGAGAGAAACAACAGGCACACTGACGTGCACAATAGTGCATAGTGGTGTGTGCAATGAGTGGTGGTACATAATTGGAGTAGAATATGCATGCCCTATAAATTAGAGTTTCAAGATAAGTTTTAAAATTGATTATGCAAATTAAGGTTTCAAGAAACCACCCCTAGTTGTGGTGAATTGTTCATTGGGAAAGAGTACATTTATATGTTTTCTACCGCATTTTTTTGGAAAGCCTAATTTATTTATTTGGAGCACATTTATGTTTTAATATTTTAAATTAAGAAAACTTTAATTTCAATAACATATTAAATATAAAGAGAGATTATCATAACTTAAACAAATAAAGAAAAAACTCATTTCAATTAACACATTGTAGAAAATAAATCATATTAGAGATATTTATGAAGTATTATTTCCAAATAGAAAACTAAGAGTATTATATAGTATTGAGAGATAGACACGAACTAACAACGTTATTCATTAATCTTCACTGAGTTCATCCATGATATTACTTTTAATTACTAGATATGAGTATATAAAATGTCTCCCTAAAATAATGGCGAATACTTAACTTTTTCTATGTATTATTAATTATTTCACTCATATTCTTATTTCAGACTCATTGAATATTGATTCATGAGCCAATATTTATTTGCTGGTAATTATATTTTATTCACTAAATTTTTTTCTTATTTTAAAAATATTATTATAGTCAATGAAAATTTCTCATAAGTCAATGGATATAAACGAATTCAACTTTGATCATTATTATTTCTCCATATCATATTTATTCTTGATTTTCCTATTAGTTTAATCTCTATGAGTTATCTTTTCAGATAATTCAATTATAATTTTATTTTTATTTTTACTTATATTTATCAATAAGATCATAAGACTAAAAAAGACTATTTAGAATTGAGCATAAAGGATTATATGTCTTCTCTTCAATAATAAGATTTTCTTCTATATGTTTGCATATATTGGACCCTTTACTTTTGCATTCTTAGCATAATCACTTATTACTGGCCAAGTTTAAAATATTTCACTCTAATTTTAAGGATACTTTTACCCTAGGAATATGTGACATGTCCGTTATAAAAATATGTCAAAATATTCAAACTTACATGTATGTTAGATAAAAAATAATTTGATAGAAACATAAAAAATATATATGTATGTTAAATTCTACACTTCATGCATTTGAACACCCTAATAGAATTGAATTGTTAAAAAAAAATAAGTAATTGATCAAGACAACTCATACACTCCTCAGAAAAAATATTATAAAATATTTTTGAAAAGATACAATTTTAATCAAAAAACTATATTAACAATCAGATGTCCTCTTATATTCTCTCTCAATGTATACCCTTATAGATCATAAATCTAAGAAAAGAATTAATTATTTTGCATCCAAAAGTTTTTTAATTGATTTAATTTGCTCTCGATCACTCATAATGATAAAACAAGTTGACATTTAGAACCATATGATATATCTTCCTTGGATACTATAATACTCAAAGAAGATAATAATATTTTTTTTATTAAAAACTAATAAAATTTTAGTGAATATAAATATTATCTTTTTTAGCATTACTTTTTTAATAAGCCTAGAAAAAATATGAATCCAAAAATTACACTTGAATTACTTTTCTTTTCGTACCAATTGTGTCATCTAGATCAACTTAATAGAAAGAGTTACGCATCAATTATAATTGACTATGTTGACACTCAGTATGATGTCACTCTTATAGGATCATCATATCTATAAATAAGTACAGATAATATTAATTCTAAAAAAAAGTAATATTTTCCAAGAAAGGAAACCCTCTTCACACCCAAATGACATGTTAATTCATGAGTCTTCTCCAAAACATACTTAAATCGCGTAAGAAATTATGATATGTGACCACTAATAACTTCGAATGTATATTATATGATCCTAAAGCTACTCATTTGATCTTGATCTTCCGAGATATTATACCTAGCACTTGATTACACATATTATGTCATAATCTCACATTATTTCTTCTTGTGTGTTATTTAATAGTATTTTAATGGTACTAAAATATTTAAATCTCCTTATGAGATATTATCTCATATATGATGTTGATGGCATCATGTCATATTTGAAGAGATGCATACTTTGCACACTAATTGAACTTGAAAATTAATAAGGTATTCAAAAAGAATTATTATTGATTGTAGGTAGGTGTTCACTATGAAGACATGCATATAAAAAACTAAGTCATCTTAATGTGATACTAGTTGCGAGGAAGTTCAGTCAAAGGTTTAGTATAAATTATCAAGATATCTTTCTCAAATTATCAAAATGATCCCAGTATAAATTCTTATTTCAATTGTAATATCTTACAAATAAATAATATGATAGCTAGACATTACGAATACATTTATTCACAGTAACCTTAAAAAGAATATGAATAATCAATAATTACTTTGATTTCAAGCAGCATAATCGAATGTAATTTATAAATTATAAAAAATATTGTATGACTTAAAACAATCACCAAAATTTAGTTTGCAAGATTTTCACAAAAAATTATCTCGTTAAGATTACAAGGAGTATTATAGATTTTTCTTTATTTTTTCTGGAAGATTCCTAATAGCATAGTGATTTTGTTACTTGTATTGTATATGTTAATATCATTCTAATTACAATATATGATGAATTTAGGATCATCAAAAAATACCTTCAAGCATGGTTTCAAATAAAAAATCTTAGGAGACCAACACATTTTTTTGTTAAGTGATTTATTCTATGAGTGATATCACCTTGTCACCAAGCAGACATCACTTGATACTCTTACGGAAGTTGAATATTTGGATTATGCTTCAACAAATACTCCTATTGATTCACGTACAAGCTTCATCTCTGATTTAACCCCTTCAATTAACTTTACTACTTATGGCAGAATCATATGAATTATTAGCTAACTAATTATGATCAAGCTAGATATAGCATGTCATTATTATAGTTAAATATTTCCTAGATTCTCCTCGACAAATTTATCTTTACATGACTCTTTGCATTTTAAAATATGTGAATAAGTCTATGAAATTTTGAAAATGCGGTGACAATAACAATGGTAATGAATCATATGAAATATTAGCTCACTAATTATGATCAACCCGGTCCCCACATCCACTGCCACGTGCCATTACCCAATGCAGCAGTGCCAAATGGCCTATGGTCACTTGCCAGTGGGAAATACAGTGACGATAGCAGTGGTAGTGAAACTGTTACAGTGCCACACCACAAACATTATTAGTTGGCAATTTAGTGGGATGTAGCCTATGGGCATCAGCACTATGACATGCAGTGCCTAATCCGGAAACCAGTATAGCATCGGCTTGTATTTTAAAATTTAAATTTTTGAGTAAATTTAAAAAAAAAATATTAAAATTAAACCATATTGCAAGTTGCAACATAAACTAAAATGAATAAAATTCATAACTAAATAAAAAAATATATATGTTTACTTTTAATATTTCATGGTATCATATGATAAATAATAATAAATTAGAAAGCTTTAAAAATAAATATCACTACACCATCAAAAGTAATGTGCCTCTCATGTAAGTTCCCTAATATTCATATTCAATCTATGCTTGCAGTATGGTTCGAATCATCGTGTCTGATTCTGAAGCAAACAATATCAATACTTAAAGCATAAAAATAATTCTACAATATTTAATCACAATTTGTACTCCTATGTAAAATAGTATATATACAACCACAAAAAAATAGACTTTGATGATATGCTATACTCGGAAGAAATCAATAGATCACATATCATCTTATATAACATAAAACAAATGAATTAGTATATTTGTTATCAACTCAATATATATAAATTTTTATCATCATATGATATAATAAACAATAATTAGTATAAATATCAATATAATTTTCTCTTATTCAATGAGTCACTTAGTCATTTGCTCCTAGATAACTAAAAGATAATCATTATATCCAAATATAATGTCAATTTACATACTTGAAGGCTAGCTAAAACTATTAAACCTAATTTTATAATATATAAACGAATTATCTAATTTTTCATAAATTTAACCATCTAGTTCTTTTAATTGATTTATATAAATGAATATTTATTTTAATATATTTTCTACCTTTTTCATCTTAATCCTAAGATTCATATATATAATCAATTAATAAAAAATTAAAATAGAGAATTAGCTTTTAAATATTTAATTTTATATCTTAGATATCATGTCACTATAATTTTGTTGTCTTTTATACTTACAAAACATACTAATAATATTATATATATACATAAGTATAATGCAAGTGATGAAAATATATGCAGACAAACACATGACTCTAACATGAGTGAAGTATAATTATGAGTTATGTACTATTACGTTAATTACGTGATACATATATCTTGTGTAAAATATCAACTAAGAACTCATCTTTAATAGTTCAAATAAATATAATAATCACAAAATTATTAGTTGAAATATTATCAAATATAATCCGATAAATTTTCTTTTGAATATCATAATTCTTAAAAACATTTGTCTAATACTCATATACGGCAAGTTCATCATAAGAATAAAAAATCTCAGAAAATCCTAAATTTTTTTTATTTAATTTCCATTTAGAATCAATATAATTGATGATGAAGCATCCAAATAAAACATTATCACGAGAAATCCAAACTTTGGACATCATGAACACTAATCCATTATATTTCCTACGTTGGTTAATTACTAATTATTTTTCTTATTTTAAAATATTTTATTATAATATTTCTATTAGTTAACATATTAATTCCACAATAAGCGAGCGAAAAGTAAGTTTGTATAATTTGAACTACTCTAATATTTTCTAAATATTTAACCAAAAAACTTATGCAAATAATTAATTTCAACATATCTTCCCTCTCAAATACATTATGGTAAATAAAAGAGGCCAATAAACTTGACGTTGATACAATTTCAAAACTTCAACATCAAATTGGATTTATATGAGATTCAATACACTATATTTATTAGTGCATTAGTCAGCACGCACCCCCATCACCTAGCTTGAGCCATAAGCCCACACCTAAAGCCAAAGATTCTACTCTTTTTTAAAGTAAACCAACATAAAAAAAAATAAAATAAAATATCAGCAGCAATGCTAGGTTGGATTAATTTCCAAAAGCTATGACAGAAAATCAAATGGTTGTCAGCTTTCTGCCCTTTTAAATTTAAAAAACATAAAATATATATATTTTATAATTAAAAAAATTCGATATAAAAAATTTAAAAATTACAACCAGATATCATTGAGACACATGCATGCATAAAGGATTAGAAGAATTTTAGGTTGGACATCCAAGATTATACTGGAACAAGAGTAAAGAAGTTACTAACAGATGATAACTCATGAGATGACGAGGATATTGAGCTCACCATCGAAACGTCTAGGTCAGTTCAACGGTCAAAGCGACCCAGACAATCCAAAAAAAAATTCAAATCTCAACAATTGGATTTTATATCCAATGACTAAGAGGCAAAATCCAAAAACCCTAAAGATTCTGCCCCAATTTTAAAAAAAAAAATTAAAAAATCCAAAAAAATTATATTTTTATCATTTCAATATCTATAAACTTTTCCCCTCATTCAAAAATTTATTTTAAACATTGTTCTCTCTCTCATATTTTCTCTTTCAATATCTCTCTCGACTCTCATTTTTTTTCTTGCATTCAGCTTTCAATTTTTGAGACTCGGGTGTAAATTATGGTGCGCATGTGGTATCGACATTAAAAAGATAGTTATTTTATGCATTATGATTTATGAGTATTTTTTTATTGTTTAGTTGTTAAGTTTTATTTTAAAATTTTAGTTTAATTAATTTTAATTATTATATTAATTTAAAAACATTATATACAATATAATTTGAAAATATATAAAATAAAAATGATAAATAATAATTTTAATTACAAATATGAAATTAATTATAATATAGATAATAAAAATCTTATGAAAAGGTTCAAGATCACCAAAACTTTGATTTCTTCGATCATCTCGACCCAAACATATAAAATACAAAAACTAGAAAAATATCAATAATTTAGACTTACTTTAATATAATACAATAAAAAAATATTAGGGATACCGAACAAGAATCGACACAATACATATATTATAAAAAAATTTAAATTATAAGAGTTCATGTGAGATTAGACACCTTGAGAGATTTGTCGAATTATGCACCAAAAAATATAGTACATTAAATTCTAAGCAAACTCAACTCAATGATGAGTTTTTTTAGGCTGGACCCAGTTGAGCCTCAATTTTTCCCCCTTCATATACCGCAATGAGTTAGGGAGTGAATGCATGTCCAAACTGATCACCATGATGGATCTTCCAATTAGATTTTTGGAGAATCCTAGGGTAGTCAGTATTATGCATACTTATTTTCAACCTATATATCATAGGATTCCTAAGTCCACATCTAGAAATAATATACTAATATACTATAACTTAGAAAAAATGATAATAATTAATAAATTTAGAGTTATAGTATAGTGATATCTATGACGTCTGATATCTTAATTAATCACGATGATACATCTTATGCATGTATCACCGCCCACTATGTAGATTTTAAATAGACACTCAATAAAAAAAATATTAGAATTCTCAAAGATTCTCAATCCTCATGATGGTCTGGTCATTTATGAGTGCATGATAAAAATTTTTAGAAAAAATAAAATTCAAAATAAAATATTTAGTATCATATTCAATAATATATAATAATTGAGTAGACATTAACATATTTATTAGGACTATTTAAAATAAACCATTAGAAGAGATTTTCCACGTTAGTATAATAATTGAATAGATATATATTTCACGTCATTAATCACATAATACAAACAGGGATGAAAGTCGTTTCTCCTACTTTAAAAAATATATGTAACATACTAAAATTTCTTCGCACGTCTCGCAGACAATAGAAATTTGGTAGTCTCTGTTTGACTATGGATCTAAAGAAGAAAAAATTCTAATTGGATATGAGATAGTTGAAATTACACATACCTTATGGTAAAATCATATGTTTGATACGAATATGTGATATCCAAATATGTCAATAGTAAAATTAATGACCTAATTATTGATGATAATGACTGGGCTACAAAAATTTTATTTATGAAATTACTAAAAAATTTTTATAACACGACGAACATATATTCGTCAATTAATACTTCCATGACTTACATTACACGCAGGAACATATGCAATATTAGTAGGATATTTCAAAAGTTAAGAGATGACCCAGCACTTAGCGATATGATTGTAGAGATAGAAACCAAATACTTAAAGTATTAGTTCATTTTATTATCTGGCTGTTTACATGAATCCTAGGATTAAGATGAAAGGGATAGAAAATATTTTGACATGCATATTCTCGTGAATGAACCATAAAGACTAATCTGAAGAGTTTATTCACAAGTTGTTGACTTGATTCTTTATATACTATGATACTATATATTATGGTAATAGTAATAAGACTACGAGTATAGACATTGATATCATATTCAGTAATAATAAATTTTTCATTTAGATAATGAGGGAGAAACAATGGGATGGTCTGTCGAATAGGAGCGAGCTATCTCGGTACTTAGATGCCGATTACTGCTCAATCCTATAACATTCTGATAATAAAAATTTTAATATTTTACAATAATAAAAAATCATGAGTCGACATATCTCATGCTAGCTAAGATGGCACGGGATCTACTGACTCCTCCGGTATCGAGAATAGTATCGGGATCTTTTTTTTGTTATAATGAATATAATTTTGAATAGGTGATCTAAATTACGGTCAAATATTATTAAAGCATTAATATGTATGAAAGATTGTGAGGATTCGAGCTTCAGTATCCAAAATCATATTATGACTACAATAAAAACAGAAGAATTGTTTACTTATTATAATTTGTAGAATATTGATAAAGATGATGACTAATAATGATTGAAACCCTAATTTTGATGACATCATTGATCATATTCATACACTATAATACTAGCATTATTTTTCATTTTCATTTATCTTTTTTGGATTGATATTGTCTTTGTTTATTTTTTTTTGTTATTTTTCTTTAAGACTTGAATTTTCATTTATGTTTTTTTATGATTTGCATTGGTTTGTACTAATATTTTTTGATTTTATTAATTCAGACACTGTTAATTTTATAATTTTAGTTGTTTATTATACTATATATTATGTTTTATTTAATTTAATAAATTAAAAATTAAATAATTATTTATTTATTTTAATTTAACAATTAACTATAAACTATTTGAGTATTAAATAATTAAAATTTAAATTTTTTAATGATTTTGAATTCTATACTAAAAATTTTCTAAACGATCCAAACTAAGCCTAAACCTTGCCCAAACAGGCCAGAACAGGCATGTCCAAGCTCGATTCAGCCCGACTTCATCACAGTCAGGCATACAAGCCATGTCGGACCAGCTATGATGAAGCCATGTCGGACCAGCTATGATGAAGCCATGTCATGCCAGACACGGCATGGTTACTGTACCATGTCGTGCCCGGCACATCATGGTGGCCCGATTGAACCACCTAAAATTAGGTTGGGCCAGCCTGAGTCGACCTATTTAACACATCTAGTATTGTCGCGCCCGACATGGCACAATGGCCGATTAGGCCACCAAAAAAATGAGTCATGCCGACACAGCACAGCCCATTTGAACCCTCTATTCAAAATAATCCTTCAAAATAGTTATATCAGAGTTATTTCAACCAGATGCCTATACTACATTTTGGTAACTCTATTCTATAAGGATGTACCAGCATAGAAGATTTGACGAATAATTTTGTGATTTATATAAAAAATAATAATTTTATCTAATGTGTATTCTAATATATTGTCGCTTCATATATTTTTAATACTTTTGTCAAATTAATTTTTATCAATTCATGAAATATCTAAAATAATATTGGATGATTGATCATTTAGGAGTCTTGAGAAGTCATTGAATAAATTAAATTTCAAAAGAAATTTAAAATTGAATATGTTTGGGAAAAAATAATAATATGGCATATGTTGATCAATCAATTATTTGTAAAGTTTTTATATTGTATACATATATTAAAAGTTTTATTTTTAGGTGATAAGTATCTTTAATCTAATGGTTGTAGATTTCAAATTTGAGACTAACTAGACATAGTCACTCCAACTATTAGAGATAAAGCTAACAAGATATTAACCTCTCTTAGCCTTCATGCTAAAGTTGGAGACTTATGCATTGAATATGACTTTCATGAAATATCCAGGGGGGTGGTGGATATGATTTATAATAAAAAAGAAATATATTTGTATGTCATGAACAATTATCAATAAAAATGATCATGTATCTAAAATCATTTCTAGTCGCATCTCACCTATGACCATAAATGTATGAACATATTTAATCAAATGGGTTCCTACTAATATCGAGCTAGAAAACTGAATGGGAAGCTCTGGTATGTTTTCTCAATTGACAAGCATCACACCACCCAGTAGAATTGGGCTACCCCAATTCATCACTAAATTACTTTTTCAATACACTTAATAGCACAACACCCAAAAAACTTGTGTTTCAAAAGATAAAATTAATTTTTGAAAACTATAATTCTCACACCATCGTGCACCACAATCACACTACCATACCACCAGTACTTCACCAACATGACCTCCTACACACGGCATGATAGTAGAGGCCATCAATGCACATAACTGTGCATAGAAATCACACATGATTTTACTCTCTTCCAAGAGGTGCATGCACTGTGCTAGAGCAGCACACACATTTCTCTCTCTAGGATCTGTAATCCTTTAATCTCACTCTCATACCATGTAAAATTCAAAAATATTACACAATAACAATAATACTCAATAATAAAATGCATACAAATAATACTTTTATATAATGAACAAATCTTATTGGGGCAGCTCAAACATTGGGTGATCTCATCAACATAACATAAAAAATAAATAAAAACAAAAGAAACTACTATGATATTGATTGAATTATAGTTTAGTCGTCAGACATGGGACAATGAGATTATAGTGGTCCAATAGTTGGTGGTGATCCGGACAACAATTTCATGGTAATTGACAAGGCAGCACTAGTACAGCTTTAATACAATGTGGTTTTTGTGATTAAATTTTTGTGGGGTCTTTGATTTGGAAGTTTGAAGTGGAATCATGATGATTTGTTATATTTTATTTTCATTTGATATTTTTGATAATCTTTCTTTGTTCTTGTGTGATCTTTATAAAAGAAAAAGGAAAATAGAAATTAGTATATGCTCATTCAAATAACTCAGTTCAAATTCGAGATACATACATATTCTTTTTATGCTATGTCAATAAGAATATAGGTTGTGAGCCATATTTACATGAGTCACTTATTGGAAAAGTCATCACAAGTCGAGATTAATAAGTGGATGGTGATTAATATATAATTATTAGTGCATCTTTGATAGTTGATTAATCAAAGTATATCCAACATATTTGATTCTTGAGATATATACAAAAAAATAGTAGTATTACTCGTTTATTGAAATGCATGCTCACTAATTAAGATGAGATGACTCATTATTCAACTTAGACAAAATTATAGAAGAAATTTATTAGAGTGATATTTAAGTTGACAAATCATACTGTATTGTGGAGCTTAGGCAATCAAATTTATAGTATTTTGTAGAAACATGCATTAGGAAAGCAATTTACTATTTTTTGGACCCCAAATCTTTGGGGAGAAGATACTTCCCGTCCTCTCATAAATTTACTTAAAGGTAAGTCAAGCTTTTACATCTATACCCAAATCAAGCAAAAATGGTATGATCACTCATATCACTACAATGACTTCCCCATTCAATGAAGTGAAAGATCTGGAAGGAGACTTCAAGATAGAAAAAAATCAGTGATGATCAATTCTTTTTGTGAAAAGTTATGATAAACTCAACAAAAGTTTTAAATGTGATAACCTAAGTTATACATAAGATTTTTTGAGATGCAAAAATTATACAATAAACTACTAGAACACTTGATTTCCTCAAAAAGAGTACTCTAGACTTCTCTTCTCGGGCATTACTAGCTCCCATCAAAATATATTTACGTCTATTATTCTTTCTTCTCATTATCTCACTTTGAAATCCTGAGTCATAGATGTATAAGTTAATACTCATATCATATATGATCATTTTCTCTTTATTTTCTTTATAAATCTAAAACTTTTGGTATTATATTGGTTAATGACATCATTACATTAGTCAAGGAACATGACAATAAACACTGAATCTTTTTTTTTGATGTTTTCTTTTTGTATCATAGTTTCATCAAAATTAATTTTCATTAGTTACTAAATTAAATAACTAAATTATGACGTTATTTTTTTCTACTAGTATTTATTTGAAGAACCACATACCAAACAAATAACTTTCCAAGAGATTGGGCGAGATGAACTGTACATATTATTCTTCGCCCATAGTATTTATTTTTTTCTACGTATTTTACTACTATTAATCTACTAATGATATAATTTTGATTGAAACATTGATTATTAGATAAGTTAAAAATTCTAGAATCGAATATTAATAGGTTAATTTCTATTGACTGTGAGAAGAACTACACATATTATTCTTCACCCATAGAAACCTCTATGTATTTGACTACTATTAATCCACTAGTGATACATTTTTGATTGAGACATTGAAGTAAAAAATTCAAGAATCAAGTATCAATGGGATAATTTCTATTGAGTGTGAGTCTTGTCAATTAAGAAAACATACTAAAATTTCTTATCTGACAGATCAAAAAGGTATTAAGAGATGTGCATTTTATTTGAATCATTTAGACATTTAAAAATTTTATACGACGACCATACATAATGGCTTGAGAAACTTAGCTACTTTTCAATATAATCATATTAGATATACACAATTACCAATTATTAAGAAAAGGACTCGAATCATGTGTGAATTTATAAAATTTGAGACAAAATAAAATAGTCAAAAGAAAATAAAATAGCTGCAAAAAAAATTCATACAATACCTGTGATCATTTAGACATTTGAAAATTTTATAAGACGACCATGCATAATAACTAGAGAAACTTAGCTACTTTTCGTGATAATCATATTGGATATACACAATTACCAATTAATAAGAAAAGGACTCGGATCATGTGTGAATTTTTAAAATTTGAGACAAATTAGAATAGTTGAAAGAAAATATAATAGCTGAAAAAAAAATTTATACAATACCCTTGCATAATGGCTTGAGAATTTTATACAACAATTAAGCATAATGGCTTGTCAGAATAATTCATCAGATATCATATGATGGGACTCCTACACAAAATAGAATAGCTAAAATAAAAAGTTGATATCTAATTAAAATGATTAATACACTTCTATTATATAGAAGTGTTCATAAAATTTTTTTGAAAAAAATAATTTTAATCATTAACTTCCTAAACAACTAGATATCATATTTTCTCTTAAATTAAATTTAATATCAAATTTTATACTTGACTAAGAAATTTTTTCACCTTCCACCCATTTTGTTTATGGTTTATCTCCATATATAAAAGAAGATGATTGTTTGTGCCAACAAATATACATTCATTAAATACTTTATACTTGACTAAGAAATTTTTTCACCTTCCACACATTTTGTTTATGGTTTATCTCCATATAGAAAAGAAGATGATTGTTTGTGCCAACAAATATACATTCATTAAATACTCTAGTATTCATAAGAATATATATGTTACATACCATAGACCATAAGAATCATTATGAACATGAATGTTACTCTCATAGAAGGCAAGTTGGCTCGGTCCAAGAAAATATACCTCCAGACATCATAGTGGTAGGAACATTCATGAATCAAGTTATTAGTCCTCTCAAATGGGCAAGTGTTGTTTTTTCTCATATATGCACATGATATTACTAAGATAATTAGTTTTCATGAAAAATAAAATTTCTCTTTCTAACAGTAGTGAGGCCTCTCCTATAGGTTTGTGCTAAAAAAAGGAGTCTCATATAAGTATTTTATGAAACACTATATATTAGCATTCTCATGAATAATAAATGAAGCTTAAGAGAATTGATGATCATAATCAAATAATGTATACTAGACAAATATGTCTACAACCATTTCCAAATGAGTCACATGTCACATCAACTAATCCAATTCAAAGTGATAATTTAGATCTTCTGATTACTCTATAAAAAAAACCAAAAATATATTATTCACATCACTCATTATCATATATACTCTATTATTCCTATCTTGGTACTGTATATTATGATTTGTATCTTCTCTTGAATACTACAAAATATTTGATACTCTTTTTTAGATAATGTGTCATCCAGGATGATGAATTAAAATATATTAGATTAACTTAGTATAATTATATTCAATCATACTTAAAATCTCATTCTAAAACATTTGAATAAATCAATAGTTGGATTCAAATGAGTATACACAATGAAGTCTAAACTCTTTTCATTATTAGAATTAATTTTCCTTCTAAACAAAAAGATTACCATTAGGTTGTTGTTTTTTATTACTAATCCCCACATATAGACTATATATCAGTTAATTATGAGAAATATATTCCATCACAATTATCTCAAGAAGAAATTTATGCAATAGTGCACATATTTTATTATTCCTAGAAGCATAGATGAGATATATAAATTATGAAATACTATTTATGACCTAAAATAATCTTTTTTGTCATAAATCAATAGGTTTTATTTTACACTTACCATAATTAGCCTTGAGAAATATGTATTATATTATTTATGTTTCTACCGACTTAATTATGTGAGCAATATGTATTATTCATGATGCACATTAATAATATTATGATTACATAAAATGAACAACTAGGTATTTCTAACTAAAACCGACTTAATTATGTGAGCAATATGTATTATTCATGATGCACATTAATAATATTATGATTACATAAAATGAACAACTAGGTATTTCTAACTAAAATTATTCATACAACTAAATTTCATTTGAATGACTTTGGGCATCTTAAATATTTCCTGAGTATTAAGATTAGACAATCAAGAAAATTAATTTTTTTTCTCAAATGATATAAGTTTTAAATATTTTTTTTAAAATTGATATGACAAGATGTACTTTACTTGTCTCACCACTTAATTCGAATATAAACTTTATCTCATGCATCGATTCCTTTGTAGATTCTACTAATATAGGAGAATTATATGAAAGGTAATTATCTAACATTGATCAAACTAAATATTACCTATATTTTAAGTCCAATTAATTCTTTCTTAAATTTCTCATATGGAAGCATTTCTCAAAATTCTCATATATGTAAAAAATGTTATGAAGTGTGATTTCATTTAAAAATAAAAGGCATGGCCAAATAGAGATGTAGTCTGATTCTAGTAGGACTTCAGTGATTACAGATAAGAGATTTATTGAAAAATTTTATACTTTTTTTTTAAATAATCTTATATCCTTAAAAAATAAGAGACATTATTTTTAAATTCAGTGTAGAGATATAATACGGAGTATAGATATCAATTATTTGTGTGCCAGGTCACATGATGATAGATGTTTTACTGTGACAACTAAATAATTCGATACTTAGCTACCAAATTAATGTTCCATGAGCAAACAAAATATATTAAAATTTATTATTATTTCATACAAGAAAAAATATAGGATTGTTCGATAGTCACTACATACATATCTACCAACAAGTAGATTACAAACATTTTTACGAAAATTCTCATAAGACAATAAAATTCTATCTTTGCTTTCAAGTTGTGTGTTTGTGAGATATATGCACTAGCTTGAAAGAAGTGTTGAGATTTTGTTTAATTTATATGTTTAGTTTTTTATTTAGTTATTTATTATTCTTTTATTTTTATTATTACATTATTTGAAAACAACTAACATATGGGCTGTCTCAAGTCATACACTATAAGTTATGATTACATTTTATTTTTAAGTTTTAATAAAATAATATAATTTTTCTTCTCTCCTAACCACTTCTCTCTCTCCCCCATTCCTGAAACAACCAAGAGCCAAAAGCCTAGAACTAGAATGACATCAAAAATAATAATATTTAATTTTTCTAGCCATGCATGGAGTACTCATAATGAGAAATAACACTATAACACTATTTTTTACATTTATACATTTATAAATGAATGTTATATTGATTTTCATTATCAACAATAAGGAATACCCCCTATGGGCTGTTGTAATCATAATGTATACCCCCTTGTATCTCATGTCTTCATATACAACTATGCTCGACGTAATGAATTTTTCTCAAGGCTTTGTTATGCAGTAAATCATAACATCAATTTCTATTAACACACTCAATTTCTTTTTGTTTGAATTATTTTACATAGAAAGCATGTTGAAGACCAAAGATATGATGTAGACAAATAGTCATCATCAATGTTCCATTAACACCAGTCATCATCATGTAGTAAATCAACAAATCTTTACTTCAAAAAAATATGACACCTACCTGCCTCCATATAATATGAGCTATGGGTTTCCAAGGCATCTATTTCTCGATTTTCAATCCCCAAAAAGTCTTCTCCAATCACTTTCCCTGAAGGAACACATTCATTCCATCCCCACGTGTATACATCTCCATTCTCTGTGATCAAAATAATAAATAAAAGAATCTTCATTTGCCAATTTGAACACCAAGTTTTCCCTAAAACTAATCCAAAAAATATCATTCTTTTATGCATGCTCAACTTAACAAGCAAAAATAATGGAAAAACACAATGATAACACAGTACAGGCCATGGCAATTCAGGCCCTCAGCCCAGCCCAGACCCGCACAGCATAACCAATCCAGTGTACTTCCTGGCATGAAAGAATATGAACACAGACCAAATCTGGTTGAACGCATGAAATTGGAAACCACGCGGGCTAAGTCTGCCTACCTGGCAAAAAGTGTAAATGGGCTAAATCAGCCCATTCCACTCTGAGCAAACCATACCAGTAGTGACCACTGCTGCAACATAAGTTCTGGCTCAGGCTGGTCTTTTGCACAGGTTTCAGAACGAATCATTTACCTCAGCACAAAATGGAAGGTCTAAACATTTTACATCAGTAGGAGCAACTGAAATATTGTGCTTGCAGTTCTTGCAACAATGTCAAGCATTGATGTGTGTTAGGTTTCAATGTTGTGTTGCAAAATTCTTCACAACTACACGAGACAATGTTTGAACAGAAAATAGTAATTTGGATTATTTGATTTCTACACTACGTGAGGAATTGGGTTATTTTGGTTCCATCGATTTAATTTTAAATCAATTCTTATTTTTCATTTAAAATAGATCAAAACAAGTTTCAATCCCACTATGCTTAAAAAATTCCACAATGAGAAAATATTGAGATGAAAAAATTAAATAAATAATTGTCAAATATCTTATGAATTTCATTATCCTAGAAAAACAATAACACATAGACACAAATGTGAGCATACAGAAAAATTGGCTTAACAATAATAAATATAATCAACGAAAAATAATTACATATTTCATAATTTTCATCTTATTGATGCATAATTATCTTGCACATCAAGTGATCCACGATGTTATCATAACATGTAACATCATTCAATAATAATTAATCTAAATTTTGTCTTTGATAAAATAATAATTAATCATGATATTTTTTATTTGATTATGAATAAAAAAAATATGATTATCCATATCAAGTGTAGAAGACTCTTGCCTAAAGCACAAATCTAAGAAAATAAGTTGCAACAATCAATATATCATGTATTTTCTCATAGATAAAATGATAATCTATCGTTATTGATTCCATTCACTCATGAAACACCAAAAAACCAATGTATCTAATTACATTACTATCACAATAAATAATAATTAAAAAAAACAAAGAAAAATCATCTTCAAAGTAAATATTAATTCTAAAAAATCTCAGACATAGTTGTCCTTATAATCCTACACACAACCTTCAACAAAGTAAGATAATAAAATTATTAGTAGATCTCTTACATATACAAAGTGAAGAACAATTACAATTTGAATAATCATGATTTCCTAAATTAAAATAAATAAATTTTCTTACAATTCTTTTTTTTTTATTTTATGTATCATTCATTATAGCATTTTTCATCATTTTTTTAAGAAATAATCTTATACATTTATCTAAATTAATACGGTATCAAAACTCATCATCATATACTATATTATCGTTGTTGCCTTAGTCACTTTTGTCTAGTATTGACTACTACAAGAATTTATTAGTATACCCTAGATTAAATAGGCAGTATCGAGTATGCAACGGATTCGACAAGAGTCAACTCAAGGTACAAGTCATGCTAGCATGAGATTAGATGTGTCAAACTGATCAGGCTGTGCCATGAACATGCCAAGCACGACATACTTGAGAATTGCCAGCCCGGCATGACCCGTCAGTCAGGCTCATACTCGATTCATGTCTGGACTTGTCGGTATGGCCCAACACGAGGCATGGCTCATGCCGGCCCAGCACGGCACGAACAGCAACAAGGGTTAGCCTAGCCCATCCCATAACACGATTCCAAACCATACCAAGTTGGGTTGTGCTCGAGCAACCCAGCACATTTGTCACCTCTACATGAGAACATTGCTAGCTGAACTCTAAGTAGTCACTAGCCTACTAAGACAAGCCTTAGAGGTACGACTAGCATGCCTGATCCTGGATCGATGGCAGAGCCCGATTTGGCCTTGCCAAGCCTGGCACAGTCCATAACCATGCCTAATCTTGGTCCATGACAGCCCTAGCATGGCTCATGTCATGCTAAGGTAGAACAAAACATGTCTCATGTCGAGTCAGGCTCAATCAACATACAAAGCCTAGTGGCACGATCAGCTGGCCCCATCACAGAGCATGAGTGGGTCTAGATTTAAGGTAGAACAAAACATGCAACTTTCAAATTGTAATTGAAGTCTAAAAATTTTAGTTTAGCATTGAAAGTATAAGTAATTTAGTGCAATGCAAAAAATAATATTTTATGATAAAGCAATTATAATATAGTTACCATTTTTTTTGAATTTTTATTATAAATTAGTTTTATAATTTTTTTAATAAATAAAAATATTAAAAAATAATAAATAGTAAATATAAAGATAATGATTTTAAAATTGACATATATATAAATAATATTAATAATAACCATACCGATAAATCTGCTGCCAAAACTAAATTTTCTTCAATGGCCTAAACTCAAACTTATTTACCGCCTAAAATAAAAAATTAAACAAACTTCAATAGCATGAATCCATTTTAAAATAATAAAAAATAAAAATTTTAGGAGTAATAAAAAAAATTAACACAATATATATTATCATATATATATATATATATATATATATATATATAAGAGTGCATGTAATATTTATCATCTTATAAAATATGTTGATCAATACACTAAAAAATATAATGTATTAAATCTCAAACAATCCCAACTAAACATCAGGGTCTGTCAAGTTGGATTTGATATAATTTTGTTGACTCCCTTCAAATATAACAATGCTTTTGAAAACGAATACACAATCAAACTAATTATAATCATTAGTCTTCTAATTAAATTTTTGAAATATATTAGAAAATCAGTATTGTACAGACCTATTTCCAACATACTTATTGTAAGATTTCTAGGTCCATAAGTAAAAATAACATAATAAAATATTATAAGTTAAAAAAATAATTAATAATTAATAAATTTAAAAAATATAGTAAAATAGGGTCTATGAAGTTCAATAGATAAATTAGTCGTAATGATTCATCATACACATGTTTTACAAACTAATATTAGATTCAAAATAAATATTTAATAAAAAAAATTTTAGAATTTTATAAAATTCTCTATCATCGTGATAGCTCTGTAATTAAGTAAATGTATAATGTGAATTATAAGAAAATATAATATTCAAAATAAAATATTTAATATTATTTTCAATAATATTTCTAATAATAAAATAATTATTAGTATATTTGCTAGAATCATTAGAGATTAATCACTATGTGATATTTTTTACATTAAGTATATGTATCATGTTATTAACCTAATAGTACAAACAGGAATAAAAATTATTTTTTGCACACAAAAAAAAATAAGAAATTCATTAAAATTACTTATAATACATAGCAAACAATAGAAGTGTAGTAGTTTATTTTTGTCTGCATGCCTAAAAAAGCTTCAAAAAAAATATGACACTGTTGAAATTACACTTACCATATATTAGAGTCATGTGTGGACTACTAATACATGATATCAGACTATATCAATTATAAAAATAATAAACTTTTTATTGACAATTCAGAGTGTGATAAAAATTTTTTTTATAAAAATTTTTAAAAAATTTTTTGACACGATAAATATATGTTCATATGTGTACCCATCACTTGTATTGTACTTAAGCATATATGCAATATTATCAACATGCAAGCTAATATAAAGGTCACTATGTATTTTAATATCATGACTATTGATATGAAAATCAAGTATTTAAAATATTGATCTTTCATTCCAACTTTGTATTATTTGTTGGCTACTTGTATGAATCATAAAGTTAAGCCTTGAGGTTGAAAAAGTATAAAATATTTTAATATACATATCTATGTGGATGAATTAGGAACATCAACCTAAAGATTTCATTCATAAAAACTTAAATAATTTATTTACATATTACGACACTAGATATTACAGTTATTATAGTCAAACTCTGAGTGCGTACATGGACATCATATTTGAAAATGACTTCTTCATTTAAGTAACAAAAGACAAGGGATTGGGCAGTCTATCAAATAATAACAAGCTGTCGAGATACTTAAATACTAATTACTGTTCTATTCTATCAGATAATAATAATAATATGGATATTTTACTTTGCTGAAAATCATATAAATTCACATATTCCATAATATTTAAGATGACATATAATTAACTAACCCCTTTAATATCTAGCATGGCAACAAAATTTATTTTTTATATGACATCCAATATTATTGCAAATAGGAGATCGAGATTACGACTAGATATTATAAAGACACTTAGATACATAAAGGGCTAAAAGATTCAAAATTTTATATTCAGGATAAGATTTAAGAGATAATGATGATTGATGCTTCATGAGACATAGTAATCAAATATATTAAGAAAACCACTTATAATATTTTTTAATGCATATATGATAATGATAATGATGATCTACATCTATATCAGCACTATCATACCATAAATATCAATTGATGATTTGTATGATTTTTGATTTTTTATATGATTATGATATAATAATATTATATTTTCTTTGTTTTTTTTTATTTTTGTCATTTGTTTATTTTATTATGATTTATGCATTATTATTAAATCACACTTTTTATCTTATGAGTTATATTTCATTTCATCATATTTTATAAATACATATTATTCAATGCATGTATAATATTTTACTTTTTATGAAATAAAATGGATTTTATTATTTTATTTGAGTCTAATATAATTGTGAGATGTAAATGCAAAAAATAAATGTCTAACAATACAACTTTTTTTATTAATTTTGTATTTCTTCTTTATTTTTTTTAATATAATATTTAAAAAAAATAATTTAATAATATATTAAAATTTTAAAAATATATATTTTATTTGAAGTTAAAAATTTAGACCATAAGCCCAAAATAATATGATCCAATTCATGACTTCATGAACCAGGATTGCTCAATCTGGCTCGACATGACCTAGCATGGCCCAGCATTTTGCGGTCCAAATGGGGCATGTCGAGCCAGTTGTAAATATTTTCGTGTCATGCCTGACATGGCATGAGTTTCGTACCATGTTGTGCCAGACATGGTTAGGTGGCACAGCTATGCCACTCTGAAACAGGCTTTGTAAGCATGGTACAGCTCATTTGACACCTCTATCTAGCCTTGGTTCATGCTAGAGATGATAAATAGATCATGCAACTTGGACATGGTTCAGCACGAGGCATGACAACCCATGAAACAGAACTGCAAATAGTCTGGACCAGACCCAGAATAGACTGCACCATGCTAGACTAGAAGAATCCAAACTAGCCTAGGTCTAAAACTAGGCTAGACACAAACCATGTCCATTTCCCATGTTCTGTTTGATTGCCCATTTTATTAAGTGTGTCAACCTAACATGGTGGTCCGGTTGGGTCACAAAAGCTATGTCGTGTCAAAGCAGCACAGCTCATTTGACACATCTAGCTCATGTCTAAGCCATTTGGCTCGATGGTGCGTAGCATCTAACCTGCCAAAGCTAACTTTGGCTTGTACAAACTAGGGCTAACCAGACCAAAATTTAAAAAAAAAAACAAATTTTAAAATTAAAAATTAAATAACTAAAAAAGTAAATAAATTTATATTTTTTATTTAAACTATATAATAATACTTAATATACTAATTTTTTTGAAAATAAAAAATAAATATAATAAGTACAATGATTATGAAACAAAAGAAATATAATAAAAAAATAAATTATGATGCTACAATTAGAGGTGTCAACCGTGCCGGGCCGGCCCGGCACGGAAAAAATCCGTGCCCGGCACGAGCCGTGCCGTGCCAGGCCAGGCACGGTTCGGCCCGCGGCACGGCAAACCGGCACGGGTTTATCCCGTGCCGGGAGCCCCGTGAAACCGACCGCATGCCTCCCCTCCCGCAAAAAAAACCACGGGTCGGGTCAAATTCGACCCGACCCACGGTCCCCCGTTTCCCGAACCGCTCGGACAGGTTTGCCCGAGAGGGCCGTGCCGGGCCCGGTTTTTTTAAACAGTGCCGTGCCCGGCACGGCACGGTAGCACGATCGTGCTCGTGAAAAAAGGATCGTGCCGGGCAGGCCCGTTTGACACCTCTAGCTACAATAGATACAACAAATGTCAATAAATCACATATCATCTTTAATAACACAAAAAATTAATTCATATGATTTCAACTAATTTAATATATCAATTTCTTAATTCATACAAGGATATGTATGAAAAATATTTGATAACAAAATATTTGGACAACTCGTACTTATTAGATACACAAACCCATCATTTTTCCTTTACAAATTGAATAAAAAATTAATTATTATTAAATAAGATTGTAATCATCATGCTCAATGGTGCACTAATAATATTATATTTATATTCATATTATTTTATAAGGTATATATTTGTTCATATATTTTACCCTATGATTCTTATAGTTAGCACGTACAATTGTATAAGAATTTTAAAATATTTTCTATCATTTTCATATTATACCTAGAATTCATGCACAAAACTAAGTGTTTGTCAACTGGAATTTTAAAAATTTTATATTTTACTTATAAAGTTATTTCACTGAAATATTGATATTCTTTACATTGTTTAAATATATAATTAATATTACGTATACCCAAAGTATGAGCAAAAACATAAATACCAATACACAAAAGCTTATAAGAACTCCTAAATTAAATATATTTTAGATAGGTATCAACCGGGTAGGACGACTTAGGCACGACCCAATTCATGGCCAGACTGAGTCGTGCTTGGACCCACACAGCATGGTCTAGAACCAAGCCTAGACCCACGGGCACGATCTAGCAACACTAGTACCATTCCCTGAAACTCAGACCAGGTATCAGGTGCGGCCCAATCAGACTACGCTCGCCCTGCCTGGTACACGTGGTGGGTTTTTTGAATTAACCCACCACGTGGTTGGCTGAGCAAGTTCACATGGCATAACCAAGGCACACATGGACATGCGTGTCTCTCCCCGGGACCTAGCCTGACCCCAAACCAATACCCCAAAGGCCAAAGCTTCCAGAGCACCCAAAAGCTTCGGTTCCCCTTCCCGTTTGGTATTTATGAAGATCCATGTGTGCCTATTTAAATAATAAAAATAGAAATTTTTTTTGAAGATCCAGGCCACTGATATCAAATATCGGGTTTCTAATAGCTATCGGATTTCTGCACTATTTAAATAATAAAAAATATTGAAAAATTAAAAAATATATTTTCAAATAAATCTATATAAATAGTATTTGAGATATTAATTTTTTCATTCAAATCAAATTCAAATATCATTCTCTCTCTCTTCTCTCTTTCTCATCTCTTCTCTCGAACTTGATCTCGATTTTCTCTCTATCTAAAGGCTAAAGTTAAATTTATAATTTTAATTTTATAATTTTTTTGCAAAACTTAAGGAACCGATACTATGGAAGTGGATGGCAAAAAAATTAGGTGCAGTGTAGGCAACGGCTTTTTCTCTCCTCTCCATGAACCTACCTAACACTAAGTGGGTATTGTTTTTAAATTTTTATTTAGTTTTTAAATTTTATTAATATCATCGCTTCGGAGCTGTGCTGATACTTGTTAGTTTATTGCATAATTTTTAAATTAGAAATTATAATATAATCGATAAACTAAAAAAATTAAATATAATAAATAGGAAATTTAATGATAATGAAATTTAAAATTAACGTAAACATATATAATATTAATAATAATAACCCTACAAAAAAATATAAAGTATAAATTATATTTTATCTCATTGCCTCAATCCAAGCTCAAACATTTAAAAAACAAAAAAGTAAAAAAATATTTATGACTTAGACTTACTTTAGCATAATACAAAATAAAAATATAATGATGTCGATAAACAAGTCGACATAATACAAGTATTTTATATGTGTGTGTATATATATATATATAAGTGTATGTGGTACTGAGCGCCTAAAGAGAAATACCGATCATTACACCAAAAAATATGATACAATAAATTCTAAGCAAACCAAACTAAACGATAGGATCCTATGAAAAAAATATAGTTCACCTTTTATGCTGACACCCTTCAAATACCACAATGAGTTAGGAAAAAAATATAATGGCATGATATTATACATACATATTTTCAGATGATCCTATGAAAGTCAATATTATACATACATATTTTCAACTTGTATATCATAAGATTCTTAGATTCATATATAGAAACAACTTATTAAATATTATTAGTTAAAAAATAAATAATAACTAATAAATTTATGCAATATAATGGCATGATATCAGTGACGTCTAATATCTGAACTAATCATAATAATGTCTCTTTGCATATCACACCACTCACTATGTAGATTCTAAATAAATACTAAATAAAAAAATTTTAAGATTTTCAGAGATTCTCTATCCTAATGATGACTTTGTAGAGGTGTCAACCGGGCAGGGCCGACCCGGCCCGGAACGAGGCACGGCACGGTTCGGCCGTGCCTGGGCCGGCCCGGCACGTTTTTAAACCGTGCCCAGGTTAGGCACAAGTCGTGTCGTGCCGTGCCTTGCCCGGCACGGGTTTTTCCCGTGCCGGTTTCACGCGTGGGCGTGACCCAGCCCCTCCCAAAAAAAAGACCGCGGGTTGGGTCTGATTGGACCCGACCCACGGTCACGGCTCCCGACCCAATCCTAACGGGAAAAAAAAAATTTCAAATGTTATTGATTTTCAGCCGTTGGATTCGCCTCCAACGGCTAGGGGGCAGAATCCAACGCTCCTCGTGATTCTGCCCCCTAAATATATATTAAAAATTCAATAAATTATAAAAAAAATATCTTTTTTTATAAAAAATTAATATCTTTAATCTATAAATTCTACCCCCTCTCTATAACATTTATGTTTTTCAAAAACATATATCCTCTCAAAACATTCTCTCTCTCACATAAACCGTGCATCTCTCTCTCGGGTCTCGGGATTTTGCTTTCGGCTTGGATTTTCGTGAAACTCGACTTGAGTTTTGAACATCAGAGCTTGTTGTGGTGCACCTTGCACGTGACTGACCTCGTTGCTTTTACCGGGTAATTTATTTTACATTTTTTTCACTTTCTCTCTCTAAAGTTTCTCTCTCTAGAAAAAAATTAGGAAAAAATAAAAAACATAAAAAATGACAAATACACCTTACACGTATTTAAATTTGGAAAATAAAAATGTTACACAGAGGTCTGAGGCTGCTGAAACTTTGATTTCTCCAGTCGTCTCAACCCAAAATTCTAAAAAACAAAAAACTAGGAGGACTTCTTTAGTTTGGACTCATTTTAAAATCATAACACAAAAAAATGTTAGGGGTGAGGAACAAGAAATGACACAGTGCAAATATTGTATGGGACTATTAACATGCAAGAGTTTATTTGGAACTGGGCACCTTAAGAGGCATGTCGAATTATGCATCAAAAAACATGGACCCTTAGATCCTAAGCACACCCAACTTGGCACTACATTTTTTGAGACTAGATCAAGTTCAGTCTCAAAGTTTACTCCCTTCGTATACTCCAGCGAGTTGGGTAGTGACGGCATGATCAGGCTCATCACATTGATGAGTCTTCCGATCAGATTTTCGGAAGATCCAAGGGTAGTGCGCATCATGCAGACTTATTTTCAGCATTCCTATCGTAGGATTCCTACGTCCACATCTATGAATGACATACTAAAGATATATAAGTTAGAAGAACAAAAAATTATTAAGGAATTTATGGCATATAGTGGAGTGGTGTCCGTGACGTCCGATATATGGACAAGTCATGATGATTCTTTTTATGCATGTCTCACAAGTCACTATGTAGATTCTAACTGGACAATCAATAAAAAAATTTTAGGATTCATTGAGATTCTTCATCCACATGATGGCCCGGGCATTTTTAAGTGTGTGATGAAAATCTTTAGGGAATATAAAATTCAAAATAAAATTTTTAGTGTCACATTCGATAACGCTTCTAATAATGAAGTAGCGATCAATATATTTGTTAGGAATATTAGAGACGCACCATTAGGAGAGATCTTTCATGTCAGATGTATGTGTCACGTGATTAACCTGATTATTCAAGCGGGTATGAAGGTATGTTTCCCTGTATTGGATAATATACGCAATGCACTAAAGTATATTCGCACTCCTCACAGACAACAGGAGTTTGGTACTCTCTGTTTATCTGCGAATCTTAAGAAGAAGAAATTCCAATCGGATGTGAGACATCATTGGAATTACACGTACCTGATGTTGGAATCATGTGTTGGATACGAACATGTGATATCCGACTACGTCAATAGTAAGAGTGACGAACTTATTATTGACGACACTGACTAGGCTTCAAAAATTTTATTTATGAAATTTCTGAAGATATTTTATGACACAACGAACATGTGTTCGTCGGTTTATACGCCCACCACTTGCATTGCACTCCGGTGCATATGCAACATTAGTAGCATGTTTAGGAAGTATCGAGCTGACCCGACGCTTAGCAATATGGTTGCAGAGATGGAGACCAAGTACTTGAAGTACTGGTCTACCATTCCATCTCTTTATTATCTCACTGCATGCATGGACCCTAGGGCTAAGATGGAAGGGATAGAAAATACTCTGACTTTCATTTCCTCGTGCATGAACCTGAAAGAGCCACCTGAAGGGTTCATTCACGAGAAGTTGACTGACATGTTCGCATACTACGATACTAAGTATGGTCGTGGTGGTGGTGAGACTGTGATTACGGACATTGATACCTTATTCGGAGATGATGATTATTCCATTCAGCTAGCGATGGGGAAACGTAGGGGTGGACCATCACATAGGAGCAAGCTGTCTCGGTACTTAGATACCGATTACTGCTCAATCCTATCACATTATGATACTAAGAATCTTGATTTATTACAGTGGTGGAAATCATATGAGTCCACCTTTCCCGTGCTATCTAGGATGGCACGGGATCTACTGACTCCTCCGGTGTCGAGCGTAGCATCGGAATCTGCTTTTTTTGTTGCAGTGAACGTAATTTTGGATAGGAGATGGAGATTACGTCCAGATATGGTTGAGGCTTTGGCATGTTTGAAGGATTGAGAGGAATCAAGGTTTAGCATCCATGATCGTGCTGGAGCTGGGACTGGGACAGACACTGCAAATGCATCCACATCCACTACGATGGCGGAGGAGTTGATTGCCGATGATGATGATCCATATGATACTGATCTTGATGTTGCAGCTGATGATTCTCATGATATGACGATTGATGATGATCTGATGTTTTTTATTTTCGATATTTTTTTTATTGATTGTATTTGTACGCTTTGTTTGTACGTTGTGTTGAAACTTATACTTGTTTTGTTCGGACCATCGGTTTCAAATGGATGATTGGTAATTTTTCATTTGTGTTGTTTAATTTTTTTTAATTTTTATTTTTACTAACATAATGTATTGATTTATTTTTTTTACGATTTAAATTTTATTTTAAAAATTAATAACTTTAATATATAATTAATAAATATAATAAAAGTTAAACTAATTTGAATTTGATAAAAAAAAATTTCTAAACTTTGTTTTTTTATTTAATTTTTATTTTTAACATTTTTAAAAATATGTATATTTAATAATGTACTGTACACTTAAGCTGTTAAGCATTACAATATAAAAAATTTAAAAAAAAAAAATTTCTACCAATCGAGTCTCGGGTCTGCCTCTGCCCCGGCCTGTATGGACAGGCCGGGCCCGGCTATTTTTAAACTGTGCCTGGCCCAGCATGGTAGCACGTTCGTGCCCTAAAAAAATGGGCTGGGCCGGGCCGGGCCGGCCCATTTGACACCTATATGACTCTACTATAAATGAGTGCATAATAAAATTTTTAGTGATTATAATATTCAAAATAAAATAATTAGTATCATATTTTATAATACATCTAATAATGAAATAATTATTAATATATTTGTTAGAACTATTAGAAAAAAATTTTTACGTTAGATACATATGTCATATCATTAACTTGATAATAAAAACAATGATAAAAAGTATTCATACACTTTAAAAAAAATACATAGCATACTAAAATATCTTAAGACGAATAGCAAACAATAAGAGTTTTGTAGTCTTTGTTTATCTGTGGGTCTAAAAAAGAAAAAATTTCAAACGAATGTGTGATATCATTATAATTATATAAAGATGTCAACCGGGTCGGGCAAACCCGTCCGGCATGAGGTACGGCATGATTCAACCGTGCATAGTCCCGCACGGCACGAGAATTTTTCGTGTCCGTGTCGTGCCGTGGCGAGGCCAACTGAGCCTCATGCCATGCATGGCCCGGCACGATACCATGGCCCATTGGCACAGTACCTCGGCACAAGCCGAGAAACTATCCCAGAGGTAAAAATTGAGCCCGACGGGCAAGACTCACCGAGCCCCAAAGTGATGAAAAATCATGGTGGTGCAGTGGCACAACGACATTTTCTAAAATCCTAATTTTTTTAATTTAGAAGTCCAGCGGTGCGGCAGCACGGCGGCGCAATAGCACGTGCCGGGTTGACCTCCATAGAACTGTGCCTGGCCCAGCACAAAAGCACGGTCGGGCCGACTAAAAATGGGCTGGGCCGGCCCTGCACGTCCCGTTTGACACCTCTAGAATTATACGTACATGATGTTGAAGTCATATATTGAATACAAACATGTAATATCTTATTACGTTAATAGTAAGAATGATAAACTAATTATTAATGATAAAGGCTAGGATACAAAAATTTTATTTATGATAATGCTAAAGATTTTTTATGACACAACAAACATGTGTTTATCAGTTTATATTCTCACTACTTGCATTACAACCAAGTACAATTGTAATATTAGTGTCATATTTAAAAGTTTAAAAATAATCCAATATTTAGTAATATTACTGTTGAGATGAAAATCAAGTACTTAAAGTGTTGGTCAACCATTCAATTTCTTTATTAACTACTACCTGCATAGATCATTGGATTAAGGTGAAAGGAATAGATAATATTTTGACATACATATCCACATACATAAACCAGGAACACCAACCTGAAATATTTATTCATGAAAAATTAATTGAGTTATTTACATACTACAATACTATGTATGATAATAGTTATAACTATGCTCCAAGTATGAACATGAACACCATATTCGGAGATGATGACTTTTTCATTCAGTTAACGAGGAAATAACAAAAGAGTAAACTAAGAAATAAAAACAAACTATCTCGATATTTAGATATTAATTACTGCTCAATCCTATCATATAATAATAACAAAACTTTAGTATTTTACAATGATGAAATCATATGAGTCCACTTATCCCGTGTTATATAATATGGTATGAAATTTTCTGACACCTTTGGTAACAAGCATAGCATCAGAGTCTACTTTTTTTATTACAGTCAATATCATTTCAGATAAAAGATTGATAATGTGATCATATATCATTAAGACACTAGTATGCATGAAAGATTTAAAAGATTTGAGATTAGACATTCAGGATTTTATAACTTGAATAAGAATACTAGAACAAAAGCAAAAGAGTTGCTAGCAAATAATAACTAGTGATACCAACAAACACTTATGCAATGAAGAACAATAACATACTTATACCAATTGACATTGAAGTTGAGCTTACATATCACATGATTATGATTGATGATTTTTATTTTATGTTATGATATTGTACTATTTTATTTTTTTTGAATTGGATGATAATTAATTATTGTAATTTTTTGATATTTTTGATAATGAAACCATTATTCATGTTAGTGATTTTATTTTTTTATGATTTATATAAAATAAATAAATAATATAATATCATAACTCAAAATGCATAATTTAAATTTTATAAAAAAAAAAGTTAATCCTTAAACTGCAACCAATCACCGGACCGGAACCAATCGACTAGGCTGGCAGCCTCCGAGCATTACTCGGACCAACCCTCCACAACCTGGCATGACCAAACATGACCCAGCCCAAATCTGCTCAGACTAAGACCGATCAGGCCATGCCAAGCCGGCCATAATCAAGTAGTGTATTGCCAAGCACGACATGTATGTTCTACTGGATCATGCCCAACATGACTATCATACCTAATGATGCCGGGCACAACACGATGGTCCGACTGGGCCACCAAAAAATGGGCCATGCTTGCATGGCATGACCCAGTTTACACTTCTTGGCATGACTTCCTTACCAAGTCATTCCTTGCACGACACTACTAGCTTACCAGGTTGTGCCCTGCAGAACACAATTACCTTACCAGATCATGCCCAACATAGCACAACTACCTTACCTGGTCGTTCCCTGCACGGCAGGACTATCTGACCGGGTCATGCCCTACACGGCAAGACTACCTTACCAGTCAAAGCCATGCACGGCATGACTACCTTATCATCCATGTCGTGCCCGGCAAGGCATGACTGCCTTGCCGGGTTGTGCCTAGCATGACATGAGTGCCTTACCAGGCCCTGCCCAGCACTGCATGATGCATTACTGTGCCGTGCTCGGCACGGTGGCCCGATTAGGCCACCAAAACAGGGGTCGTGCCTGCACAGCATGGCCCATTTGACACCTCAACCCAAAGCTGGCCTGACCTGGACTGGCCTGGCTTTTTTTCTAAACCAGGATGGGCAAAAATCCAACCCATTCCAGCCTTGTCCTCAAGCATGGCTGGGTATGTTTTCTGGAAGACTCAGCTTCCTGTCCTGGTGTGGCCTGCTTTTTTTGCAGTTTATGCTACAGACCTAGACGTGTTGCACGCTGCTATGCAGCAGAAGCACACCACAACTGACATGGTTTCTCCTAGCAGTTGCTACAGGCACGCATGCCCATAATATAAGCAGGCCTGCCCAACGATCCATTTGGTCCAACCAGGCCTGTTTGCCCTGGAACATGTTCGGGCAAGAAAAAAATGCTTATGCCGGGCCATCAGATTTAGCCGGCTCTCTTCTTCAGAAAAGCTGGCTGTGTTTTACCCACCCATTTTTTTGGACTGTTAGGATTGGCGGGCTTGGGCCAGGCAGCCTAATTTTCCAGGTATGCTGGTCACCAGAAAATTCATGTTGGTAAATATTTATGTTGGTCAGCTGGTTAACTGGTGTCCTAGTAGCTGTTGGTTTCCTACAATTTGTTTTCTGATTCTATGGGTGTAATGTGTATGTTTGTACGCACGCATGCAACTGGATTCTGTTTTGTTGCCATGCACAATATTTTTGTCAGAAATTATTAAGTTGATAAATTTTGATTTTCCCTGCCTCATTATCCACAATGAATATAGTATCACTGTAAATGAATATTTTTTAATATGTTTTAGCTGCATACTTTTATTAATCACAAATAACAAATAGACAACGACGGTGAAAGGACAGTTGGCAAAGGGAGATATGATAATGTTAAGTTCTTACATTTATTTGTCTTATATTCATTTGATCTCTTATAATTTGTTATCTTTATAATGTATTATTATGTAATTTAATTCTAATATTATTTTTTTAATGTTGGTCCTATTGCAAACAAATTTAATTGTGATATTTTTTTAAGAGTATTGATTTGAATAAATTTTTCGAAAATTAAGTGTAGTTAATTTGTTTTTCCTTATTTTGAGAAGTTTTACTAGATGTTTAATAATTTATTCTTAATTTTTTGAAATATTGAAAAATAAAAATTATATATATAATAAAATAAAATAAATATAATTATTGGAGCCTTCATTATAGATTGGAGTCCTTTCAATATACAATTATAAATATAAATTTAAAAAAAAAAACCAAAATAAAAAAGTAATCTAAATACTTCGTACAAGATGATGCATAAAAATGTAACAAGCTTAATTACAATTAGTAAGCAATAATAGAAAATTAAGGTCATTTCAATATTTTTGTGAAGATATTTACAAGTTAATTTCTTATATACATTGTAAAAATAGATTCATGTATATTGTACTGATAATTTAATAATCAATTTCTATATATTTATGTGTGTGCATATATATATATATATATATATATATATATATACATGCTTGTGTGTATAAATATATGTGTGTGTATATTTATAATTATTATATATATATACAAAATATTATATGTGTGCATGTGTATATCTATATATATAGACACACATATATAATATATTTTCAACATATACACCATATATATACTATATATATATATATATATAATATTAACATTGTGTGTGTGTGTGTGTATTGTACGTATATATATTATATATATTATATGCATATTTTGTGTATATATAGTATATATTAAGTAAAATGAGAATATTGATGAAAATATATTTCATAAGACTAAGATTGGTTTGATCAAATGGAGAGTAATTATAGATATTCTCTATGATAAATGAGTACCAAATAAATAAAAAATAAAATTTTATAAAATTAATATAAGATTATTAATACTTTGTAAAAGTGAATGTTGGATGACTATAAAATATTAAATTCAAAGGATTAGAGTCATAGAAAACTAGAGATGAAAATGATAAGGTACATGTAAAATAAGTTTAGAAAATATATAATTAGAAATATAATTATTAGAAAAAATATTAAATAATTTATATTGATGATAAAATAAGAGAAAATCATCTAAGATAATTTGATCATGTCCAATATAGATCTTCTAGTAACTGCTAGAAAATGTAAGAATATTTAAGTGGATGAAGAAAAAAGAACTAGAGGTAAACATGTGATAAATTAGGTAGAATTTATAAACAAGAATTTAATAACTAAAGAATTAAAAATAAATATTATTTTTAATATATTTTATTGAAAAAATATGATTAATACGGTCAAACTCAAGTAGTTGGGATAAAATTTAATTGATAATAAAAAAAATCAAAAAAGTCCCCAAGCTAAATTGACTTTTTATTAAACATGTGGGTCGAATCAGGAACATGTACTATCCATATTTTTTTTGAATTTTTTTAAAAATATGAGTTAAATCCTAATTGATTTGACTGATAGTTTTTTTATAAACATGATGTGATAGGAGTTTTTAAAGTGTTGAAGTGATAGAGAAATGGTATTTTAATATTGATGCATTATATTACACCAAGATATAATTTTGTTTGTTTTAGTGCACCAAATTAAAAAACAAAAAAATTGAATTATAAAACATAATTATTTTTGTTTTGACACTGAAACGAAATTTTTCAAGGTTTTATATATTCATTTAACATAGTTTCATAGCAAGTAATATGTCTTACTATCACTCCAATCTATCATCGCTATCATGGTTGCTCAAAGAGAAATTTTTGTAGGCACTGATGATAATTTTTCTAATTAACTTTGTGCGTGTTGATTCTGATTCTTTTTTATTCTTCTTGATTGAAGTAATTTTAATTCATTTTTAAGTATTTTTGAAGATTTTTTTTGTTTGCATATGAATTCTCTAATTAATTTTTTGTTTGCATATGAATTCTCAAATCTTTTTTTGCTTGCATATGAATTCTCTGCTTATCTTTTTTGGGGCAATGAGTTGATTTTGTATCTTAATTGTGACGTCACAATTGGATGTCTGATAGTGAGATCTCACTCCTCCAGTGGAACTTCATGAAATACAATATGAATAAATATTTTTATCTTTATCAATTCAATCTTTTGATAAGACCTTTAGGATTGGTCTCTTTTCTGACTAAGGAAAGAACAAAATTCATTATAGGGTTGAAACTGGGAAGGAAGAAACATGGAAAATTAACAAACTAGCCATAACCTAGAATAGCTTGAGAGTAGGTCCACAAAAATTGTTATGAAAAATAGTTTATTATTATGAAAAATAACAAACTACTTGGAATAGCTCGAGAAAAGAGGCATGAGCGAATAAGTCCACAAAAGATGTCTAGAACCTGGCGTGCGCCTCTAATGAGGTTTTGCAAAATCAGATGTTAGACAATAAAAGTTGAAAGGAGGCAGCCAATCAAATTCAGATATATGGAAAGACTATCATTGATTGGTTATTGTAGGGTTAACGGGCCTATCTATTGTATTGATGGTGTTAGTTATCCAAGTGGTAAAATGCATCTAAAAGAATGAGTAAAAGAATAACGTCTGCAAGAGATTCTATAGTTGAAATTTCTGGTTTAGGATAAACCAAACTAGGTGAAGGTGCCAAAACTGCTCATCTCATATTTTAATACTAACAAAAAACAAGAAAGGAAGGGGTGACTTTTTCTTTTTCAAGCAAAGAATATTAGTAGAAGTACAACACAAAAAGAAAGATAAAAAGATCAAGGGCACGCCACAAAATAATTATTAAAAAACAAAGATAAGTTGATTTTTTTAGGTTTAGTCTAGCATGATTCTCCATCCAAGATTGATTGGGTTGACCTAGTTACTACGAAGATAGATCCAGCCACCATATATTGATTTGATTATTTTATATGAATTTTTATTGAATTGTGATATGAATATGATTAGTAGAAATTGGATATGCATTTGTGTGATGTCTTTGAAAATGAATTATGCTTTAAACATTTATCTTCAACTGAGACTCCTAGTGGCTTTCTTGATGTGTGTGTGTGTGTGTGTATTAGTATATATTCTTCATCCCACATAATTTTCTCATCTTAGTACCTCATCCGCATAAATTTCTCATTTCAAGTTTGATTGCCTCTGACTTAAGTCAAATCTACATTGTAATAGTCCAATAATCAGAAATGAATCTATCTTTCTTAGGTACTAAGATGATTCTTTTTGGGTTATTTCTATTTCTTGTAGCTTTACACAAGTGAGTGATATATGAACTAGATATGAATAATATTTTTTTTATGGTGACCTAGATAAAGAGATGTATGTGGAACAACTATATGTGGGTGAGTTGTCTGAGAACTGCTGGGTAGGTTGAGTTACTTGTTTTATGATCACTGTATGGTGAAAGAATGACTGTTTCAACTCTAGGTGTAAATCCCAGTAAGTATCTTGAGTGTGCATCATATTCCTACCAGGGTATCCAGTTGCCATTACTGCAATATGACTAGTAAAACAAGTATAAGTTTGTTTACTACTCGATGTCGAAGCCCAAGTCACTCTTTAATGAATCTTAGTCTGTGTATGGAATTCGTGCTCACTAAGAATTTATTCTTAAAATTGATTATTCTATTTTGTAGTTAAGACAAAATATGTTTGTTTGGAAAGTAGCTCTTAAAACTAGTAAAACAATTCGGAGAACTCAAAAGTTAAAATCTCATTTTGATTTGCAGAAAGTTCACAACTAAGTCGCTGAGATATAATCACAAAAACATGAAATATACTTGAAAAATATAATTTAGTTTCTAGATCCTATTTCTTTTTGCACATCATGTAAGGAAGCAAGATTATCAAAATACGCCCATCAATTGACTCCCTCAAAGGTGTCAAAATCTAGGTATCATCTTTATTTCACTTCTGCTTACTGATACTATCATTAAGAGGATTAGTTGTTAATTAGTTTAAGTACCTATGACTTTAATCAAAATCTGCATTGAAGGCGCTTACTAATCATAAGTGTACATCTCTTTCCCAATAACTTGACAGTCTCTTTTATGCTACTTCTATCTTACAGCTGTACACATATAGGTGGTGTATCAATTAGATGTGAACAATGTATTTTTTCATGTTGACTTAGTAGAAGAGATACATCTATAGCAAGAGCAACCATCCGTAAGTGCGATGTGTGAGGATTCTTGAGTAGGTTGAGTAGCTTTCTTTACAATCACTATATTTTAAGAGAATGTTTGTCTCAACTCTAAATGTAAATCCGGGTAAGTATTTTGAGTGAGCCTCATCTTCCCACCATGCTATATATTGGCTGCTACTGCAATATGACTAGTAAAACAAGTATAATTGGATTTATTTCAGGTTCTTGTGAGTTCTTTTATTTATAACAATGAGCTTGTAAACAAAATGATGACTAGATTGATTGCTAGCATTGAGTTCTTGCTAACACTCACAGAAACCTAGATTAATATATTTTATACAAAAACATATCCATCAATCATATCACAGGAATCTAGGTTGACTAACGAAATGATAGTATAGAATATTTTAAATTTAATAAAAATTTAAAAATTGAAGATATTAGAAACCATAATGAAGTCATGTCAATAACGTTTGATATATAGATTACCTAAATTTTTATATCTTTTATATGTATCATACTCAAATATGTTGATTAAGATTGGATATTTTAAAAAAAATTATTATGGTTTTATTCGATATTACATTCTTATAATGTTTGTTTTTTATGAGTATCTGATAATTATTTAAAAATATTATATCTTTTAGAAAATATGAAATTTAAAATAAAATATATAATATTATATTTAATAATAATATTAATTATGTGTAATAAATTTATTTGTAAGAATAATAATGAAGGGCCACTAGTTAAAATATTTTATATTAGATATATGTATTATTTCATAAACTTAATAGTAAAATAACAATTAAAATTAGTTTATCACTTATTATAATCTATTCTAAATTTTATAAAATTTATTATTATTATTATTAGCAAATTATAATAATTTTATATTTCATATAAGTTATTAGACCTAAAAAATTTAACTTAATGTCTAATATCATTAAAATTCAACATAATTAATATTATAATTATGTATTAATTATTAATATGTTTGTTTCGGCTTCTTGAATAGTAAAATTGGTAGCCTTAATAATTGATAGGTAAAATTTTTATTTTTAATAATTTTTTATGATAAGATAAATTTATATTTGTCTAAATTCAATCTTGCATCATTCATTGTACTCTGTTGTATAGGCAATGAGATTGTACCCAATGCACAAGTCTTCTACTTTAACAAGAGATTTAAGAGAGATTAATATATCGACAACTTTATCCTCAAAAGTGAAAGACTATATATGATGATTCTTGAACATTGAACCCGAGATACAGCATACTTGGACGAAGACATTTGTCATCATACTAAGACATTACCTCCAATATATCCATACAAGATATAACACAAGAACTTTCAAGATGATTTGTAATCTCATTATTATTCTTGCTAAAATTAAAAATATTAAACGAATCATGTCATTCCGGCACGGCCTATTTTTTGGTGGCTCGGTCGAACCAACATGTCGTGCCTGGCAGGATACGCCTAGATTATAGTCGGCCAGGTACGACCCATTCGGCCCAAAGCTAAGCAGATTCGGGATGAGTCGGACATGATCGTGCCGGGTCAGGTTAGGCCCAGAGATATCATACTAGGACTAGGTCGACAACACCAAGACCCACTCACCATTTGCAGTTTAAAGATTTTAAAATTTTTTTTTACATATAAAAATTTTAAGTTATACATTATTAATAACGACTTACGAGTATGATATTACATTATTTATTTATTTCACATAAATCAAAAAAAACAAATCCATTAACACAAATCAAAAATTATAAATTTTAATAATCATAAATATAAATTTTAATAATCAAAAATATAAAAAAAATACTTCCATAAATATTCAATCATCATTTAGTCCAATCCAAAAAAAATAGAAGAACACGTCACAACAACATAAAATTAAAATCATCAATCATAATCATGCAACATGACATGCAAGCTCAATCATAATACTAATCGGTATAAGTATATAAGTGATCATCATTGTGTAAGCATCTAATAGTATCACTAATGATAGACTCAACCTCAGCATCCTAAAAATTTCACGAGTCATCATCTACCAGTAACTCTTTCGTTCTTATTCCAGCACGATTCTAGATATCCAACCTTGAATTCTCTTAATCATTCATACATGCTAATGTCTCAATAATATCTAGACACAGTCTCGATCTCAATCCAAAATGACTTTGACTATAATAATAAAAAAGACTCTAACACCATAGTCAACACCGAAAGAATCAATAGATCTTATTTAAGAAGCACGGACACGGATACGGACACGGATACGGACACAAGGATACGACACGACAGAATACGGGGAGACGATAAATTTCAAAAAATTAAAATACGGATACGGCTTGGACACGACATGATAAAATAAATCAAAAATAAAAATAAATATCTTTATTAATATTATATTTGAAAAATATTGATAAAATAAAATAAAATAAAATTTATAATTATATTTATATATATTAAGTATTTTATAAAATAAAATATTTTATTTTATAAAATAAAAATATTCTATTTTATTTTATTTTATAAAATAATATTTATATTTGATACCCAGAGAATCTTGCCCCCCCCCCCTCCCTCATAGTTATTTAAGGCGCAAGGCGCACTGAGGCACAAAAATCTTTTGGGGCCTAAAGGCGCAAGGCGCACTTGAGGCGTGGATTTTTTTATTTGAGGCGCACTTGAGGCGCGGGCTTTTTTATTTGAAGCGCACTCAGCCTAATACACATAAAAATTATACATTTTACTAAATATAGTCTTTAATTTTTATTTAATGATAAACTAAATTACATCAAAGATAAAAATCAAATATTAATAGTGCTCCCATCATCCAAACATTCAAAGTTTCAAAACAAAATAACAAACATTCAAAGTTCTAAAATAAAATAAACACTCATGTATTTACATCTAAATCTAAATCAAGAAAGTATTCATCAATATCATCCCCATCGTCAATCTTTTACTCTCCCTCTTCTTCATCTTCCTCTCCCGATGAATAGATCATCTCTTCATCTTCATCAATCAAAGCAAGAGTATGAGTATATTTAGAGCTAGATGGTCTTGACTTTGGTTTTGGTATTGGTGTTTGTGTTTTGCTTGGTTTAGCACGGACACGAACACGGGAATACGACACGACAAGATACGGGGACACGGCAAATTCTAAAAAACTAGGATACGGATACAGCTACGATACGTCATGATAAAAAAAATAAAATTAAAAATAAAAATTATTTTCTTTATAAATATTAGGTATTTTATAAAATAAAATAAATTAAATTAAAATATTTTAGTTTATAAAATTAAATAAATATATTTTTATTTTATAAAATAAAAATATTGTATTGTATTTTATTTTATAAGATAATATTTATAATTATTTTATTTTATAAAATAATATTTTAAAATTATCTTATATTATATAAAAATATATTTTTTTATTTTATAAAATAAAAATATTTTATTTTATTAAAATATTTTATTTTATTTTACTGCCTGCCTGTCTTCCCCCTCAATTCCTGGGAGTGGTGGTGCCTGAGCTTTAGGCGCGCCTCAAGCGCGCCTTTCATAATTATGCCCTCCCCGCAGAATCTCTCCCCCCCTCCCGGCAGAATTGCTCCCCCCCTCCCCCGTAGAATCGCTCCCCCCTCCCCGCTGAATTACTCCCCCCTCCCCGCAGTATCGTGCCCCCCTCCCTACAGAATCACACCCTCCCGACGCCACGCAGAATCGTGCCCCCCGCCATGCAAAATCGCGCCCCCCGCCACCCCACAAAATCGCGCCCCCCGCCACCCCACAGAATCACGCCACCCATGTCCAACACGTATCCATACCTTTGACCTACTATTTGGTCAACGATATGTCACGTGGCATATCGGACACGTGTCCAACGCATATCCAGTGTGTATTCGTGTATCTACATATTCAACACATGGACATTCCATGCAACTACCACACCCGTGCTTCTTTGGATCTCTTATCATCTTTGACATCATAAGATAGCTAGACTCATATGATTTTCATCATTATAAAATATTAAATATTTTATTATCATTATGTGAAAGGATTGAAGAGTAATTTATATCTAAATACCAAGATAGCTCACTCATATTCAATAGTTTATCTCATCAGTTCTTCCTAGCTAACTAAATGAAGAAATCATCCTCTTCAAATATTATATCCATGTTCGTACTCGGAACATGTCTACAACCATTATCATACCTAATGTCATAGTATATAAATAACTCGATTAAATTTTTATAAATAAATTCTTCATGTTGGTGTTCCCGATTCATACACGTAGATATGTATATCAAAATATTCTCTACGCCATCTACCTTAACACTATGATCTATACAATTAGTCAGACAATAAAATGATAAAATGATGGACCAGTACCTTAACTACTTGATTTCCATCTTAATAATTAAATCACTAAATGTCAAATTATCTCTAAACTTCTTAAACATGTCACTAATATCATATATGCACTTGCATGCAATATAAATAGTGAAAATATAAACTAACGAACATATATTTGTCATATCATAAAAATTCTTCCAGAATTTTATTATGAAATTTCTATATTTCAGTCGTTATCATCAATAATAAAATTATTACACTTACTATTGATATAGTCAAATATCACGTGTTCGTATTCAATACATAATTTCAACATCGGGTAAGTATAAATCTAATAATAACTCACATCCATTTAAAATTTCTTCTTTGGACCCACAGACAAACGGAAAGCTATCAAACTCTTATTATTTATTATTCGTCTAAAAATATTTAAGTAACTTACATATTTTTTAAAGCATGAAAAATAATCGTTATATTCGCTTGTACTATCAAGTTAATTATGTGACACATATATCTAACATAAAAAATCTCTCCTATTAGCTCATCTCTAATGAATAACATAAATAAGTTAATGACTACTCTATTGGTAGATACATTATCAAATACGATACTAAAAAAATTTTTTTTGAATATTATTTTCTTTAAAAATTCTCATCATGCACTCATATATTACAGGATCATCATGAGAATAAATAATCTCTAAAAATCATAATATGTTTTTATTAAATGTCCATTTAAAATCTACATAGTGAGCGGTGAAGCATACAAAATATGTATCATCACGATTAGTTCAAATATCAGACATGAAGAATAATACGCCACTATATTGCCTAATTCATTTATTATTATTTATTTTTCTAATGTATAAAATTTTAGTATATTGTTCCTATATGTAAACATAAAAATCTTATGATATGTAAGTTGAAAATAGATCTATATAATACTGACTGCCTTATGATCCTCCAAAAATCTATTCAAAAGACTCATCGTGATTTATCAATTTAGTCATATTTTTTCTCCATAACTCACTACAGTATATGAAGGGGATCAACATAGAAGTTAAACTAGATCCAAGATCAAAGACATCATCGATCAAATGGGCTTACCTAGGATCTAATACACCATATTTTTTGGTGCAATGATTGTCATTCCTTTTTAGGTGTCCAGTCTCACATGCACTCTTATATATATATTATTTATTTATTTATTTATTTACAATACTTATATTTTACCGATTCTTCATCGACATTACTATTATTTTTATTTTAAATTATATTAAAGTGAGTCCAAACTATAAATTTTCTTCTATTTTTTTATTTTTTTAGATATTTGAGTTTAGATTGAAATTATGGGAGAAAAGATGATTTCAACCTCTGACCTTTTAAAAGGATTATTATTATTTATATTATATATGTCTGTGGTAATATTTATTATGTTATCATTAAATTTACTATTAGTCATTTTTACTTTTTTTTTCATTTATTTAATATATTCTAAATTAACAATTAAATTATGTTAAAAAAATTAAAAAATTAAATAAAAAATAATACATTAATACCTGATTAGATTTATGGAGATGAGAGAATAAAACAGCAACCCAAGCCCACACCCAAATTTTCTGCCCTACATGTCCACATTTCTTTAAGTTTTACAAAAATATTCTAAATCTAAAATTATAAATTTTAGATTTATAAAGAGAGAGAGAACCAAGACCGAGATGAGAGAGAAAAAAATTCGAAAGATTTGAATAAAAAACTCAAATTTCTTATTTCATTTATATAGATTTTTTTGTATTAAAAAATATTTTTTAAAAATATTTTTAAAAATTAAAATAGGGCAGAGAGAGGAGTTGACCCCGACATCCATCATATCTTCTACCCTATCCATTGGGATTGTATCCAACAGCCTAGATCTTCCCTAAAATATTTATTTTTTTACTGTTTGTTTGTAGCCACATATTAGAAGCTAACGCTTATGGATGGTCCAGAAGCTTCAGCTCGAGCCTCGGCATGGACTCGATTGTGCTGGAGGGAGCGCATCCATGTGTGCCATGTGCCACGCAGATGAGCTCAACCAACCACATGACAAGTTAATTTAAAAAACCCGCCACGTAAGCATGGTACACATGTACCATGCATATGTACCAAGCCTAGCACATCACAGAGAGGAGGTCGTGTCGTGTCGGGCATGGCACAGTGAGGTGGTAGTGTAGTGCCAGGCACAGCCTAGTGAGGCGGTCATGCTGTGCCGGGCATGGCTCGGTGAGATCATGTCATGCCGAGCACGACCCGATGAGGCAGTCATGTCGTTTTGGGCCTGGTTCGATAAGGCAATCATGTCGTGTCGGGAATGGCCTGGTGAGGCGGTCATGTTGTGCAAGGCACAGCCCGATGAGACAATCATGCCGTTAGAGGTGTCAATCGGTACGGACTGCTCAGGCCCTACAGGGAGCCAGGCCAAGTTTAGTCATGTCATGCCGAGGGTAATCAGCCCACGTGTCATGCCAGGCATGACCCGAGTGCCTAGCACGTGAGCACAGCACACGACAATGCCCGACAGGTGATGCAATGAGCCGAGCGGGCCAGCGGGAGTGCCCACTTGGATTTGGGGAGTACCCATATCCCCAAATCCCAGCACAAACCGGCCAGAAACCAGACTGATTTCGGGCGGCAAGCCATGCTGAACCTGCCCCAAGTGAACCGTGTCGTGTCATGCACAGCACGTTGGCCCGTTTGGCCCTGGAAAAAATGGGCCATGCTGGTCTGGCACATCCCATTTGACACCTGTACATGCCGTGCCAGGCACTGTCCAGGAAGGCAAGCATGCCTTGCCGGACATGGCCAGGTAAGGGCCAAGTTCAGCCTAGTTTTGGGCAGAACCAAATTTGGGCAGTGTTTAAGCTTGGGCCAAATAAACAAGCTCAAATTGATGAAGATGGCAATTATGCACAAATATATGGATATAAACAGTTTGATCAGAAAACTGGTCACACACAATTCAGTATATGAGAATTGTTGGATGATCTCACCATTTCAAAAACCAAAATTGAACTCGACAATATCAAAAATATGCTTTGATGATTATAATAAAATCCATTATCTCATTCGAAACAAATGAACCAAACATAACTTTTTATTAAATTGCACAAAAAATGTAGGGGTGAAGTTTGAGCTAGGTGGGGCAGCCTGGAATGGAATTTAAACATATCATGTTGGCCCAGCCCATAAGTGCAGTGGTAAATTGCTGGCCCACGTCCAGGCACACTGGCCCACACCCAGTAAACTGGGTCCAGAGCATGGGCCTATTTTTCTGGGCCAAAAGGTGGCCCACCAAATGAAATAACAACGAAGTCATGGGCAATGTAGACATTGGGACAGACCCATTGAACATAGCCTCTTCAATCCTACAACTTTTCATTGGAATGAACTTTGACACTGTAATGAACTCCCAGATGGGGCCCACACCAAATGAAATAACAATTAGGCATCTTTCACAAGAACTGATAGACAGATGCATTACCTATAGCTGTTACACAATGAGCCCAACCAGCAGCAGCTTTCACAATGGAATAGTCAGTTGGAACAGGAAAATGCTCGGGAATTTCCTTGTCCAAGGATATGAAAAAAAATTGTCAAGTTGCAGAAACTGAAACAGACAGAAAACTTTACAGTCAGTAAATTTACTCACCCCATGCTTCCCAGATGTCACATAGCTTTGTCCCACATCAACTGTTGAACCCCAAGTAACCAGCCTTCCAGACTCTGATTCAAAAATAACACCAACAATCAGGGGCTGTGAAACTAGCCAGGGTTCTGGTACAATGGCAGCTATGCCTGAAGAATTTTGATTTTCACCAACTGCAATCTAAGTGAAATCCCACTCAGATTTAGACCTGCATGGTGCCATTTGGAACAGATTTTGGTTGGAAAAAAAGAATAAAAAATAACAATTGAACCAGTGATTATGGTTCCATTTTGATTCCAACTCAGTGAAAGAAGGACCAAAACCACACTGTTCTGCTTTCATATTCCAAGTTTAGCCTAGAACTCTACATATGAATGTGGTAGATGGACCATCCCAAAGCCCATCTGCATGTCTTGTAGGCCAGGCCAGCCTGCGCAAAAGCTTGGGCAGACCGCCTAGGCTAGAGGTAGCCAGGCGAGCAAGATCAGCCATGCTCCCCTACATGCAATGGTCAGAATTTTAAAATTGGTAAATAGTAACCATTCAAGATATTCATATGAAATAGTTTCCCTATATGGCTGGACCTACAAAAATAGTTTTCTAATAGGCCTACTTATTTTTGTTGTATGTAGCTCCCAATCATGCAAAATAATCTCATTTGTCTTCTTTAATTAAAGCATTTTTTTTAAACATACATACATGCATATATACATCACACACTCACAAACAATTATTTAAAGAAATAGATAGATAGCTAGACAAAAATTATGTTTGTGTGTGTGTGTGTGCTTGAAGACTGCAAGTAATACCTTCCCTTAGGTAGTACATTAAAAGATCATTACTATATATAGTAACTATAAATTAATAACATTGATTATAACACTTTTAACTAATTGAACTTATGTCTCACTTTCTACAATGGTATCAACATCATCACAATACACTCTCCAAATAATCAGGACTAACATGCAACATTAACAAAAGTCATACACTAATGCGCAAAGTTCCCACTTCAAGCAAGATCTAGATATAATTAATATTTCAACAATTTTATTTTTGAAATCAAAAAAATTATATATGATAGATTTTAAACATGAGACATATTATCATTATACGAAAGTATTTATTATCATATCACGATATGTCTTAGATGTGTCAAATTGGTCATGTCGTACCAGCACGATTCTAAAAATGAGCAGCTAGGCATGCTTGTTGGCATGTTTTTTGGCTATGACATGCCAAGATGGGTCAGACCTAATTAGGCTAACCCAGTTCATTCCATGCTAGCTTTGGTTCATTCCCGGCAAACTCGAGTCAGGTCCAGGCTAGCTCGAGTCAAGTCAAGGCTAGCCCAGATCAGGTCCATGCTAGTACAAGTTTGGACTAGGCTAGCCCGGGTCAAGTCCAAGCTACCCCGGGTTAGGTCTAGGCTAATTCGGGTTAGGTTCAAGCTAGCCCGGTTTAGGTCTAGTTTAGACAAGGTCAGGTCTATGCTAGCTAGGGTCAGATCCAGTCTAGTTCGTGTCATGTCTAAGCTAGCTTGAGTCAAGTCCAAGCTAGCCTATTTAGTTAGTCTAGCTGAAACTAGCACACCCGACTGCACGAGTCATCATGCTTAGTCGTGGCATGTCATGTTCTCTGGCCCGACACAACCAGAGCCATGCTCTTGGTCAGCCCACAATATATCTAAGCACGGCTCTAAACTAGGCCGTGTCATGTTTGACATTGCTGAGTCATGTCATATCTCATTTCATGTCTGGATCATCCGACCCAATTGACATATTTATATGACCTCTAATACATGCATACAACAACAAAAAATTTATGATGATCATTTATCTCAATATTAGTCTAGTTCAAACACAACTTCAGAGTTATAATAAAATCTAATATATTAGTATTTATGTAATCACACACTAATATGTTATATTAATAATTCATTAAATTTAAAAGATAATATGTTATAAAAGACTTTTTAAGACTCATTTGATATATAAACTAATAATTCTTTTTATTTTATATATATATATATATATATATAATCTTGCTAAAAAGACTTCACAAAATATATATCTAGTATTATTTTTTATTAAGATTCATGTGGAATTGAATTATATCTTTGATTTTTTGTAACACACTAAAAGGCTCTGGTATGGCATTTGTGTATTACTAAAAAATATTATTCTGATATAATTATTATTTTATGTTTTTTATTTGCATGTAACAATTTCTAGAGAAATTATTTTCAACAGCTTTATCATCAATTATATGGCACTAGTAAAATTAGATCATGATCAAAGCATGATATTACGACAAGAAACTATTAAATGTACTTGTAACTTTACAGTGACTTATGTTTTGCATTTGGAAATCTCAAGTGCACAGTTATCAACTTCAACACCAACTTCATCCTCATCAAGCGTACGACACTCACCGACCACTTTACCACTAAGCTATTGAGGAACAACAGAGAGAGCATAATATTTATTTTGTGTAAGCCAAAAGATGCTTCTTGTATATTCAATCATAATATTATAACTTTATAATTACTCCTTCCAATTCCTAAATTATTCTCTCAAATATCAAAATATTCACCATGTTCTCTAAACACGTGTTATTCATCAACTCAATTTTATATATTTGAAAACAAATAGATTACCCAATTTCATATCTTTCCAAAAGAAAATATAAAAATCAATAACATCTATGAAAAAAAAACTCTTATTTTTTAAAAAAAAACAAATATTAATGATATAAAAATAATTAATAAAACAAAGAAAAAAATATAAAAATTTATTAAAGCACTTATTATAAATTGAGATATTTCTGATATATAACTATAAATACAGATAAAAAATAAGTAAAAAAAAAAGCAATTTAATCACCTAAGCACTAAGCTAATGCATAAAAATATAATATGATAACCATGGGAATAATAGTAAAAATCTAAGATCTTCTTAATAATTTTATGAATATATCTATAAGTTGATTTCTTGTACGTATGTGAATACTAAAAATTAATTTATTATGCAACTTCTTATTAATAACATAATAATCAATCACAACATCTTTTATCCATTAAAATGATCAATTTAGAAACTATGTGAAATAAAGAAAAAATAAAAAAATGAATTCAATACGAAATTGTCTAACTCATAGTAATTCACAAGTGGGATTACTCATGACTCAATACTCTATCTTTGTACTAGATATAATAATAATTATGTTAGTTATTTATCCATAATATATAATTATCTCTTTAAAAAATATAAAACTCAATAATTCATATCCCCTTTATCATAATTATTTTTCAACTAAAATCAGGGTACCTAACAAACTAACAATGATTATAATCTCTCAAATAAATATCAAATACATGTCAATTCTTCACATATCTAAATATGTAAGATGTAGCAATCATATACATTTGACTTAGAAAATCTTTAAATTACCTAACTAAGCTAACTACATAAAAAATATTTAATTTAGTTATTATTAAATAGTTACTTTTTATAATTATCGTATTTCTCATAGGTCAACTAAATAATTAATAGAGACTAAGATTCAAACATGTCTCAATATATAAATTAGCAGGAATACACAATAGAATCTATCAAAATCTTTAAAACATATTTTCTGCATAGAATTCAATAGAATCATGGAAAAACAAAAAAAAAAATAAAAAAGATAAGAATAAAGTCAAAAAAAAAAAGGACTTGAGATGAGAGTTCTGTGTAGAATTCAATAACACCTCACATGATTGATTCTTAGATGTCAGGTATGATTTCATTTGAAGTACATGTAAGAATTTGATCTATTCAATCTCTTATTTTCAATTAAAACAAAAAAAAAATGAGGCTAAAATATTGTGACATCAATGTTGCCTAAGTGAGAAAATTTTAGTTTATAAAATCACTTACTTTCTATAAAAAATGAAGAATTGTTAGACTCTAGTGTGGTAACCTTGATGTTACCCAAATAAAAAAAAACTCATAGTATCTTGTGAACTAGTAGAGATGTGATGAGAAATCTCAATAATTATAACAAGCTTATTTAGTAAATGTATATAAATAAAAAAGAAATATAATTAGATGCTCAACTGAAAATTTGGCCAAATTAAACAAATTGAAACCTCTTAAAAAACTTGAGTATTAATATTTATATAAAATCAAGCTATCATAATCATCTCAAAAAATATTATATTATCACTTATAATTATTTTTCTTAAGGAATAAGAATATGACTTATATTCCTTTTAAATATGAAAAAACATTCAACCAAATAATAAATACAATCATATTTTGATAATAAATTTCATACAGACATCTTTATAAAGCTGATAAATTTTATTAGTATAGCTCACAGATTGAGTGATCCCATTAATATCATAATAAAATGAAAAATACAATTTCTTCTGACAACCTAGTATGTACAAGTCCATAATATTAAATTTAGAAATAAAAAAATAATTAGGATAACTTCAAAAAATTTGTGAATATGTTTGTTTGTTACTCTACAATCTGAGTATATATTGTAGCAACGGTCTCATCATGTATCTTCTTCTTAAGGAAGAAGCAGTCAACATATATATATTTGTTCGCAAAATACTTGATTTGATATTATATATCTCACAATTTATTTGTCGCAATAAAAAATAATTAGATAAAAAAATTAATATTTAATCTCTTCATGCACGTATCGGATCTAAATGTGTCAAACGGGCCGGGCCGGCCCGGCCGGCCCGAATTTTTTGTGCACGAGCATGCCACCGTGCCTGGCACTGTTTAAAATAGTCGGGCCCGGCACGGCCCGCAGGCACGACGAGCCATGCCGTGCCTTGCCTGGCCCGCTCGGGCTTGCATGTCCCTACGGTTCGGGATTCGGGGGGAGCGCGGGTCGGGTCGAATCAGACTCAACCCAAGGTCTTTTTTGCGGGAGGGGCCATCGTGGGGTCGGGCTCACGGGACACCCGGCACAGGACAAACCATTGCCGGTGTGCCGTGTCGCGGGCCGAACCGTGCCGGGTCAGGCACACACGGCACAGCACGGGCCCGGGCACGGAAAAATTCCGTACCCGGCCGGCCCAGGCACAGCTGAACCATGCCGTGCCTCGTGTCAGGCCGGGCCGGCCCGGCTCGATTGACACCTCTAATCGGATCCAAAATATTTAGCATGTATAAATCATAACACTTTTATTTTTATATTATATCTCAAAATAATTATTTATCGATTACTTTTCAAGAAAAAATAATAATAATTTAAAATACAAAAAACTTTCCATGAACGTTCTATAAGTACAATGTGATGCCCAACTCAAATCTGGATATTTAACTAACTATAAATATCTATGATTGTTAAAAGAGATTTCAAGTCCTGAATATTTCTTTTCACACCTCAAATTTTACTATTAGTGCTGTCAAATATCATATGTTGATAAATAACATATTAATTCAATATCAAGAATGTTGCATTCCAATAATATCTAATATCAAAACTTCAATTAAAATTTCTTTTTTTAGGCCTAATAAGTTATATAGAATAAAATTGTATAGTTTGTTGGACATCTTAATGTATTTTAACATATTATATACTTTTTCAAATAAGAAAAAAATAATTTTTAAGTCAACTCATACAATTAAGTTTATTATGTAACACATAAAATTAACATGAAAAACCTCAGCAAAGAAAAATATTATCACATATTATGTTAAATATTCTATTTCGTATCTCATCATCTCTAAAGACTCTCAACATACACTCATATATAATAGGATCAACATAAATATAAAAGATCTCACAGATTCCTAATATTATTATATTTAGTTTTAAATCATATCCAATAACGTGAATGATGACACATGTACATGTTATCATCATTATTAATACAAATATCAGACGTAACCAAGATTACTCAATTTTGTGCTCTAAGTTTTTTAATTATTAATTATTTTTTTTTATTTTATAATTTTTTAGTTCTTTTAAACTCACTGCAATAAATAAATAAAATCACTAAATATAAAGTTTATCCAAATCAATAACTCTAGCTCATGGTTTGTGGCTCATGGCCCATACTAACCCATGTGAGTTGCACTAATCCATACATACCTAGGTTAGTCATGTGTCAAGCTAGCCACGGTGACCCAATTGGGCCTAAAAAAAGGTGTAAGCCTAGCATAGCCCATAAAACACCTCTTACTATGTCCCAAATAATTAAATAAATCTGATAGAAATGAACTTAACTACTAAGAGAATGGAATGTGATGTGAGAATCCTAGTATTCTTTCAAAATTAATGTCTAAGTAGGCAAGTTTTGACTCTCTTTAGACTAGGTTTTACAAGTATCACCTTTGCCAAAAAAAATGATGTCTAACTTGAGAGTAGGTAACAAGTAAATCAGTAGTAATTAAATATCTAGAATAAGTGTAGCAAATACAAAGATATTATCCCTCATGATCCAAAAAATGTCATTATAAAAATTCTCTAGTCCTATAAGATAATAATAAAAAGACAAAAAAATCATAAATATTAAGTTGCTAAAAAATGCCAATGGCTCACAAATAAAAGATTTCCTGAAAAACAATGTATATAATACACATATAACGGTGAACATACCAAAGTTTATGAAATTGTATTGTATCTAATGACAATAAAAACCAAATCATTCATTACAATGACATCGTGATCATAACAAAAATTAAAAAAAATAATTAGTTATAATAAAACTATTAGATCCTATATCAATAACACATAAAATAAAAATTATAATTAATTAATTATCACACCGTAAAAAATTGAAACATAAAAAATAAACAAAATATCTAAAAATGAGTATCATATACTCCTCTCTAATGAGTAATACAATGGATGAGCTTTATGATGATCAATGAGTAAAATTAATAGGAACCAAATTTACATAGAAAGACTAAACAAAAGATTATCATCTCTTTGGAAGAAGAACCAGATAGATATCTCTGCTATGTCATCTTCAACAATGAGAACACTAGAGAGAAAATCTCCTAGTTCTCCCTCTTGTTTTGTCCAATTTCCTCCACTCTAAATTATTAAGTTAACTAGCTTTTGTATCTCTCGTATTACTCATAATTGTAATACCATGTGTTACAACTCAAATTGAAGAGCAAAGCTTGCTCACTAAGAATTTGAAATCTAAAAACAATATGATTATCTCCTAATAAATACAAATAAAAGATTACAAGAAATTAATTTGATTTTATTGCCACTAATTAATTAGTATCCATTAGGACAACTACTAAAATTAGAACTAACTAAGGAGATGTTTGATGACGCACTTAAAAAATTCAACCGACTTAAAATTAAAATTTTTAATGATTTAAAATTTTAAGTACGTTTGATAAAAAACGTTTAGAGCAGATTGATTAAAATTTAAGTAAAATTATGTTTAAATTTTTGAGTAGATCGAGACATACTTATCGCGGAATGCTGAAAACGCTAAACAATAATGATAAAGTAAAATTGCCAATTTACCCTTAAAAAATATCACAAATCATTTTCCGTCGTCAACATCAAAAACGCAAAAAAAACACCCTCCTCACACACAAGTTTTTGTTTGTTTCAAAGTGTTTTCAGCGTGGATTTTAGATGAGGAATATTATTATTATTAATATTTAATTTAGAGATTTCTTCTGTATTAAAATTATTTGATGTTAATATTGTGAATATGTGTTTTTATTTTGTTCTCTGGATGAAATCAAATTTCCAAAATTGATGTTCTTCGTGAAGACCCTACTTATTAGGATTTAATTTTAAAAAACGAAACAAAATACTTGATTATCACAATACTTCGATTTCCAGAATGCTTATATATTAGATTACCAAATGCATATATATTTTTTTGTGAAAATTTTAATTTCTGAATTATTTTTAAAAACCAGAATTTTTGTTCAATATTTTTGTGCGAAAATTAATTCCCGATATGTTTTTTTGTGTGAAAATTGTTCAATATTTTTTTTAATCAATAATGTTGGTTTTTTGCTTATGTTATGTATTTGTGCATTTTGTGAGCTTATGATTTTCATCCCTACCACTCTAATCAAAGATTTTCTTTTTTTCTTTATTATGTAATATATTTCATCATATTTTATAGTTTTGTGTATGTTGGTTATGCATGTAAATCAGTTGTATATTATATTTTATGCATTAAAATAAGCTTTATTGCTGTATTGTTTGTTTATGCATGAAAAGTTATAATTATTATCTTTTATTTAAATTGATGAAAGAATATATTTAAAATAATTTTCGATTACTTACTTTATGTATGAATGACTTCTTTTGATTCTACCAAAACAAGTTGGAAAGACTCAACACAAGTTAAACTTTTTTTAGTTTATGTTTTGACCAGAAAATTATTTTGAGAAAAATGGATGGGAGATTACATGTTGAATGATGAGATAAAATTTCAAAATATTTTAAAGAGATCAAAATTTTATATTTTACTCAAAAACAATTAAAAAATGAATGGAATTATCTAAAACATAAATACACGGTGTGGAAGAATTTAATAGGAAAGTCTGACAATGACTATAATCTAATAACTAATATAATTGACTGGACTTAAGAAGAGTGAGAAGAATATATCAAGGTATAGCTCATTTCTTTAGTTAATTTTTTGAAATTATTAATTTAATTATTATTGCCTAATTATAGTTATTTTAATAACAAAATTTCTGATATAAAATAATTTCGATATACTGAGCTATAATTTGCAGATGAGATGAGCTTACTTTTTGATGACATTACAGCTACTGGACAAGATTCATGGGGTCCATCTAGACAGTGGTTGCCTAAAAATGGTACTAACAAATTATTATCAAGTATTCATCCAACTTTAGAGAATTCTTATACACACAAGAATATAGAGCTTGAATCTTAACCAAACCCTTCATCATCTAAAAAAAGCCTTTACCAAAAAAGAAAAATCAAAAGAAAAATAAAGAAGAAGATATAGATGAAAAATTACTAGATGTTCTAAGTACATTGGAACAATCAGATTACAACTTTACCAATGGATGACCCATTGTACATTACAGCTTCTAGCATTTTTTGTGAAAATAAAGCATACAGAGAACAATGTATGATGTTTTCACAAAAACCAGATACAATCAGAATTAATTGCATCCGAATGAATGCAAAAAAATTGAGATTACTTTTATTTTTTTTTTGCTTCTTTGTTTTAAAGCAAATACAACTTAATGTATTATTTTTTGAGTTTGTTTCATACTTTGTATGCACGTTAGTTTGTATTGACATTATTTCTTTTTTTTTTTGACAATATCTTGTGATTTATTTTGCTTGTAATTGTTTATTTTTTTTATTGATTTATTTTGAAATATTAAATATTATCAAAAAATGTTAAATAAAAAACAAAGAAATATATTAAAAATTACTGCACTGATTCTAGTCAAGAAGATTATCAAGAAAAAATGACTTGGAGGATGACAAGATATCAACTCAGCACTGAAAGATATTGCATATGTGCAAAAAATTTTAAATAGTATTCCAGCATATTGGCTTGAAATTCTAAGAATTAATAAGTAAGCTTTTTTGGGTATTTGTGAGCATTTCAAAAATAAAAATAGTTAAAAGACAGTCGTTACATCTGAGTTAAATAAAAAATGACAATGTTTCTTATGACTTTAAATCACAACATGAGAAATCATATTACGCAAAAAAAATTCAACCATTAAACTCAAATCATACATCATTACTTTCATGAAGTACTAAAAATAATGCTTCTCTTCAGAAAAAAGATGACTATGCCTACCCCAGTTAATGAAATAATAAAAAATCAACCCCATCAATGATTAAGAAAAATATTCAATGTAAATAAAATTACATATTTATTATTATTGGTGTTCGTGTTATAATTATTATAATATTGAAATTTTTTTAATGAACAAGGTGCAATTGGTGAACTTGATGGGAAGCTTGTTAATACTATGATATCATCTGACAAATAAGTCCCTTATAGAGGAAGAAGAAGAGAAGAATGTTATCAAAATATTCTAGCAATATGTAACTTCAATATGATTTTTATATTTGTTTAGGCTAGATGGGAGGTATAGCACATAATACAAAAGTTTTATCAGAGACTGTGTAATCTAGAAAATAATTTTTCAATACCTCCACCAAGTAAGCATTATTTTCTTCTAGTCTTTTTTTAATAAATTCATATTTAATTTTAAAATAATTTTTTTTGTAAATAAATATTATCTTTGTGATGCTGCATATCCACATACTCGAGTATTTATGGCGCCTTACCATAATGCATGATAAGTTGCCTAATTTTCACAATTATGTTCGCCCTCATACAAAAGAAGAAACATTCAATTATGCACATACCAGATTGAGAAATATCATTAAGCGATCTTGTGGTATTTTGAAAGCTTAATTTCCAATCCTAAAGAGGATGGCACCATATCCTTATCAAGTTCAAAGAAATATTATTATTGTTTGCGTAGCGATACATAACTGTATCCAGAAATTATATATTACTGATATTTTTTTAGAGCTGGGTGATAATGATTATGGTAAAAATTCAGAAACATCACAAAATGATCATGAAGCTCTACTACAAGTTGGAGGAAGAGCTACACAAGCTGATCAAATTTGTATGATTAATTTAAAAGTAAAAATAACAAATCAACTTGTTACAAATTAATTTTTATTTTTTTAAAAATATTTTTATGTTTTTTTTTGGATTGTGTTATATAATTATGGAATTCATGTTTGGTTTAAATTTCTTTAAAATATTAATTAACAATAACACTGAAAAATCAAATTTTATTAGAAATTCTATTTACTTTTAATAAAATGAACTACATTAATAATAAGGCTAAAAATATAAAAAATATCATTTTTAGCATTCAACATTTAAAATTATCAAATAAAATTAATATTTTCAGCATTCAATTTTCATGTCATTTATCAAACAAATTCAACACTTATAAAATTTAGTACTTACTATTTCAACACTTATTTTTCAGTACTTAATTTTTTCAGTCTTATCAAGCGGGCTCTAACTAAACCATATATTATAATCAATATACTCAATAGACTTATAGCAATTTTTCAATCTCAAACTCATTAACTAAAAAATAATATTATAAATTTGTAATATCTTCAATCAATAAAGCAAAGTTATCAACTCACAAAATTATATACACACCACAAGTAATAAATACCACTGAACTGTATATATCAACAATGCTACAAAATAAAGAAGATAGTTGAGAATCAATTTCATCAAAACACGACATATGAATTATGTTTTCCCACAAAGTAAAATTCATCATGTATAATTTTTATCATAAGAATAGTGGTATCAATCATACTAAAAAAAATAAGCTAGAGCAATCTATAATACAAGTGGAAAAAGGGATGGTAGTTAGGGCACATCCCATGCCACAGCTCACATAAAGCATCTCAGGCACGGATTGCAAAAAGCAGCCCTGTACAAACAAACCCATGCATGGCATAAGTGAAGGTTGGTAGAAGACTATCACCTCTTTGGAAGAAGAACCCATCATGTCTCTAATGTGTCATCCACCAACAATAAAAACCCTAGAGAAAAAACCCCCTAACTCTCCCTCCTATTAGTCCAATTTCTCTCTAAACTACTAGGATAACTAGCTTTTGTATCTCTCTTACTACTGAAAATTGTAATACCATTTGTTACAACTCAAATGTGAAGAGTAAAGCTTGCTCGCTAAAAATTTTGAGACATAAATAGTTAAATACAATATGACTATCTTCAAAATTACAAGAAACTGCTGATTAAAACAAAAATCATAATCGATATACGCAATAGACATGGGTCTATCAATCTCAAATCATCAACTAATAAATAACATCATAAAGTTTGTGATGTCTTCAATTAGTGAAGTAAAGTAATCAACTTACAAAATTATATATACATAACTGCAAGTAATAAATACCACTAAAATTTATATCTCAACAAAACAACACCGCAGTAAATAATTGAGCATCAATCCCATTCAAACACGAGTCTGATCTGTAGAATGATGTGAAAGTATGAATGAGAATCATCAACCAAAAAACTACATATGAACTGTGTTTTCCCACATGTAAAAATTCATCACGTATATTTTTTTATCATAATAATAGTGGTATCAAACATACTAAAAAAATAATTTGGAGAAATCTACCATAAAGATAGCAAAAGGGCCAAGTGACCCAGGCATATCCCGCAGCACAGCCCGCATAAAGCAGCCCAGGCACGCCCTGCATAAAACAGCCCAGGCACGCCCTGCATAAAACAGCCCAGGCACACCCCGCATAAAGCAGTCCAGGCACGCCCCGCATAAAGCAGAACAGGCACAACGTGCATAAAGCAGCCCAGGCACGACCCGCATAAAGCAGTCCAGGCACAACCCGCATAAAGCAGCCCAGGCACAACCCGCATAAAGCAGCCTAGGCATGACACAGCATGACCAGGGCCGTGCATGGCATAAGTGTGGGTTGGCATGCAGCAAGGCCCAGACCATGTCAGTCCGTGTGGTTTGGGCCCGAATGGTAGACCAGCACTGCCCAAACCCAACTTGGGTGACAAAATGACTTAGGTCGTGCACAGTTCATGCCCAAGTTGTGGCTTCGGATTGGGCATAATCCAATCTGACTAGAGTGTGTGAACTGCATGGGCTTGTGCCTTAATTCTTATAAATTTTCCATATAAGGCATGTGCAATTCACGCACCCATATTTTTTTAAAATGAAATCAAATATGTTCAATATCAATGCTGAATCAACCCAATTTAATATAAAACAATAATTTTAAAAATTAACATCACAATAATTAGATAGCCATTGCAAAGTGGCAAGTGAGTCACGTGTCATGTCACATTGATCATATAGTCGTTGCAAAAGACAACTTTAAAAAATATTTTTTTAGTCAAATGGAAATGGACTATGTATGTCTTTGTTCTTATATTTTATCTGCAACAAATTAAATAGTTCCAATGAACAAAAAAATTCTATTCAAAAATAATAATAAATAATAATATTTTAAGTTTTAAATTTTTTATAAAATAAAATATATGATTAACATTTTTGTATACTGAAATTGTAATATCGTTTCTCCTTTTTAATTCTCTAAAATTATCATGAAAATTAAATTTTTAAAATTTTCATTTGAGTTTTTTTTTTTGCATTATTAATATAATTTTATAATTAACAACGAAGAGCTTCCAATCTGACAAACTATGATCCAAGAAATTGTATTTGCGGATCTTTTATTTTTTAAATACATGTAGGCTTTAAAATAATTTCTTCCATATTAAAACAAATTCAAATTTATTAAAATATATTATAATATTTATCAAATTATAAAAATTTATTAGTCTATTTAAGTTATTAGGCATAAAAAAATTACTAAATATCAAATATTGTTAGAATTCAACATTAAAAAAGCAAGACCAATTTTAGAGAAAAAAAAAATAGTAAAGTAGATATGTTTATTGATTTATGAAACATATATTTATATAAGATAAAATAAATAAAGATAATTTTTATTGTCCTAAAAGTAAGGAATTTGATTGAAATATTCAAGCAAAAAATTAATGTGAGGAGGCTATGATTGTCGATCATGACAAGGAGAAAACTTTTTTTTCTAATATGTCCCTGCAAGATCATGCTTCCATCGAAAACATCAATCTTGATACGAAGAAGAGTAAACCATGACTTGGCCAAATGCTTTATAAGAACATCGGCAAGTTGATCATGGGTGGAGACATGAGCAATAGTAAGAAAGTCATTGGAAACTTTATCACACACAAAATGGAAGTCAAGGGCAATGTTCTTCATCTGAGGTGAAAGACAAGATTAGCGCACAGGCAAGTAGCAATAAGATTGTCACATGGCAACCATGGAGACTGAGTTGAATAGACACCAAATTCACCAAGTAGATTGGTGGTTCAAGCTAACTCTATAGCTAAAAGAGTGATGGTGCAATATTCAGTTTCAGTGTATAGGTGTCAAGTGGGCCAGGAAGCCTGGGCCCAATAGGAGGCACGGCCCGACTAAGTCGTGCCTAGTCTAGCATGGCACGGTCCAAAATAGTGCCTGGACAAGCGTCGTGCCGGCTCAAGGTGCGACTCATGTCATGCTAGGCAGGGGGTGCCGGGCCTTGTGTCAAGCTAGGCATGACTCAATTGCATGGCCCGAAGGCACGGACCAACAGACACGATCGGTACCAAGCCCCCGAATCATGCCGGGTTTCAAGCACAGTCCGATTGGACTGAGCCCAAGCCTGAGCATAGAGTCGGGACTCCCAAGCCAGCCCCGAGCCACGAAGGTCAGCCCGGCCCCAAGGCCCAAACCTTCCGGAACCCTCAAGGTCAAACCGACTAAACCCCAATGGTCCAAAAGAAAAAATAAACCGAGATGCATCCAACTGCTAGATGCACCCCCCAACAACTAGGATAAAAATCCGATAACTGTCAAGTTTATGCCCTTAAGAATTAATAAAAAAATATTAAAAATTCAAAAAACTTATTTTTTATTTATTGATGATGGAGACCATAATTCAAAATTTTCATTTATGAAATTTTTTAAAATTTTTTATAATACGACAAATATATGTTTATCATTTTATACTCCAATAACTTGCATTGCACCTAGGTGCATATTCAATATTAGTGACATGATTAGGAAATTTAGAGATGACTCAACATTTAGTAACATGACTCTTATAAAATAAAAACCAAGTACCTAAAGTACTAGTTCAATATGTATCTTTTTATAATTTAGCTGCATGCATGAACCCTAGGGTTAAGGTGGAAGTAGTAGAAAATATTTTAACATATATCCTTATGCATGAACTAGAAATAATAATCTGAAGGGTTTATTCATGAGAAATTAACTAGGTTATTTATATATTATGATACTAGGTATGGTAGTAGTAATAGCCAGACTCCAAGTACAAACATTGATACTTTATTCGAAGATGACGTATCTATTTAGTTAGTGAAGGGAAAACACTAAGGTAGACCATCGAATAGAAGCAAGCTATCTCGATACTTAAATATCGATTACTGTTAAATCCTATCACATAATGATAATAAGGAACCTTGATATTTTATAATAGTAAAAATTATATAAGTCCACTTATCTCATGTTGTCTAAGATAACATGAGATTTACTAACTCATACGGTGTCGAGTATAGCATGGGAGCCTATTTTTTTGTTGCAGTCAAAGTAATTTTGAATAAGAGATCAAAATTATAGACTAATATCATTGAGGCACTAGCATGCATGAAGAATTATAAGAATTCAAGATTGGGCAAACATGATCATGCTGGAAAAAGAACAGAGGAGTTGCTAACAGATAATGACTCGTGTGACTTCGAGAAGATTAAGTCCACCGCTAGTGATACTATCAGACACTTACATGATGACAATAGAGATAATGACCGGTACATATTTTTACCGATTGACATTGAGATCGAGGCAATTAACTTGTTGCTTGCATTATTATTTTTATGATTTATGATTAAGATTGACAATGTTTATTTTATGTTGCTATGATTTGTAAATTATGATATTATGTTATTTTATTTATTTTTATATTGAACGATAAATAAAGAATTAATGTATTTTTTTAATATTTCTTGCAATTTATGTCATTATAATATAATAACATAAATGTTATAATGTCGCACTCGTAAATGCTAACTTAAAATATTTTACATTTAATAATAAATGTTATAATGAAGAAATGACATTTTGCATTGAATAATATATTGTAAAATAATATTGCACTCGCAACTCATAAAATATTAACTTGAAATATAAATTTTATCAAATAATTTATCCACATTCTATTTCATCTTCCACAATTCTGAGACCAAGACGGTGAGTCGAGTCATGAGGACAATATGCAAATCAGTCTCCGGATCATCGAAGTTCTAGAACCTAGCCACCTAGCAATGGCCTATGCTAGGGCTAAGATAAGTTGGAAAATTGAGCCCGAATCAGCCAAACTCGGCTCAGCCCGGCATAGCCAAGCATGACCCGGCACATTTCCATCCAGATTCAGACCGGCAGGCCATGCCAAGTCAACCAAATTATAGCCATTACATGTCAAACACGGCAATGCACAACCCATTTGATACATATGCTTCAATAGAAAGCCTTGCTATTACTCTCTAACTTTTTGGAGCACAAGGAAACATGATTGAACCCTAGGAAGATAGCATAAGCAAAGATTAAAATGTTATCATCATGATCGCCTGCCTAATTGACATCAGAGTAATAAATGAGACAGAGAGGCTGTGAGAGTTGAACCCATATGAGATCGTGTGATTTAGGTAGCTGAGGAGATGCTTGGCAACTGTCCTGTGTGTTTCTGTAGGGGCATGCATGAACTAAGCTAGCTTATTGACAATGTAGGCAATGTTGGGATGAGAGAGTAAGAGATATTGCATACAAGGAGCAAATGTATTTAAGCTAATATAAAAATAGTCCATGGATGTTGGATATGACTTCAACTCCCAAAAAATAGTTAAGGAAACCAAAAATCTTTGATGAAACATCGTTTGGAGAGATCCACGATAATTTTTCAGATAAATTTAAAGAAGTAACTATAATTAATAAATCAACATAAACAAGAAGGTATGCAGTGAGATTTCTGTTAGAATATATAATGAGGGAGGTGTCGCGCTTGGAGTTAAAAATACCAAGAGAGTGAATGAAATTCTTCAATTCTTGAAACCAAGTGCGAGACGCTTGCTTGAGACCATAAAAAAATTGATGAAGCAAACAAACGTGAAAGAGGGCGGCTAATATCGACAAAGCCTAGGGGCTGGAACATAAACACTTTTTCAGATAAATGCCCATGAATACAAATATTATTTACATCCAATTGATGAATTGACCAGCCATAAGAAAGAGCAAGTGTGAAAATAATGCAAATAGTAGTAGGTTTGATAACAAGGTTGAATATTTCATGATAGTCAATACCAGGATGTTGGTTAAAACCCTTTGCAACAAACAGGGCTTTGTAGTGATCAATGCTACCATCAAGTCACCGCTTAACTTGAAAGATTCACTTGCACCCAATGATATTATGATTATATTGGCGAAGAACAAGTACCCAGGCTGCATTTTGGATGAGAGCACTAAGCTCGTCACACATGGCAGCTCTCCATTTGGGATTGATAAGGACTTGAGAAATTGAGTTATGTTCTATGATTTGAGAAAGATGGTGTTTAGAAACAATATAGGAACATTTGGTTAAAAGTTAGAAAATATTATTCTTGGAACATGTGATAATGGGATGGATGCTGGGAGGGTCTACAGCTGGGGGAGTGGTAGGAAATAGAAAGGCATCAAACCTTGAAGCACTAACATTCATAAAGATAGCAAGAGATGTGTCAATTAGAGAAGTTTCCAAAGTCGAGATCCACAACCAATGGAAAATTGCCAGCTTGTACAATGTCGAGAATAGGTGGACACAGAATGGGAAGAGTCCTGATTTGTGGGAGGTTGAAGTATAGAAAAAAATGAGAGACCATGATCACTCTGAGTGGATGGGAAAGAATTAATGAGGATAATGTTGGGTAAATTATAAGATAAAGTTGGGGAACTAGAAATAAAATGTTGCAAATGAGGTAAAATAATTGGGGAAGAGGTCAAAATGAAGTGAGTAAAGAAAATGAGAGATTGCTGCCCATTTTGAAAAAGTGAATCATTAACTTTGTCGTGCTCATTTATGAGAGATAGAAAGAGAAATTGAGTTTCAATAAAGTGAACATGCCAGGAAAAATAAATTTTGTGATTTGTGAGTTCAAAACAAATATAAGAATTATAAGCATTTGAATCGCCCAAAAAAATACAAGACTTGGCACTGTTCGAGCTTATGATGGGTGTATGGCCAAAGCTATAGATAACAAATGCACTCAAAAATTTTCAATTTGAAATAATTTGACAAGGTACAAAATAGACATTCAAATAATGATTTATTATCAAGTATCGGTGTAGGAAGTCAATTAATAAGATAAACTGCGGCATTAAAAGCATAAGACCAAAGGGATAGAGGGAGAGATGCTCGATGTAGAAGTGCAAGGCACCAACTTTATTAGCTAGAGACACCAAAATATAGTTTGTGACTTTTGTTATAAAGACAGGAGCCACACAAATATATGTTAGATAAATTCTGACTCAATTGCACAATGAGTTTATTTGAGGACACAATTTGATGGACTTTTGATGATGGGTGACTAAGGTGATCATGCCAACAATCAAGGAATCTTGACACCGTAACACGCTTTTTTTTGTTACCGGATGGGTCTCTCTAGTGCTGGACCACTCGTATACTTCATTCTTGTACCATCCTTGAGCGAGAGGTGCTCCCGTGGCAAGATCCTTAACACAAAAGGAAGAAGGGTAAAATTCAACTAATGCGTTATTAGTTTTACAAAATTGGGCTATTGTCAAAGAGTAGTGAATCAAATCGTAGCCAAAGAGCAGTGAATCAAATATATCTAAGCAAATCGTAGCCAAAGAGCAGTGAATCAAATATATCTAAGCAAATCGTAGCCATATGTCAACTCAGCAGGTGGACAGTGCTTCAATCCATCAATATATTCGAGCAAATCATAGCCAAAGAGCAGTGAATCAAACTGAGACTTCCATGAAGGATAATTCTCTAAAGTCAACTTAACAGGCAATTGTGTTGAGTTGAGAAGAATGAGATTGCTTTGGCTAGGGAAGGAAGATGTGATCGTGCAATTTTCTACCATGATAATAAAAGGAAACTATTGAAGCAGAATACAAGTTTATTTAGAAAACTCATACAAGCCCATCAATGGCTGTGATACCATAAAGAAGCCAAGCCAATTTTGAAGAACAATAAAAAAAATGATGAAGCAGATATGTTTATTGATTTATGAATATAGATTTATACAAGATAGAATAAATAATGACAGTTGTACATATCCTAGAAGTAAGGGATTTGATTGACAAATTCAAGCAGAAAATTAAGATAAATATATAACTTTATAAATAATAAACCTGTAAAATAATAATTAATGAATTAGATAAAATGATATGATTTTCATTTTTTAAATTTAAAATAATTTTCACAATACACCAAACTTATATTCATCAATATACGATCATACATTTTGCATTGCACTTAGATAAATATATAATATAAATTATATGTTTAATCAATATAGAGAATACTCATATTTTAGTAACATGACTATTAAGATATAAAAAAAATATTTAAAATATTAAACAATCATTCCAAATCTTGATTGCTCAATTATCTATATATCCAAGGATTGAGGGCTAAAAAAATCAAAAATACTATGAAATATATATATATAATTATATTAACTGATCATAAGAACAAAAAACTTATATAAATATTACATAAATATATATATATATATATATATAAACTTTAGCAAACCTCTAAATACAAAGATCAATATCATATTCAAAAATAATAATTTTCTCATTCAATTAGTTAAGAATAAACGAAATATTATATCAGATATATGTGAGCTGAAGATATTTAGACACCAATTAATATTATATTTTGTTTCACAATAATATAAAAAAATTTTAACATTTTAAGATAATAAAAATCATATTAATATAGTTTTTATAATATTTTTTAATTTTTTATACTTTTAATGAGAATATAAGATATGTAAATTATTTAAATTACTTTTGTCTATTATATAATAATATTTAATGTATAAATTTTAATAAACTATTATTTACACCATTTTTAATTTTTTTTTACACATGAATTCATATTTTTCATATTATCTATAATGGCATGTAGAGGTGTCAAATGGGCCGGCCGGCCCATTTTTTTTGAGCACGGGCGTGCTTTCGTGTCTGGCCCGCTCGGACCTGGCCTGGTCGTACTGGCCAGTAAAAAAAATTTTTTTATTAATTATTTTGTTTTATTTTTTATTTTAATTATATAAATTATTAAATTATATATAAAATTATAGATAATGTATAATATTATATATTTATAATATGAAAAATATTAAAATTTATTAAAATAACAAAGTTAATTTTTTTTATAATATAATATAAAATTAGTTTAAAATTTATTAGAATTATATATTAGAGTTATAAATTTTTAAATGAAAAATTAAAAGAAAAAAATAAATAAATCAATAAATTATATTAAAAAAATTAAAAAGTTAAAAAAACATAAGCAAACCAAATAAAAAATAATCAATCAGTCATTAGATACTTAAGATCCGAACCAAACAAATTACAGTTTCAACGTAACGTATAAATAAAGCGTACAATCAATAAAAAATAAAATATCGAAATCAAAAAAAGTTGATCATCATCGATCATCAATCGGCATATCATGAGCATCATCAGCCACAACATCAAGATCAGTATCATATGGATCATCATCATCAGCAATCAACTCATCCGCTATCGCAGTAAATGCAGTTGTAGTCCATGTCCCAGTCCCAGCTCCAGCACGATCATAAATGCTAAACCTCGAATCCTCTCAATCATTCAAACAAGTCAATGTCTCAACAATATCTAGACGTAATCTCAATCTCGTATCTGAAATCACGTTCACTACAACAGAAAAAGCAGACTCCGATGCTATGCTCGACACCAAATGAGTCAGTAGATCCCGTGTCATCCTAGATAGCACGGAAAAGTGGACTCATATGATATTCACCACTGTAATATATCAAAATTCTTAGTATCAGAATATGATAGGAATGATCAGTAAATGGTATTTAAGTACCGAGAAAGCTCGCTCCTATGTGATAGTCAACCCCTACGTTTCCCCCTCGCTAGCTGAATGGAAAAATCGTCATCTCCGAACAAGGTATCAATGTCTGTAATCACAATCTCACTACTACTACCACCATACCTAGTATCGTTGTATGTGAACAGGTCAGTCAACTTCTCGTGAATGAGCCATTTAGGTGGCTCTTCCAGGTTCATGCACGAGGAAATATAAGTCAGTATGTTTTCTACCCCTTCCACCTTAACCCTAGGGTCCATGCATGCAGCGAGGCAATAAAGAGATGAAACGGTGGACCAGTACTTCAAGTACTTTGTTTCCATCTCTACAACCATATGGCTAAATATCGGGTCAGCTCGATACTTCCTTAACATGCAACTAATATTGCATATGCACCGGAGTGCAATGCAAGTCGTGGGCGTATAAACAAACGAACATATGTTCATCGTGTCATAAAAAATCTTCAGGAATTTCATAAATGAAATTCCTGAAGCCCAGTCAGTGTCCTCAATAATAAGTTCGTCACTCTTACTATTGATGTAGTCAGATATCACGTACGTGTTCGTATCCAACACATGATTCTAACATTATATACGTGTAATTCAAACGATGTCTCACATCCGATTGAAATTTCTTCTTCTTAAGATTCCCAGACAAACAGAGACTACCAAACTCTTGTTGTCTGTGAGGAGTGCGAATATATTTTAGTGCATTACGTATATTATCCAATGCGAGGAATAGACCTTCATACCCGCTTGAACAATCAGATTAATCACGTGACACATACATCTGACATGAAAAATCTCTCCTAATGGTGTCTAATATTCCTAACAAATATGTTAATCGCTACTCCATTATTAGATGCATTATCGAATATGACACTAAAAATTTTATTTTGAATTTTATATTCCCTAAAAATTTTTAACATACACTCAAAAATGATCGGGTCATCATGAGGATGAAGAATCTCAATATATCCTAAAATTTTTTTATTCATTATCCAGTTAGAATATACATAGTGGCTGGTGATATATGCATAAGATGATTCATCGTGACTTGTCCAGATATTGGACGTTACGAACACCACTCCACTATATGTCATAAATTCATTAATTATTTTTTATTTTTCTAACTTATACAATTTTAGTATGTCATTCCTAGATGTGAACCTAGGAATCTTACGATAAGCATGCTGAAAATATGTCTGTATGATGCACACTACCCTTGGATCTTCCAAAAATCTAATTGAAAAACTCATCAATATAATAAGTCTAGCCATGTCGTCCCTACCCAACTCGCTGAAATATATGAAGGGAGTAAACTTTGAGACTGAACTTGATCTAGTCTCAAAAAATGCAGTGCCAAGTTGGGTTTGCCTAGGATCTAATGGACCATGTTTTTTGGTGCATAATTCGGCATTCCTCTTAAGGTGCCCAGTTTCAAATGAACTCTAACATGTTAAAAGTCTCATATAACATTTACACTGTGTCATTTCTTCTTCCTCACCCCTAACATTTTTTTGTTTTATTATATTAAAATGAGTCCAAACTACAGAAGTCCTCCTAATTTTTTGTTTTTTAAAAATTTGGGTTGAGACGATTGGAGAAACCAAAATTTCAGTAACCTCAGACATCTATGTAATATTTGCATTTTTTATATTTAAATATGTTTCATTAGTATTTGTTATTTTTTAGGATTTTTGTTAATCAAAATAGTTATTTAGAAACTAGATGACTGATTTTAAAATTTTCTATTTTTGGTCTAGAGAAAGAAACTAGAGAAAGATAGATAGAGAGAGAGAGAGAGAAAGTAAAAAAAAAAAACTTAAAATAAATTATCCGGTAAAAATAGTGAAGTCGGTTACGTGCACTGGTGCACCACAGTTGAGCTCAAAATTCAAAACTCAAGTTGAAATTTCCGAAAATCCAAGCCGAATGTCGAAATTCCGATAAAGAGGAGCAAGATTTTTGAGAGAGAAAATGAGAGATTTGAGAAAAAAATATTTATGAAAAAAATAAATATTATAGAGAGGGGGGTGGAATTTATAGATTAAAGAAAATATTTTTTTTTAAATCATTTTTTTTGAATTTTTTTTAATTTTTTAGGGGGCAAAATCATGAGGGCCATTGGATTCTGTCACCTAGCCGTTGGAGGCGAGATCAAACGACTGAAATTTAAAATTTTTTTTATTTTTTTTTCCCGTTGGGGGGGAGGGGGGGAATTGGGTCAGTTCTGGGGACCACAGGTCGGGTCCAATCAGACCCAACCCGCAATCTTTTTTGTGGGAGGAGCGAAGCAAGAGGGACACCACACGAGACAAACCTGTGCCGGTGTGCCATGCCAGGTCAGGCACGACACGGCACGGCTCATGACTTACCCGGGCAAGGCACGTGCAAGGGCACGGGATTTTCCCGTGTCAGGCCGGCCCAGGCACGGCCGAACCGTGCAGTGCCTCCTGTCGGGCCGGCCTAGTTGACACCTCTAATGGCATGTCATATATTTATACTTTCGGTATCTAATAAAGCATCGGAGTATATTTTTTTTATTATTATTAATATCATTTCAAATATGAGAACAAAGATACAATCAATTATTATAGAAGCTTTTTTAACTCAATTGATTATAAATATGTATGAATAGATTTTCAAGCATTATAACTATAAGATAAATTTATGATAGATTTAAAACTTCAAGTTGTATAGAACATTACAAAACAACTTGACAGACGATAATCATTATCAAGTAGCAAGATCCAAGAGCATTATCATAACATTAGCTCATTTTTTCTATTTTCAAACTTTTTATATGTTTAAATTTTGAGTGTATTTAATTTTTATTCAATGAATTTTAGATTATATTGTACGTTTAAATTAATGGCATTTTTTTAATATTATTTATGTTATTTTAAAAAAAAATCACATATTAAATATTGTATAATTAATTTTATATATTTATATATATATATATATATATATATATGTATGTATGTGTGTATATATAGATATATGTATACACACACACACACATGCAACCTAGGGTGGACCAATCCAAGGCTTTAAGATAGACTATTCAACACTCAGGCTAATGACCTAGCATTAGATACGTGTCGGGTCATGTATGAACCATATCTTCGGACTAGTTTCTACCATGTTTTAAAATGGAAATGTCCGACTTGGCATGACCCATATTGAAACCGGCCACTATTTCATGTTGTTGCATGGCCCTTAGTAGCTAGTAGCAAGAATATCGACAGACATGACCTAGCGCTCAGTTCGTGCCCTGCCCGGCATGTAGAGTTGTCGATCAAATCAAGTAGCCCCGGCATGACCCTTGGTATGACATAGATCAACAAATGTATGGTCTGGCATCGAGGTAGCAAATAGGTCTTGCCAGGCTGACACAGCCCATTTTTTGGTGGTCCACTCGGACCACAATGTCATGTCTGGCAAGGCAGGACTCAAAAAAGGCAGGCTCCTCACAACTCAAAAAGTGCAAGTCCGACACAACCCAACCAGCCAAAGTCTACCAAATTTGGGCTAGTACGTGCCGAGCCTTGGGAATTTCGTGCTCGGTCATGCCATGTTCGGCTCATTCAAAATCGAGTGATCTATAATTCTAAATATTATAAATTTCAATATAAAATTAATTAATTAAATAATTACAACAAAAAAATAAAATTATAATCACATATTATAATTATCAGCTCACAAAAATAGCATAAAATAAATATTATAAATTTTAATCATTTTATAACGTAATACAACTATAAGTACAAAATAACAATGGAATCTTAAAAATTATTATATTGATGATTTATCTCATAAGCATATAATGATATCACTAGTAGTAGGCTCAATCTCAGTCTTCATCAAAGTCTCACGAATCATTATCTGCCACTAACTCTTCGGCTCGTGTTACAATTACAGTATGATCATGAATATTCAAGCTCGAATCATCTTAATCCTCCATGCATGCTAATGCATCAACAATATCTGACCTCAAGATCAATCTCCCATTTAAAATCACTTTCACTACAATAGAAACTTGCATTATACTTAGGTGCATATGAAATCATATTTATCTGTATACACTATCACCACTTATACTACACTTGGGTGCATATGCAATATTAATATCATTTTTAATAAATATAAAGATCACCCTATAATTATTATTAAGATTGTTGAAATAAGAATTAAGTATTTGAAATACTTGTATTTATTCTAACTTTTTTATTGTTTAGCTATTTATAAAGATCCTAAGAGTAAGATAGAAGAAATATAAAATATTTTGACATGCATATCGATATGCATGAATCATGTATACCAACATGAAATGTTCATTCACGAAAATTTAATTGACTTGTTTAAATATTATGATACTAGATATTATAATTATAGATATGTTCCATGTACGAACATGAACATCATATTTAAAGATAATAATTTATCCATTCAATTAATCAAAAATATATAATAAAATAGTTATAAATTGGAACGAATTATCTTGATACTTATATATTGATTACTTCATTCTATCACATAATGATAATAAAAATTTGAATATTTACTACAGTAAAAAATATATGAATCCACATATCTCATACTATTTAATATGGCACATGATTTACTGACCCCTCTGATATTTAGTATAGCATCGGATTTTATTTTTTATATTATAATTAATATCATTTTAGATAGAAAATCAAAATTATGACTAGAAATAATAGAGATACTTATATTCTTAAAAGACTAAAAAAATTTGAGATTAGACATTTAGGATAAAATACTAGAGATAATGAGAGATGATAATTCATGAGACTTAAAGATTAAAAATATGAAGAGCATAAGCAACATCTTTAGACACATTCATGATTACGATAATCTACATCTCTATCCATAGTATTATACTATATACATCAATTGATTATTGATAATTATTGATTCATATGATACTTATATTGTGCTAAAATACAAGTGATAGCTTATTTTTGTTATTTTTTTATTTTATTATGATTTATGCACTATTGGTGTAAGAGATCTTGAATTTCAATATTTATCATTTTTATTTTGGATGTTTTTTATATAATTTATGCATTATTTATATTATGTATTTGTTTTATTTTATTGAAATTAAATAAATTTTTTATCTTTTATTTGAGAAAAATTAAATAAAATGTCAAGTCAAGTGTCAATGTGATTTAAAATTTAACTTTATATTAAAATTTAAAATTAAAGCCCAATTGCACAAGCCCAAGCCCCCCAGGGGACCAATAAAAAGAACTAATTCTTACTGGCATAAATGGTCCAAATAGCACAACCCACTCTAGGTCCGACATGGCTCTGCAATGTGTGAGCCAACCGTGTTGTGCTGGGCCACCATTCTAGTTGTAGTATCATGTCGGATACGACATGGTAAGCCTCTCATATCATATTTAACACGACATGACCCATTTGACACCTCTACCAGCATGGTGGCAAAATTAGGCCACAAAAATACCAAGTCATATAGCACGACTCATTTTCACCACTAATTATCTTTTCCCAACAACACATGTTTCTTCAATTATAGTCACCCCACAATTATGAAAGTCACAGCAAGGCACAAAGGACCCTAAAGCTTGAGATGCAAGACACGCCAATATGTGAAAGACCCTTAGAGCCTAAAGTGCAAAGCACGTCAAGATGTAAAAAAAACTCTTAAAACCTGAGGCACAAATCATATCTAAGATATGAGATTTAATAATGTGAGACACAACTATGATGTGTTTTAGTAAATCGAGTCTTATTCAATTTCACATATATATTTATATATAATATAATCAAATTTAATTATTATTTATATATCCTCATTACATAAATCATCACATATCATCCATATATTCTATCTAAAACTATATATATATATATATATATAACTAAATAATTTTAAATATAAAAATAAAATATCATAATTGTTTATGCATATTTTATCTAATATTTTCAAACCGAATTATAAAATGTCAAGAAATTAAATATAAGTTCAAAACATCACTAAAGTAAAATTAAAATAACAATTTATCCATGATAATTAATCATTAATCATCAAGTAAACCAAAAAAAATCTTCACCATTTACATCATTAAACTTATAATCTTAACTATCTTCCTTCTCTATTGAATCAACAAAAATATTTTCATATTTTTCATCTTGGTCTTTTTGAAACAAACATCCTCAAATTACTTTATCCTTGGTTACTACCTCTACTAAACATGTTGGTGCCATTGATTATACTATCAATCTCCTTACCAAATTTTTGATCTACAACACAAATCAAATCATCAATATCTTAATATTTCACATTCATTTAATTTTTTAAAAATTTTTTTAAAACTAATATATGCCTTTATTTGTTCTCAAATATGTGTCAACTATTTTTTATGTTTTTATTATAATTCTATATTCACCAACAAGATGTTTGTGTTTATATATGTCTCATTCAATTACTTAGTCACAAAAAAATAATATAATGATGTTCAAATCTTTTTCAATTAGTAGATACGCATTCTTCTATTCTAAATTTTTTCTTCCAATAGTACTCGAATCTAATTGAGTTTCATTATTATTATTCATTTTTGCAATACAAATCAATTATCTATACTATAATAAAAAAATAAGTTATAATTAAATTAAGAAAAAATTAACATATTTATTAGCAAAAAAACATAGCATAGTATTTTTTAAATTATTTATTTTAATTTAGAAGATATTTCTTATCAAAATATAATTGTGAATGGTAAACTATTAATACAAAAAAATGTTATGCATATTATCATTCAACATAAATGAAAAAACCAATATATGTATAAATAAAAAAAACTTATAAAAAACCAATATGTTGAGTGCTCTTATCATTAACTAAAAATACTATCAAAAAGATAGCTATGATATTTCATTCAAGCTATTGAATAAATATTTTGAATATTAAATTTGAATGAAAAAATAAATAAATTGAGATCGATTTAAGAAATTTATAAATATATTTGTTATTTGATCTGCTATGAGAATACAAGATATAGTATTAATCTCATTATTAATCTTCTTCATTAAAAAATAATAATTTAGTTTTATATCTTTTGTCCTCTTAAAGGTGAAAGACAAAATTAGAGTCTATATAATTTAATGTTTGATTATCACATTATAGAATAATTAAAAAAGTAAGTAATTTTCATTTTTATCTTGAAATCTATCTACGTATTGAATCTCAAGATTATCATATTTCACTTACCTTTAGAAGATAGAAAATTATGTTCAAAAAAAAAATCTTTAAATACATAGCATTTCAATGTAAGTTAGTACCTAGCTTTAATATAAAAAATTAGCTAGCTAACATTACTTCTAATCATTGAAAAAGATAGCAAAACCTAACAATTTTTTAACATACATATATATTAAAAATTATATTTAGATGAAAATATCATAAAAAATCTAAGAAATAACTAATTATATTAATTATATAAGCTATATGTTAAATATATTATATTATTCTTCAAACTAAATATACCTCTCCTTGTAAGGGTTGAATCATAAAAATATGATGAAAAGGTGATTGATGGCTTTTATGATGTCTTCTCCACAAGGTTTCCTTCCTCTCTCTCTCTCTCTCTCTCTCAACATGGAATTGGAGGATCAATGATTCCAGCCTTGATCATATCCACATATTCGCTTTTGGCGGCATCATATCCAAGATCAGGATTCTCCTGCTCCAACAACTTCCCCACCACATCTGCGCCCTCAACTCCAGCATTTGCATTTATAGTTTGCATCAATATCTTGAGCGCATTCTGAATTATCTAAATGTCAATCTTCTGGTCAAAATTGGCCATCTACAACTTTTTTAGCTCTCATGATGCATAAAGCAGAGCAACACCGCCATCATGAACGATTCCTTCTTCCACGGCCACTTTTGTGGCATTTTGAGCATCCATTACTCTATCATTCGTCTCACTGGCTCCTCCAATCTTGAGGACGACAATGCCATCAGAAAGCTTGGCCAGTCTCGCTGGCTCCTCTCGTAATTACTTTGAAGAAATTAGTTGACCGTGAAAATTATCTTTTATGATCTATCTCTATTAAACTTTGATTTATGAGACAAGAATATGATGACCATTTGGTTACACAGAATGCTGATATTCCTGAGATTTAACGTGTATAGTAAAGAAAGATTGATACCCAGTTATGTAGTATATTATGACAATCAGTTGATCCCAAGATTTTTTTTCATCTTCGAGCCTACAAAACTTATTTTAAATTTTGAACTCAAACTAAAGGATTATATACAAATGATATCCAACATCTTTATAAAGTAACTTCTACTATTGTCCATATCCGCCAACAAGAGTTGGATATATCTACTTATATTGGCTAGATTACTTCTCTTAAAAAGGAATTCTTGACTGTGATGTCTCTTATTTCTGATATTGGGGCTCAACAAACACAGCTTAATAAGTTTTTCTTGGTCATTACTCATATTGGCCTTCATTCGGATCTTGAGCCTATTCATGATTAGATTCTTAGTAGTTCATCAATTCTATCCTTAGATGATGTGTTTGCTCGCCTTTTTCGTCTCTAATCCACTCAAACTTTATTATCTGATAGCACTTCAGATTCTTTTGTATTAGTTTTTCAAACTACCTCTTGAAAAAAATATAGTCGTAACCGAGGTAGAGACCAACGTCCTCATTGTACCTATTGTAATAAACCTGGTCACACTCACAATTATTGTAATCAGTTACATGGGCGGCCTCCCCGCACTACCCACGTATCCCAATCTTCTAATTATCAGATGCCTCAACCTCCAAGCTTCTCATCATCTCTAGCTTCTGTTGCCTCTGTTGCTCAGCCTGGTAAACCTCTGCCTGCCTTACACACACATCTTCTCTTGGATCCTAGGTTCCAAATTCTGGAGCTTCTGATCACATATTTAGTAATAAGGATCTTTTCTCCTCTATTACTACTACATCTACTTTACCTACTATTACCTTAGCTAATGATTCTCAAACTGTGGCTAAAAAATTGGTTTGGACCTTCCTCTTCCTTTTCTACCTCTCACACATGTCCTTTATACTCCGGAATATCCTTTTAATCTTATTTTCATTAATAGAATCACTCATACTCTTAATTACTCTATTATCTTTTCTAATAAATTTGTGACCTTGCAAGACCGGAGTACAGGAAAGATGATTGGCATAAGACATAAGTCTCATGGCTCATATCACCCCACCTCGGATTCATCTCCTACAGTTTGCATTTCCACTGATGCTCCTCTTCTCATTCACAGTCGTCTGAGCTACCCTAGTCTCTCTAAGTTTTAGAAGATGATCCCTTATTTTTCCACTTTGTCATCACTTCCGTGTGAGACATGTTAGCTTAGAAACATACTCGTGTCTCATTCCCAAAACGTTAGAAAAATTGGGCAAAGTCTCTTTTTGAGTTTGTCCACACTGACGTTTGGGGTCCTTGTCGGATTGCATCTACTTTATGATTTAATATTTTATCACTTTTATTGATAACTAATCTCGATGTATTTGGTTATTTTTAATAAAAAATCAAATTAAATTATTCTCTATTTTTCAGAAATTTTATGTTGAAATTCAGATATAATTCAATATTTCTATTTTTGTTACGTAGTGACAATGCCAAGAAAAGTTTTTTAGCACCATTTACTTCATTTATGTCTCATCATGAGATTCTTTATCAGTCTTCGTGTGCTCATACTCCTCAACAAAATGGAGTCGCTGAACGCAAGAATTAACATCTTATTGAGATAGCTCGTACTATCCTCCTCCATAGTAATATTCTTTTTTATTTTTTGGGGAACACTGTTCTTACCGCTTGTTATTTAATTAATCGTATGTCTTCTTCGGTCTTGCACAATCAAATTCCTTATTCCCTTCTCTTTCCTGACCACTTTAATTATTTCTTTCCTCCTTATGTCTTTGATTGTACTTGTTTTATTCATATTCTCACTCTTGGATATGACAAGCTTTTCATCAAATTCATGAAGTGCCTCTTATTGGGATATTCCAAACTTCAAAAGAGTTATTGTTATTATTCTCTTAATATAATAGATATCACAATCAAGTTGTGTTTGTTGAGCTGTGTCTCTTACTATGCTGATGTCACATTCTTTAAGGACCCACCTTTCTTCTCCACCACTTCTGAGTCTCTTCATATTTCTAAAGTCTTGCCCCTTCTCATTGTCTCCCCACCTGATGTTGTGCCTCCTCGACCACTTTAGGTTTATCATCGTCGTCCTCATGTCGCTGCTCCTCTCCCAATTTCTATGGCACCTACTAGCTCACTTCATGTCCCTTCGAATACTTCTGCCCCAGCACTACCTTCTCCTAATGAATTACCCATTACTTTTTGGAAAGATACCCGCTCTACTCGTAATTCTCATCCTATCTATAATTTTTTGAGTTACCATCAATTATCTTCACCATATTCTATTTTTGTTTCTGCTATATCATCTATTTCACTTCCAAAGAACACCCATGACGCTTCTTCCCATCCAAGCTGGTAACATATAATGGTGGATGAAATGACTGTTCTGCACTCTAATGGCACTTGGGATCTTGCTGATTTGTCTCCTGATAAATCTATAGTTGATTGTTATTGGGTCTATGCCATTAAGGTTGGTCCTGATAAACAGATTGATCACCTTAAAGCTCACCTAGTTGCTAAAGTCTATATTCAGGTTTATGATTCTGATCATGGTGACATATTCTCCCATGTTGTCAATATTGCTTCAGTCTGTTTGCTTCTCTCTATGGATACTATGTGTTCTTAGCCATTTTATCAATTGGATATTAAAAATATCTTTCTTCATAGTAATCTTGCTGAGAAAGTTTATATGAAGCACCATCTTGATTTTGTTGCTCAGGGGGAGTATGATTTAGTGTACAAGCAAAGTCATTCTTTATATGACTTGAAATAATCTCCTCGAGCATCATTTAGCCGTTTTAGTTCTATTGTTCAAGAGTTTGGCATGCTTCACAGCATGGCAGACTATTCAATTTTCTATCATCGTAACTCATTGGGACAGTGTATTTATTTGGTTGTTTATGTCAACGACATTATGATTACAGGGAGTAATTAGGATGATATTCAAAAACTAAAATAATATCTTTTTACCCATTTTCAGATTAAAAATATGGAAAAACTCAAATATTTCTTAGGAAATAAGATAACTCAATCAAATTCTAGTAAGATCCTGCCCCAAGAGAAGTATGCTTTAGACAATCTAAAAAAACCAGTATGTTAGACTGTAAACCGGTAGACATACCTATGAATCAGAATATCAAACTTATACCAAGACAGGATGAGCCTTTGGAGACTCTGGGAGATATCGACGACTCGTAGGTAAATTGAACTACCTCATCATTACTCGTCCAAATATTTTTTTTCTGTGAATGTTGTTAGTCAATTCTTACAATCACCATGTAATAGCCATTGGGATATAGTAATTCGCATTCTTCGATATATCAAAAGCACACCAGAATAATGTGTGTTGCACGAGAATAAAGGTCATACTCAGTTTATTGATTACTCAGATGCAGATTGAGCAAGCTCACCCATGGATAGATATTACACTTCAGGATATTATATTTTTATTGGAGATAATCTAATATTTTGGAAGAGTAAAAAATAAAATATAATGATCAGATCTAGCGCTGAAACCGAGTTGAGATTTGGAAAAGATGAACAAATAAAACTCATCTATGATAACCAGACTACATTACATATTACATTCAATCCAAAGTTTCATAAAAGGACCAAACAATTTGAAGTTAACTGTCACTTTATTAGAGAAAAAATCATATCAGGATATGTTACTACAAATTTTATTAAATTTAAATGATCAACTAACATACATCTTCATTAAATCTCTCAGAGGTCCTAAGATTAAATATATTTGTAACAAGCAATATGCATATGAAGTATATGCTCCAGCTTGAAGAGTGTTGAATATATTATATTATTCTTCTAGCTGTAAATACCTCTCCTTGTAAAGGTTGAATCAGAAAAATATGATAAAAAGTAATTGATGACTTTTATGATGTCTTCTCCACAAGTGCAGCAATTGAAGGTTTCCTTCCTCGCTCTATTTCTCTCTCTCTACACTATGTAATTCCATATAATTATCTAAAATAATACAACCCAAAAGACTATTCATTATGAGATTGTAAAATATGGATCACATCTATGCAACCAATACCTCTCATATCATATGATACTTTATTTCATGAAAATATTTAAGTTTCTCAAGACCTATATGAAATTATAATTATAAATATTTCTTGAGTTAAATAAATCTCAACTCATTATCATCTATATGCACAACCAACAAGATAGAATTATCATATGAACTCCAATAAAAATTAAAAAAAAATTATAACATATCCATATAAACCAAAAGAAATAATTATAAGCAAAAATTTCTTAAATCAAGACATCAATGACTAGTTTGGGACATTCAATATTTTTCATAATCTACCAAACTAAATCTAACTAATTAATCAATGCTCAAAAAATATGTGATTGTTTCTTATACATATCCTCCTTAAATTTATTATGAAAAAAAAGTATTCACTTGTAACTAATATATTATTTATCTATTAAATATTATCTATGATATAAGCATTCGTACTAAAAATATCTTTGCTACAAAAAACATATCTTAATAATTCACTTCAAACATATGAGTAAACTACTCACAATAAATCTCACTTCAAAATATTCTAATTATCCAATACCTACTCGACATAATATAACCCATAAAACTATGCCTTATCCAAGAATAGGAGATATGCATTACTTATTATAGCATTAATAAAGAAAATGACAAACTTGCAAAAACTCAATACATATAATATCCCTAAAGTCTAGGACAAACTTAGAACAATGCAAATAGACATAAGTATCCCTAAAGGCTAAGATAAACTTACAACAATCCAAATACACATAAATATCCCTAAATACTAGTAAAACTAGCAATAAACTTCAGTATCAATCCACGAATATAAATTTTAGGATTCCCAAACACAATTTTCCCAATTAGCAATATGTGATATTTTTTAACCGTTAACAGGAAGTGTAGCTTATATTTATACAGGGTAAGCATTAAAATTCTTTGAACAACCCCATGATGGTGTAACTAGACTGAGCCGTCAGGAACTAAGGTAGGAAATTAAAACGAAGCTAAAACATAAGTAACGATCCCAACAATTTCGTTATCAACCAACTCAAGTTGAAATATAAGTAATAGTTAACCAATAAATCACCTGAAATCGCCATGGCGAAACCGCATCCGCCGCCACATACATCCTTCCAAGTATATTCCGAAGACTGCACGACGATCGGAAGAAGAAGCGGTGATCTCACCGGTGACGCACCAGGAAGATACCCCCACATAAACACAGACTTAATCTTCTTGCTCTCCTTGCTAACACCATTGTCTTTTTCTGCCTCCACGACCATAGATGAACGCGATAACTTATCGTACGGAAAAACGTACCTTGGAATGTACTCTCTCTTTATTTCAACAATTTTCAAAGGGGCTCACTAACAATTCATATGATTGACATGATCAATTTATCTAAGCGAATAACGCCACGTAACTTGGATTGATATTGATGAGTTTTGATAAAATTGAAAAAAATTAATTACTAAAAAATTAGTGCCGGAAAATTAGTTTCGGAAAATTAGTTCTGTAAAATTAGTGCTGGAAAGCTGTAAAATTAGTGCTGGAAAATTAGTGCTGGAAAATTAGTGCTGGAAAATTAGTGCTGGAAAATTAATGCTGGAAAATTAATGCTGGAAAATTAGTGCTGGAAAATTAGTGCTGGAAAATTAATGCTGGAAAATTAATGCTGGAAAATTAGTGCTGGAAAATTAATGCTGTAAAATTAAGGCTGAATTTTATAAGTATTGAATTTATATTGAAATTTATTTGATAAATTACTAATAATTGAATGCTGAAGATAAATATATTGTTTGATAATTATAAATACTGAATACTAAAAATAGTATATTTTATATTTTTACCCTTATTATCATTGTGATACATATTACTCCAAATAATAGAATTTCTAATAATTTTTTATTTTTCACTATAATTATTAATTTTTATTTAAAAGAAAATCACTAAAAACATATTCATAATTAAATCATAAAATCCAAAAAAAGACATTAATATGTTTATAAAATAAATAAAAATTAATTAGCAACCAGTTAATTTATTATTTCTTCTCTTAAATTAATCATACAAATTTGATCAACTTGTGCAGCTCTTTCTCCTACTTGTAATAGACCTTGATAATTATTTTGAGGTATTTCCAAATTTTTACCATTCTCATTTTCACCATGCTCTAAGAAAGCATCAGTAATGCATTATTTTTGGATATAGTTATGTATAGCTACACAAATAATAACAATGTTTTTTTGTACTTGATAAGGATAATGTGTCATACTCTTTAAGATTGAAAAATGAGTTTTCAAAACACTAAAAGATCGCTCAATGATATTCCTCAATTTAGCATGTACATAGTTAAATGTCTCATCTTTTTTACAAGGATGGACACTATTGCGAAAATCAAGCAACCAATATCGTGCATTACAATAAGACACCATAAACCCTCAAGTATGTGGATATGCAACATCACAAAAATAATATTTATCCACATAAAAAATTTAAATTAATCATGAATTTATTAATAATAGCTGAGAAGAGAATTATACTAACCTGGTGAAGGTATTGGAAAATTATTTTTTGGATTACGCATAGTCTTTGATAATACTCTTGAATCATGTGCTACGGATTCCCATTTAGCCCAAACAAATATAAAAATCATATTGAAGTCACATATTTCTAGAACAATTTTGATAATATTCTCCTCTACCTCTTCCTTTACAATGGACTTATTTGTTAGATGGTATCACATCATTAACAAGTGTCCCATCAAGTGCACCAGTAGCACCCTATTAATTAGAACAAATATCAATATAATAATATTTATAACAACAATAAGAACCAATAATAATAAACTTGTATTTTTGTTTACCCCAAACACTTCTCTTAATTATTGATGGGGATGCTTTTCTATAACATTTGTAACCAGGGCAGGCACAATCATCTCTCTTCCAAAGAGAAGTATTATCTCTAGTACTTCATGAAAGTAATGATGCATAGTTTGAGTTGAAAGTTGAATCTTCTTTTGGTAACATGATTTCTCATGTTATGATTTAATGTCATAATGAACACTATTTTTTCTTCAACTTTGATGTAACGACTGTCTTCCAACCATGTTTCTCACAAATATGCAAAAATGCTTGCCTATTCATTCTTAAAATTTATTGATAATGTGTTGGATTTCCATTTAAAATTTCTTACACATATGCAAAAACCTTTCAGTGCCGAGTTGATATCTGGTCTTCTTCCAAGTCTCTTTTTTCTAATAATCTTCTTGATTAGAATCAATGCTGTGATTTTCAATATATTTCTTTGTTTTTCAGTTAACATCTTCTGACAATATTTAATATTTGCAAATGTATCAATTTAAAAAAATAAAAGTAAAAATAATTACAAGCAAAATGAACTATAAAATATTGTCATGAAAAGAAATGTTGATACAAACAAATGTGCAGACAAAGTATAAAAATAACTCATAAAATAACACATAAATTTACTTTTTCTTGAACTAAAGTACCTAAAAAAACTAAAGTAATCCCAATTTTTTGCATTTATCCAAACCTAAGCAATTCTGACTACCTCTCTCCTTTGTTAAAATATCATCTACTATTCTCTGTATGCTTTGCTTTCCCATAAAATACTAGAAGCTACAATGTACAATGGGTCATCCATAGTTAATGTTGTAATCTCATTCAACTTCTTATTATATTCTTTTATGCTAGGTCCATCTGATTGCTCAAATGTATTTAGAACAACTAACAATTTTTCATTTAGATCTCATTCTTTATTTTTCCCCTAGTTCTTTCTTTTTGGTAAAGATATTTCTTTTGATGATGAAGGGCTTGGTAAAGATTCAGGCTATATACCCTTATGTATATAAAAATTCTCTACAATTAGTTGAGTATTTAATGAATGTTTGTTAGCACCATTTTAGGCAACCCCTATCTAGATGGGCCCCATGATTCTTGCCCGGTAGCTCTAATGTCATCAAAGAGTAATCTCATCTCATCCACATATTGTAGCCTAGTATATCAAAATTATTTTGTATCCAAAATTTTATGTTAATCAAATCATTATAAATAGTCAATAGTAATAAATTTATTTTTTCAAAATAAGAACTAAATAAATTAGCTATACCTTGATATACTCTTCCAACTCTTCTGAAGTCCAGTCAATTGTATTAGTTACTAGATTATAGCCATGACCAGACTTTCCTATTAATTTTGACCACACCATGTATTTATGTTTTAAATAATTTCATTCTATATATAGAAAAATGACAAAAAAATTTATATTAACAACAAGAACATAATTATTTACTACTTGAATAATAACCAACATAATAGTTAAGTAATTAGATAATTATTTTTCAAGGCTTTTTTTTTGTTATTTTTACTTAAAAGTCATTAAAATATGACTCTTTTGTCGATTCAGAAACTTTCTTCCAGGAGAATGCTTTAGAATCAACTATTTTCTTGAAAGACTTTGTAATTATAGTCGAACACTTATAAGATGAAATAAAACTGTATAAATAAATAAATAACATTGAAAATAATCAAATCATAACAATATTAAAAAAACCACCAACAATAACATCAATATTTTTTTTTCAAGTCATTTTTATATATTTCTTTTACCTCCCATCCACAATCTCAATTTCCAACTTTGTACTGACTGTAGAGGAAGGCACAATAATAACATCAAAATTTGCATAACAATCAGTGTGAAATGTGGTATAAAAGATAGATATTGATCAAAAGTATGTGCAGGAAGCACAATGGGTGGTGGGCTTACATCTGATAAAGGTGATAGTAGAGGTCTCAATGATGGTGATGGTGATAGAAATGAAGATGGTGATTGTGATGTTGAAGTTTGGATATGGTGGCTATGAGATGGTATTGATTCTGTAATATGATGTAACATACTAGATGATTTTGGTTCATTTCTGTGTCCACGTTCACCTCTACCATGGCCACTTCCTTTAGGTGTCATCTACTATACAAAATAAAACATAGAACAAATAATAGAGATATGATGAACAAGCATGCATTTTTGAATGAAACACACCGATAGATTTCAATAAAATATAAAAAGTCTTTGATAGTTTAAAATTATAATAAAATTATAACAATTTAATTATCGGCATCACTATCATCCTCCAATGGATATTCTGATATTTCGTCTGATTCTGATAGAAGTTTGAACTCATCTTCAAATAGAAATTGATCATCTTCAATTTCTACTATTCTACCATTTGAGTCACATAAATTTTTTGGATCTTCATCTACATTCACAAGCTCAATATTATTTATGTCATCTTCCTGGAATGTCTGTGCAATATCTAAGTCTGCACTTCCTTGTTGTGATGTTGGTACTTCAAATTTTGATAGAGCTTTAATTTGTAAATCGCCTACAAATCTCTCTTATCATTGAGATAAACTTGGATATGTATAATAATCTACTTGAGCGGCTTGAATTGTCATAATAAATGGCTCATATCGATTATATCTGCGTTTATGGTTAACATCTACTAGCATATAATCCGAATGAATCTTTGTGCCCACATTTTGTGTAGAATCGAACCACTCGCACTTAAATAATACAATCTTGTTATTTTCTAGTCCAAGATACTCCAACTCAATAACTTCTTTGAGTTGACCATAACAATCAATCTCATCTGCACTATAACCCGAGCCTTTAATGCATATACCATTATGCATTGTTGTTTTATAAGAACAATGTATGATTGTGTGAAATTTATATCTATTAACAAAATACCCAAGATAGGTTGTCATATATATATAAATGGGCCTTTACTTAGATTCTGAATGAAAATATTTGAATCTCCATTTGAAGGATCAATTGCATGTGATATAAATTAAAAAAAATGATATTAACAAATAAAAGATACTAATATATTAAATAATTTAAAAATTTAATACTTTATAATTCTCACATAATTTTTTAACTAATTAAAAATTTAGTTTCTAGCATATAATCGACATCATTGCTGGAAATTGTTGGTTGCCTATATTTTGACTGTTCAATATAAATACTGCACAATATAAAAAGATAGAAAAAAATGTATATCAATTTTTAATAATTCCTATTAAAGATAAAATTAAACTATGATTAAACCTGCAACCATTTTGGGTATACATACTTAATATATGGTGCAACCTCTTCATAATTAAGTAAAACGTAGCTCTATGTTACTTTGTACTCTTTATCTGTCATACATCTTTTCATTGCTCTTCCAAATACTCTTTGAGGGTGCTTGAAGATAGATAGTTTGTCCACAAAATTATCTTCCACCATCATATGACCTTCATCATTCCGTGACACATTTCTATTCTTTATATTGACATAATCCTCAAAATAATAAGAACAAAATGATGATGCTTTTTCTACTAAATATGCATTATAAAGTGAACATTCAATTTTTTTTTGTTTCTAACATTAAATTTCAACTTATGAAGATACCTACAACCACAATGTTAGGTTTCAATTTTATTAAATTATAATATTACTTTATGTACGAAATAATAAAACACAACAAATTATATGTATTTACCTCTCAAAATGATACATCCATCTATATTGCACTGGCCCTACAATCCTTACTTTATATGCCAAATAGACCAGCAAATACTCCATTGAGTCAAAAAAACTCGGTAGGAATATCCATTCAAGCTTACAAATAATAAGTGAATTGTCATTCTCCAGCCTCACCATGTCTTCCATTTTGATTGTGATTATAGTTAGCTGTTTAAAAAACAAACTAAGTTCAGTAAGGACCTTCCAAACACTTAGGAGAAGTAATTCACACAATGCAATTGGTATTAATCTCTGATAAATACAAGAAAATTATTATTTTTTATTCCAAATAACTTAAGGTTATTCATATCCACGCATCTACCCATATTTGACACATATCCATCAAAGAATTTCAAATTTTTAATTCATTCACACAATATATGTCTTGCCTTCTTATCAAGTGTGTAGCAAGCTTTAGGAAATTTTTATGTTGCCTCATTCAGTTTCAATTCAGGATGTCGACAGTAATCATTCAGCTCTTGTCTTGATTTTAAAGTGTCTTTGTTTTTCCGTCTACATTAAAGACAGTGTTGAAAACACTGTCAAACACATTTTTTTCAATATGCATTATATCTAAGTTATGATGAATTAAATTAGACTTCCAATAGGGCAAGTCCCAATATATACTATGCTTCCTCCGGCCAAATATTTTTTCTATTGGTCTATTACTTTCAGTAGCATCTTTTTTAGTTACCTTCTTCAAACCCAAACTCTAAGTCTCTGTCATAATATCATTTCCTGAACGAACTGCTAGTGCAACTGTCATCACAGTTTTATTTTTTCGAAATACAGTTCTATTTCTTTGAAATTGATAATTCATAGGTATAAAATTATAATGGTTATCAAACCATGACTATTTACCACTAAATTTGAGGATAAATGCATCAAAATTTATCATGAAATACGGGCATGTGAATCGTCCTGTAGTACACCATCTAGACAATATTGAATATGTAGGAAAGTCACTTACCGTCCACATAAGGGCTGCCTGCATAATGAAATTTTACTTCTTTGAGATATCATATGTATTTACGCCAACATCCCACAAATGATTTAACTATACAATAAGAAAAAAAAACATTCAGCATGCCTTTCGGATTTTTTGGCCCTGGACCAATATTGACAAAAACATATATTACTCCTTCATACACAATCATGGAGGCAAGTTATAAGGCGTCACTATCACTGGCCATGTTGAATACTATTGTCCATATTGCCCAAATGGCTGATATCCATAAGTGCAGAGACTCAATCTCACATTTTGACTTTCTACTACAAAATCTTGAGGTATATAATTAAAATACTTCCAAGTAAGTGAATCTGATGGATGACACATTACCCATTCTTCAACCTCATGCTCAGAATGCCACCTCATATCATTTGCTGTAACATTTGATGCATATAGTCTCTGTAATCAAGAAATTAATAGAAAATAATACAACTTCTTAAAGACAACCTTCAATTTTTTTTTGCATTATCTACAACATGAGGTGCCTTCTTAAATCGAGGATGATCATAAAACTTACAACTAATTAATTAATATCACCGCCCCAATATAACATACATCCATTTAAACATCAATCAAATTTTTCCGTTGGTATATCCATTCCTCGTAGTAACTTTTTAGTATTGTAAAAGTTGTTAGTGATCAAATTATTATCCGGAACAATCTCCGTCATCAGTTTTTTCACCTGATCAAATAATTTCTCAAACATATGATTACTGACTTAATGCTCTTTAGTCGAGCCACAAGTGACAAATGCGAATGTGTTTTACAACCAGGCAACAACTTTTTTATTTGCATCTTTAAGTATTTCACAAAATTTCTAAGCTTCGGGATTAGGTGGTTCATCCTAGTAATCCATATTGAAGTCAGCACCAGCAACTTCCGTGATCATTTTGGTCACCACAAGAAAATGATTTAGTACTCTCATTTTGGTCAATATTCAGAACCATTATAGTTTCCTCATGATAAATCCAAACAAAATAATTTGGCACAAAGACATATTTAGCCAAATGATATCTTATAGTGTTTGCATCACGAAAAGGGATATTCTGACACTTGCGATGATTACATGGACACTTAATTTTTTTTCAATCAATTAATCTCGATTGACTACATGCAAAATTGATGAATGTTTCAAGCCTAGTCAAAAAATTTTTATTCAAAAATCCATTAATAACTTTTATGTACATCCACGGACGATCTGAACTCATTTTGCCCTGTTTTATTTACAAAAAATAATGCCCAATCATTATTTTGAATACAATATTTTATTACTTCAAAATATACAAATAATTAAATAAAATTACTTACTGATAATTATTTAAAAATTAAATATCTTGAATATCAAGGTAATGCATTTGCAGAATTTGCATGAATAGATAAAGTAAATTTTAGTACGATAAAGATTAATAGATATCACAATAATACTAGATAAAGAGTACAAAATATGATAATGCTCAAGAAAAGAAAGCAAAAAAGAAAGACATTTAAAGTTTGAAGGAGGAGAGGGAGAGGGAGAGGGAGAGGGAGAGGGAGAGAGAGAGAGGGAGAGTGAGTGAGTGATAAGGTGGGGAGAGAGAGGGGCAGAGAAATGGGGAGACGGGGGGAGAAAAAGTGGGAGGGAGAGAGAAGAGCAGAAAATGGTGAAAGGGAGAGAGGGGAGAGCGAAATGGTGAAAGGGAGAGAGGGGGAGAGGGGGAAAGAAATGGTGAAAGGGAGAGAGGGGGAGAGAAATGGTGAAAGGGAGAGAGGGGAGGGGGAGAGAGGGAGAGGGAGAGAGAGAGAAAAAGAAAGAGAGGGGTGGAGAGAGATAGAGAAAGAGAACAAGCAAGAAAGAAGAGCGAGAAAGAAAATAACAAGAGAGAGTGTGTGACTCAAAGAAAAAGAGGAAGAGAATGACATAGAATTATAGAGGAGAGAGAGACACATAGAGAGTGCGGTGTTAGAACGAAGAATTATATATGGGATAATAAACTTTTTTCGATGCAAACCTATCAAATCTTATATCTTTTGTTATACATGAGTTCATATTTGAGCCTGAGGCCCAAGGGCTGGGATTAGGTAAGAGTACGACTCTTATTTGTATTATACCATATATGAACCTAATCAACGGACACTCTCATGCTATATGTTTACTTATTGTTGATATTATATCTTTAGCCATTTTATTTCAAGTTAGTGCAACAAATTAGTATTATCCCATATATAATTATATGTTAGGATACATATAGTAAATGTAGTTATAAATAGTTACATATAGTTAAACATATAATTATATATAGATATATGCATACAAGTAGTTATAAGTAAATATAGATAAATGTATACAAAGTTATAAACAATTATATAGATTTACATATATGTATACATAAATGCATACATAAATAAAAATAAAGTTACATTTATTTATATAGAGTTTTTTATAGTTATACACATATTTATATATAATTATACACATATAGTTAAACATTATGTAGTATGTTTTTATACATATAATTATAAATATAGTTACATTTGGTTATGCATAAGTTAAACTTATATTTATACATGTATGTATATATATTTTTTCATATAATTTTATATATTTATACATATAGTTATGTATAAGAATGGATATACTAAAATACATTTTTATACTGATATATAAAAATATATATTAAATAAATGTTGTTAATTATATATTTAAATATAGTTATGTATAAAGTTTTAATAGTTATACATATAGTAAGATAAAATTATTTATAGTTATATGTTATTATACATATAATATATATAGTATAAAAATTTATATATCGTTAAACATTTAGTTTTATATATATATATATTCATACGAGTAGTTATATTTAGTTATACATAAATATATACAATGTTATAAACAAATATATAGATTTACATATATGTATAAATAGTTAAAAATATAGTTATAATTAATTATATAAAGTTTTTTTAGTTTTACAAATATTTATATATAGTTATACACATACATTTAAACATAATGTTTTATGTTATAATACATGTAATTATAAATATAGTTACACGTAACCACGTGTAACTATATTTATACATGCAGGTATATATATTTATTCATATAATTTTATATATTTATACATATAGATATGTATAGGTATAGATATAATAAATACATTTTAATATACTAATATATACAAATGTATATTAAATATAAGATGTAAATTATATATTTAAATATAGTTATGTATAAAGCTTTTATAGTTATATATATAATAAGATACAATTATTTATAGTTATATGTTATTATACATATAGTATATATAGCTATTAATATTTTTATATATTTAAACATATAGTTATATATAAATATATTCATACAATTAGTTATAAATATATAGATTTACATATATGTATACATAGTTATAAATATAGTTATATTTAATGTTTTAGATTGTTATATAGTTATACAAATATTTATACATAGTTATACACATATATAGTTAAATATAATATTATATGTTATTATATATGTAATTATAAATATAGTTACAAGTGGTTATACATATAGTTACACATATAGTTATACTTATATTTATACATGTAGGTATATATATTTATATATTTTTTTTATATAGGTATACATATAGTTATCTATAGGTATATATATGGTAAGACATATTTTTATATTCTAATATATAAAAATGCATATTAAATATATGTTGTTAATTATATTTTTAGATATAGTTTTGTATAATATTTTATAGTTATACATATAGCCAAAGATAATTATTTATAGTTATATGTTCTTGTACCTTTGGGATCCAATGACAAAAAGATACAAAACAGAAAACAAACAAGTTCGGCTTATGACAGATAAGAAAAAAAGTAAATGCGATCTTGTATTTCGGACGTGCAATATATAAATATAAATACAATTTGAACCCCCCTAAAAATAGATGATATCATCCACATAACAGAACAAAACTCAAGCAAAATAGGCAAAGAATAGATCCACATCCAGATATGTCAACAATGTTAACCTAATCCTGCTAAAATTATTTATAACTTGCTATCAATGTAATTGGAAAGCTAATCAAGACCCTCGTAGAGACCCTCATCAGAGGTAGCACATGTGCTCTGAATGTGCCCAATGACGTTGGAGAAGAGAGTGAAGTCCTAGCTTGTCAGTAATTTCCGATGCATTCATCGCACTGGGAAGATCTTGCTTACTAGAAAACACTAGCAAAACTGCATCTCGAAGCTTTTCCTCGTTTGGCATCCTATGCAACTCATATATGGCTTCAATTACTCAATCTATATCATTGATGTCCACCACAAAAATGAGACCTTAGGTATTTTGGAAGTAATTCCTCCGGAAAGGGCGAATCTTATATTGACCCCCAACATCCCACATAGTGAAATTGATGTTTTTTTATTAAACAGTCTCTACATTAAAGGCAATAGTAGGAATTGTGGTGATAATTTCACCAAGCTTCAACTTATATAGAATGGTTATCTTTCCGCCAGCATCAAGACCTAGCATCAAAATCATTATCTCATTGTTAGCAAACAGCCTACTGAACAGCTTTTTGAATGTAAACCCTATTTCTTCCACTAAATCTCAATCCCTTTGTAGTATGGCAGTAAAGAGATCTGATGAGAGAGAAAAAATAATCAATAGACCTCAAGAGATGGTCACCAGAGAGGGAGGTCAACCTCTATATGTTCTTATACCTATAGTATATATAATTAAAAATAGAGTTATATATAGTTAAACATATAAATATATTCATACAAGTAGTTATAATTAGTTATACATAAATATATACAAAGTTATAAATAAATATATAGATTTAATTATATGAATACATATATGCATACATAGATATAAATATATAGATTTAATTATATGAATACATATATGTATACATAGATACAAATATTGTTATATTTAATTTTATAGAGTATTACATAGATATACATATATTTATATATAATTATACACATATAGTTATAAATATGTATGTAGTTAAATATATAGTTATATATAATATTTTTATAATTATACGTATAGTAAAATACAATTATATATAGTTATATATTATTATACAAATGATATATTTTGTTAAAATATAGTTATATAGAATTACTCATATAGTTATAAAATATTATATGGTTTAAAAAATAGTTTAATATAGTTATTAATATAGTTAAAAAAATAGTTTACATAGTTACAAATATAGTTAAATATAATTATAAAAAGTTTTATATAGTTATACAAATATTTATAAATAGTTATCATATACTATGATAACAACACACTCTAAAATGCCCAATTGAATTACACAACTATAGAGAAAGAACTTGTATCAACAATCTTTTCTTTTGACAAATTAATATCATATTTAGTGGGGACCAAAGTCATAGTATATACTAAATATTCTATAATCAAATATCTTATAGAAAAGTAAGATGTCGACCCTAGATTAATTTGATGGATTTAACTATTATAATAGTTTGAAATAGAGATATTAGATAAGAAATGTACATATAATCAAAAATGAAAATAGCTTAACAAGACTAGAAAAAGAAGACAGAAGAGTTGTCGAATAAGATATTATATAGATTTTTTTTATTTTAACAAATTAAAGTATTGAAAGAAAATGTAACACCATGGTGTTTAGTTTTGAATGAACCTTTATCATTGCAAGTATTACTCTGATCAAATTTTTAGGAAAAGTGTTAAAGATGGGAGATTAGTTGTAACTTGTAATAATGTCACTTTTTGCTTTTGCTCTCAGGAATTTGTGGAACATGTTAATATTTATGCGCTCAAATATTTTTCTTCTCAAAATATATGTGAGATTACATCACATTTATATTTTAAAAATTTTTTATAATATTTATTACACAAACATATTGTTATTTGTTTTGAAAATTACAAAATGTATTTTAACAAATGAACATTTTATTAGAAATCAATTTTAGTTAAATGATATTAAGTGAAACAAAAATACAAGCCCTAAACATATTAGATCATAATGATTTATACAACCATATAAAAATATAATAAAAAAATATTTAAGATTGAAAGAATTAAATTTAAGTTCCTAAAATATATGAAAAAATGATAAAGATTTATATAATATCCAAAAAAACATATATGAATGAGATGAATGATATGAATTGATATTAAGTCTCTGAACCATGTAGTTATACATGTTGTAGATGTAGTTATATATATTTTTTCATGTAATTATATATATTTAGACATATGACTATGTATAGGTATTGGTGTAGATAAATACATTTATATATAGTAATATGTTGATATACATATTGTTAAATATATTTATATATAATTATATATCCATTTATATATGCATATTAAATATATGTTGTTAGATTTATATATAGTCATGCTTATGTATACTATTTTTATAGTTATAGATTTAATAAAATACACCTATATAAAAAAATCAAATTATATCGCACATGCATATTGATGTATAGTTATGTTTAAATACACTCATATTAAATACACTTATATTTATGTATACTGTTTATATATAATTATGTATATTGATGTAGATATCAAGTCGGCATACCTTATACTATTTATGTATATTGTTTATGTTCATTGTTTATGTAACATGTTTATATATAGTTATGTATATTTATATAGATAAATATATTTATTTATAGTAATATGTTGATATACATATTGTTAAATATATTTATAAATAGTTATATATATATATATATATATGTATGTATGTATATTAAATATATGTTTTTATATTTATATATAGTTATGTTTATGTATACTATTTTTATAGTCAAAGATATAGTAAAATACACCTATATAAGAAATTCGAATTATATCACACATGCATATTGATGTATTGAAATGTTTAAATATACTTATATAAAATTCACTTATGTTTATGTATACTATTTATGTACACTGTTTATATATAGTTATTTATATTAATGTAGATAAATACACATTTATATATAGTAATATGTTTATGTACATATTGTTAAATACATATATATATATATATATATATATATATATATGTATGTATATATATATGTATGTACGTGTGTATATGAAATATACATTTTTATATGTATATATAGTTATGTTTATGTATACTATTTTTATAGTTATATAGATATAGTAAAATACACTTATATAAGAAATTCGAATTATATAGATATAGTTATGTTTAAATAGTTTATGTATATTGTTTTTATAATTATATAGATATAGTTATGTTTAAATACACTTATATAAAATACACTTATATAAAATACACTTATATTTATGTATACTGTATATAGTTATGTATATTGATATAGTTATTAATTCGGCATACCTACTGTGCACCATCAAAATCCACACAATGAAAATGCATTATATCATAAATGCATGAAGTATGTATACGAATAAGTATATAAACGCAATCCGAGCAAACCACGGTGAATAAAGGAGAAGAATTTCGGAAACAATAAATAATAGAATTAATACGCATAAGCTTAATCTTCGATTAAGCAAACAAAGATAATCGATGAAGAATAAATGTATAAAATGTACCTCAAATCAAATAACAAATTAATACTTAAACCTGGATTAAATATTATTACGTCGGCATCGAGAGATAGATGGTGGAATGCGGAGGAATTCGGTTTACTTGTTAGAGTCTTAGAGATGCATCGGCGTCAAGAGATAGAATGTATATTTTAGGAAAATATTTATATTTTTAATTATTAAAACATAAAATAAACAATATATATATATATAATACAAAAATGCTCATTAATTTTATTTACAATCAAAATTTTTTCAACAAAATTAATGTGCGTGTAGCAAGGTACAAATGAAAAACAAATACATTAAACTTTTTTATAATAATATTAATTAAACAATAAATACATAAACAATAAAAAATATATATGTTTAGCCTGAAAAAAATATCAAATAAGTACAAAATTAACAAACTTCATATAATAAGACATAAATAAAAAGATGATTTGTCTTCTAGCCACTCACCTAAGAGCTATAAAATACTCATAATGTTAAAAAATATATAAAAATTTATATTTTATGGTTATAAATTTTTAAGAATTCATATTAATTTTTACGAAGATAATATGAAATAATTTTAAATGCATAAAATTTCATATTAATTGATTTCATTAATAATTTTTAAAAATCAAAAAAGTACTTATAGTGAGAAGATAATTAAAAAAAATTATATTTATTATTTTAATAAAAACATAATGTTAAAAGTTAAGTTTAAAAATATTACTTATTTGTTTAATTTTTATAAATTTTAGTAGGAGCAAATAACTATGTATTTATTTTATAATTATTATTTTATTTTCTTTAAACTTTATTGAAAAAATTATATTTTTATTATATTTCAAGATTTTCAAAATTTGTATTATTTATTTTTTAAAAAGTTTTTTATAATCATACAATTTTTTTAATACTTATAATAATATTAATATTTACTAGTTTATTCGTCAATTCATATATATTTGAAAATATTTACTATTTTATCATACAATGAATTAATTTACATTTAAATTAGTAGAAATTTTAATGTATGGTAATTTTATTTTTAAAATATCGAAAAAAATTATTATACTTATTGAATTTATTATTTAATGTTACTTTAATATAATTTATTTAGTTTCTTAATTAAAAATTTTAGAAATTTTTTTTGTATCATTTTTAAAAAAATTAATACATCATAAAAATAGTTATTTTAGTCATTATTAATATAATTTTTTTGTATTTTTATATTTTTTAAATTATTTATATATAATATCATTTTTTATGATTTTACAAGGAGAATATATCTTTCAAGGATAGCTAATCTATAGACCATTAACATACATTTAATAAATAAAATTAAATAAAATATTAAAACTAATAAAAAATTAAAAAAAAATTAAATAATTAAATATTGGCTAGAAAAATTCTATCGCTATGTTCGCGATTTAATTAGATAGGAAAGTTGAGTCACTAAATCCGTCACTATATTCCAGATTTAATTAACTAGGAAAGTTCTGTCGCAAAATCCGTCGATATATTCCGGTTAATTAGCCAGGGAAGATCCGTCACATAAATTCGTCGCTATATTCAGTAAGTAATTTGCTAGAAAAGTTCTATCACTATAATCAGTCGCTTTTTTCATTATGTAATTAGCTAGAGAAATTCTGTCTCTAAATCCATCGTAATATTTCGGGGTGTAATTAGCTAAAGAAATTCTATCACTAAAATCCGTAGCTATGTTCCGGATGTAATTAGCTAGGGAATTTCTTCTCTGAAATTTATCACTATGTTCAGAATGTAAATAGCTAGAAAAATTCTATCGCTAAATCTGCAACTAAATTCCAGATTTTATTAGATATGGAAATTTCATCTCAAAATCCGTAGCTATTTTTAGGATTTTATTAGCTATGAAAAATCAATCACTAAACCTGTCACTAAAATTATTGATTTTATTAGCTAGGGAAAATCTATCGCTAAAATTCTCGATTTTATTAGTTAGAAAAAATATGTCACTAAATCCGTTACTAAATTCATGATTTAATTAGCTAGAGAAATTCCATAGCTAAATCCATCGCTAAATTCCCGATTTTTTTAGTGGAACTTATGAAAATTTTCTGTTATTAATTTCACTCTTTTCTTGAGGAGAATTTATGAAAAATTTTTCATTGCTAATTCAGTCGCTAAATCTGTAGCTAAATTCCCCGCTTTTCTTTAGGGGAATCTACGAAAAATTTTCTCCTCGCTAATCCATTACAAATTTTTATTTCAATGAAAAATCATAAATCCCTTACTATTCTCAAGCTAATTTCTCATAATTTCAATCCCTGGCTAAATTTTCCTAGCTAAATATACATTTTCTTGTAGTGTGTATTATATTAAGTAATAGTTATATTTGTGTATTTTGATGTTGCATATAGTTTGTTTTTATTTTTAACATTCTTATTGGGTTCTCTCTTCTTGTTTTATTGGATTTGTTAAATCTTTGTCTTACCATTATAAAATTTTTATGCATTTTGTTATTGACCAATAGTTTTGATCATGCTAATTAATTTGGACTTTGTTTGATTACTAAAATTAAATGAAATGTAATAATTTATAAAAGAATAGTTCATATTAATGGAACAACTTTAATAATGAACAATATATAAATATTATAATAAATACTAAAAGTTTATTTGTAATAACAATGAATAATGTACCAAAAATTTGAGGGTATGCAATTAGAAGAATGAAACATAATGAATAATTATAAAACTACAAAAAATTATAAGCTTATTTAAAAATTTATACAGTTGCTTAATCTACATTTCACTAAGGTACAATAAAATGAACAAAAACAACACCTCTATTTATTTAATATTGAAAAAATAATATTACATATTACACATGGTATATGACTATTTATACTATATGATTCATATAGATTAGAAAAATTTTCAATTAATTTATTAATGTTCTTCGTCAATAGTTGATTTATTTTTGATATTTTTTCATTTATTAATTTAAATGCATTGAAATTGCGAAATTTTTTATTATTTCTATTATATAAAATGCATTTGTCTAATTAATTAGTACATATTATTAATTTAGAAATCAAAATTATGACATTACAAATTATTCTTTTTTTCTTTATTAATGTAATTTCATCAAATATAGATAAATATCAAATATTTAGTTTAATATAAATAAACAAATTATAACTTATGTTTTTTGATAAATATCTAAGATATTGAAGCAACCTGCCTCATCTCATTTTAATCCAAAATTATCAAATAATAATTTTATGACAACTTATTTGTTAAATTTATGTAATATCATAAAAATATTACTATATATTTATTACAAATATATCTCTATCTATATTATTATAATTCAAAAAATATCTGTATTATGTATTAGAGGAATAGAAAAATATTATATGACTTGATCATCAATGGTTGAATGTAAGACTGAGATGAGTTTATTGGCTTTTCTAAAAACAACCTGAATTTATGAAAGAAACATAAATAAGATGCTCATGTAATATCCGTAAATGTTAAAATTGGAGTTTTCAAGATGTGAACACAGTGAGATATCATCATGCAAAAAATGGATTTGTTAAAGATTATTATGTTTGGGATAAACATAGAGAATTAGTTGTGTCACAAATAACAAAGCATTATATACATAAAACTCTTGATTCAAATGTTACAATGAAATTTATTAAATCTCAATGATGCATGTGAATAAATTTTGAAAAAAGTTATTGGTCTTTCATTAAATCCAGATGTCACTGATGATATCATAACATCATCGGCAAAACAATTTTATGAAATGCTAAATGTTTCAAAATAAGAGGGTTGGCTAGTTAATCCATATGGCCACTCAAAGTTATCTATGGTGGTTAGACTCTTGAATTTAAAGGAAAAATCTTATTTTTTATAAAGATGTTGTGATGAAATATACTAATTGTTATCTAAATTTTTACTAAAGAATTATGTCATGATATATAGTTTTTATAGCACAAAAAAGTTAATGCAAGGTCTGGATTTGTTTGTGAAAAAAATTTATTACTGCATCAATGGTTGTATGATATATTGGGGCAAAAATAGAGAAACAATTGCATGTGATTTTTATAACCATCTTTGTATAAAAGAAATACAACATGTAAAAGGCAAAAAACAAATATTTCTCATAAAAAGATATATTATTTTTCATTGACTTCTAGTTTGTAAAAATTATTCATATATGAAGCCACTACTAATGATAGTTGGTACAAAAAGCATAATATTGAAGGTAGCATGATACAACATTACTCAGATTCTCCTTGGAAATATTTTGATGATTATCATTCTTCTTTTTGTAGATAAAAGATCAAATGTTAGATTAAAATTGTGCACAGATAAATTTCAGCCATTTGGACAAATAGGAAAATAATATTCTTAATGATCAGTTATTCATACACTTTATAATTTACTATCATGGATGTGCATGAAAGATGAGCACATGTTTTTGTATGTTATCAAATATGGTCCAAGAAATATAAAAGACAAATTAGATGTTTTTTTGTAGGCTCTAATAACAAAGCTCAAAATTCTATGAAAAATGATGTCAAAATATATGATATATCTAAAAAGTAAAAATTCAAAATGCAAGTAGTACTTATATGGACTATAAATGACTTTTCTACATATTCAAATGTTGTCATGATGGAGTATTGTAGAGAAATTAGTTTCTTCTTATTGCATGGAGGACCTAGATCTATTTTTTCTGAGCAATGGAGAAAAGGCTTCTTTGTTTGATAATCATTGTAAGTTCTTATATATGAAACATCTATTTCGGATGAATATTGACGCATTTAGAAAATATCATAAAGTCATAAAAGGTGCACCTCCTTCGAGGTTAGGTGACAAAATATTAAATATAATTGAAAGATATGAGTTCAAAAATATTATGGATATTGATATAGATTTCATTAATGTGCAAATTTCAAAGAATTATTACTGTGGTTGGAAGGGAATATATATCTTTTGGGATTTTCCTTATTGGAAAACTAATCTAATTAGGCACAACTTTGTTGTGATACACATTAAGAAGTTTTTTTATAATATTTGTAATACTATCATGAATATAGAAAAAAAAACAAAATATAATGTCAAATTAAGAGAGAATTTGAAAGAGTTATATTCATATCCATAGTTACATAGGGATGAATTAGCAAATAAATTTTATAAGGCTTATTGTAGTCATGATAAGAATGCAAATAAAGCTTTATGCAAATGTTTGATAGCACTGAGGTTCCTTAATAGATATGCATCTAACATGAAAAGATGTGTTGATATGAAGGAGTATAAGTTATTTGGAATGAAAAGTCATGACTACCATGTGTTCATGAAAAAGATAATACCCATAGTATTCTATGAATTACTTCCATAAAATGTTTGGGAAGCATTGACTGAATTAAGTATTTTTTTAAAGAATATCACTTGTAATATCATAACAAAGGAAGAAATGAAGCAATTACAAAATGACATCCCATTATTTTATGTAAACTTGAGCGTATTTTTCCTTTTAGCTTCTTCAACTCTATGAAATATCTTCATGTCTACTTGGTTTATCAATTTAAATGTATTGCAGTCCTTATGCAATATAGATGGATGTATCCATTTGAGAGATTATATAATTTTCATTTTTTAATCTAAAAATTCAAATGTATCTGAAAAATATTTTTTTTTTCTAATATTTATATATTTCAGATATCTTAGAAAATTGAAAAACAATGTTCAAAATAAAGCCAAAGTTGAAGGATCGATATGCAATGCCTACTTTGTTGAAGATACTTTGGTATTTTGTGCACACTACTTTTGGTCACAATTGTATAATCTATAAAACAAATTTTCACCAAATAATGTATATGTTATGGGGGATGAATTAGAAGAAAATGATATGCTTTTTTATTTTTAGACATGTGAGTCGATTGTATAGTAGAGCAGCAACAATATATTTTTAGATGACCAGGAGTATCATGCTGTGTACACATATTTTATTGAACTACAAAGAATGTACACCTTATATTGAGTAAGATTTATAATAATTTCATAATCTCATTTTATTATCATACAAAGCTTTTAAATCAAAATACCTTCAAATTTTTTTTGAAGAATTTATAATAAGGAATTAAGGCAAAGAGCCATATATTGATTATGCTTCAATTGATACAAAGCTTGAAAAAGATTTCGCAAATTGGTTTGAAAAATTTGTCAGTATATAACTTATCACTCTTGGTTCTAAATAGTTATGTGAAATATTATATAAGTATGAATTTATCCTTTATTATTTTGTAGATATAATTTTCATCATCAAATATTTCTAATAGATAGATGAATAATTTTGCAAAAGGACTGTTACAAAGTTTATAAATATATCACATACATAATATAAATGGATACATATTTCATACTTTGAAACATGGTTCAAATAGAGGTATAATTAATAGTGGTGTTTGCATCAAGGGGTCTAAATATATTGCATCTACAATTGATTTTCATGGTCAACAAATTAAAATTCTACATGTAGGGTATCATGCTTTACCAATTAAAAAGATAATTTTGTTTAAGTGCGAATAGTTTGATCTTATTTCAAACATGGTTACTAGGATTCATTATAAAGATAACTTTGTTGATGTACATTATAAGAAATATTATCATAAGTACGAGTCATTTATTATTGTGGTACAAGCTAAATAAGTGTGTTACACCACTTATCCAACCACAAGAAGAAATTCTTGTGACTGGTGGGCAATAAGTAAAATAAAACCTAGATCAGCTATGGAAATTGTTGAAATTGATGTTATTGTCACTTCATTGCATGTATTAGCATTTCAAGAGAATAATATGGAACTTCATTCAATCAATAATGAGGCAGATGAAGGGCTTCAAATATTCCTCAGTGAAGGTGAAAACTATTTGGACATTGATGATGGCTATGTTATAATTTCTGATGATGACTATATATTTATTTAATGACATGTTATGTTGTCATGCTTATTTTGTAATCATTATAATTTAGATGTTAAATAAAATTTTTTATATTTTCTTTTGTGAATTTTAATGTGTTTATCATTGTGATTTGTTATTATGACATTTTCATAACATATTTTTATTTTCTCTATATATTTTAATGTTTATATAACTTGATTGAGGTATGAAAGATAACTATTCAAGTGGTTGAGGATCTTAATATGTAAGTAGGGGTAGAAAAAGTCGACTAACAATTCATGGAGAATGAACTCTATATATATTCAATGACGACAACACTACAAATATCTTTTCGCATTCACCTATTCATATGGAGAAAATGTTGTCATCACCTCATCATGACATATACAAATTGACTACCACTAATATTCCATCTTCATCTTATTTTTCATTGGACGGTATTGATAGCTTCGTCCCACTTATATTAGGATGCTCTATGAATTAGTACTACATCATCGACACTAGTAAAATATTCATAATCCATAATTTGCATGCTAAAGTTATGAGAAAATCTTCATTCAACCCACAATTGACAATAAATAATATATAGCTTTCTTAAATTTACTACATGCACACATTATCATTTTTCATTATTTTTATTTTAAATAAATGTAAGATAAAATGTGAATGAAATTTTAAGTATATTATGATGTTTTGAAAGTTGGTAATTAAACTAATAATAAAGTATGATATTACAATTTATCGAACATTATCATTTAAAATAATATTTTCATCCCAAAGGTTTGGGTAATAAATATAAATGAATTAAATATTAACTTAGTAGTAGAAAAATTAGTGTATTTTGTTTATATTTATAAGAACGTGCTGATATTAAATTGTTTATAGGTTTGTTCATTCTGCTTCTAATACAATCGGAAAAATATTAATGGAGAAACTAGTTCATGAGGGTATAAAGTGAATTAAAGTGCCCCCAAAAATGAAAAAAAAATTTATTGACAAGAATTTGAGGTGCAATTTTTATGCTTTTACTTATTTTTCAATTTGGTCTAATATGATTTACTCTAAAAATAAATACATTACAATGTATTATTATTTTATTTGATTTTTGTAAAAAAATTACAAATCGAATAATATTTTGTGGTCTCGGTGAAGGATACATTTAAACATATGACAAGTGTGAGATACAATGATAAGCTTAGCAAATGGAGAAAAAAGTATGGTAAAGATGCAAAGCCTAATAGTATCCCTCTAAGTACCAGGATACAGTGGTGAGAATACTAGAATAGTGAGGAGTTCAATGTCTAGTCCTATATTGTCTCACACAATCATCAATTAGAGAAAGCAGGTGAAGGATCGGGATCTTCAAAACATATTGGAAGTTCAAAGGTGGCCTACTAATATTTAGTAGATTTGGTATAATTGTCTTTTATTTTTTATTAATATTTAAATTTTTTGAATACAAAGGATAATATATGTGTGATAGGAGGCTGAGTTGGGATGTCCACAAATACTGTTTAAGGTATTCAAGCGAATACACAAGAATAAAAATGAATCATTTGTTGGCAAGCAGTCAAATGATATTAATATGAATTATTCATTTAGTACTTGTAGTTTCATATGTAAATTATAATTAATAAAAGAAAACAATGTAACAAAATTAATTATTTGGCATTCACTGTCTATAAATAATATGTAAGCTCAAATATATTTTTTTTAGAGTAACTGATGAGTTATTATTTATTGACTCATTAAATATATTGACTAACTTCATTCACTACAAGAAAAATTCTGATTTTCAATGAATATTTTGCAAGGGACAAATCTATTACAAAATAACAATGGATTTGCAACAGAATGCTAATGAAAGTCTGATAGGTAAATTAAAACTAGATTGCAACTAACTTGTATCGGACTTGCAATGGAAATTCCCAAGGGATTCATTTCTGTTGCAAAACATGGCAGGAAAGATTAGTGCCACCCTTGGAAGCGAAATTGCAACAAATTTGATCATTGCTACTTTGCAATGAAATGATTTCGTGGCAAAATTGCAATGGATTGACAACAAAATTATAGTTGTTGCAAATTCACAATAGATTTGCCACAGTTTTACTAAAGGTTTATAATTTCAAGGAATTTTATCAAAGATAATTTAGAATTTTATTTATAATTCAAGGTAAATTATTAAGTATCGACATTTATATAGAGAGGACACTACTTTTTTATTTGTATTCAAATTATGCGCGTATATACCCAATTTTTACTTTATATTTTAATAAAAATTCCCTACTTAAAATAAAATTTCATTTTTCGAATGGTATATCACGATTTGTATTTTTGTTTCGTTCCCCTTCGACTGTTCCTGTGCACATCTTCCCTTCCCGTCAAACATTCACTTCCCGCTTTCACTACTCATTTAATCTATAAGCAGTCCCCAATCACCAAATTGGTGGTTTTCACTTGAAGATTTATATCCAGAAAATTGAATGCAAGTTCTTTTTTAGTGTTCCTTGTAAGTTTCATTGGTATTTAGTTTAGCATTTCTCTAGGAGAAATCCTATCTATTTTTAGGCTTTACTGTAGGGTTTAATTTCCAGTAAGATTAAACTCCTGTTGTGGCGTGTTTATAGGCTAGAGTCTAATAATTTAGATGTATGTTAATTCGGAGGGGCAATTATTATGCTTTGACATTGGTCAGTGTTGGTGAGCGATTGGGTGGCAGTGAAGTGACTTTGACTACCCCTAATAAGTTTTTAACTTGGTGGCAGTGGATGCTCACTTCCAGCAGTGCCAAAAGATATTCTTGTATGTCTCTAGAAGCATTTCTTTCGTGCTTGAAAGTGTTGCTCCATGCTTGAATGCCTTGTTGTAAGAATGAGTCCATGGAGATGTGAGATGGACATCACATAGCTCATATGTTGGATACGAGGGCGTTGTTCTTTGTGTTGCAGTGCTAGTACACTGTCGTAGAGGGAAGAAAGCAAAGGTAAGTTAATTGGATTATGCCCAATGCTATTTGTGTGGGTTAGGGCCGAGTGTTTTGTCATAATTTGCAGGCTTTGCAAACCAATGTATGATAGAAAAATATTTTTTATTGAATGGAATGCAAGAACAATCGTAGTTCATCAACAATGCTTGTGATAGAATTTTTAAATTGTGTCTAATAATATGATGCGATACAACATTTATTGAGTGTTCTATTGTTATTTCTTCTCTTTTTTTTTCTATATCTCATCAATGTTCTTACTCTAGGTTGTTTTTTGTTCATCACTTCGTAACTTGTATTTGAGGGTCAAAGTTTTACATCGGAATAATTTGTTTAATTGGAATTTTTATTTTTTAATAATTATTGAATTCATGGGATGGAATTTATTAAGAATTAATGTTGGAAATATTGTTTTGTGGTAGTTATTTATGTTGTTTTGTTTTGAATCACCAAATAATACTCGTCCTAAGCCTTGTAATTGTGAAATTAGAAACAAAAATACATCTTATAATATATTATATTTACTTTTTATTGTCGACTTAATAATTTTTTTTGTTTAAAAGGGAGAAAATTATGCCCTAATTTTTATTGTTTGATTTCTCCATCTCCTTTCAAAAACATATTCTCCCACAATATTAATAGCAATATGATTATATCATTCTTTTTATTATGATTTTTTATGCAATGTGATGGATATTTTTTTTTATTTTTGATAATATTTGATGATTATTTAATTATAATGATTTTGTGATAATAGTTGATAATATTTGATTTTTTTTATTTGTACTTATTTTTGATAATATTTTTATTTTATGATATCAATAATGATGACAATTCTCTAATGATGACAATAAATCAATAAAAAAGAGAATCGGGCAACTCACATGTTGATATGTGATTCCATCACAAATATAATCAAAAAATAAAACAAAATTTAATGAATGTGTAATAATCTTTTGCAATTTGATTTGTATCAGGTGCTATCATCCATGATACTACTAGCCCTACCTTGTAGACACCAGGTGATCGTGCATCATCACCTGTAAAAGATTCAACAACACAATTAGCATTACTATAGAGTTCAATATTATCACTACTGATTAGTTTTGTCTCTCGTTCAGCCATTTCACTTATTGATGGAGAGTACGTTTTTCTTTTTAAATTATATCATTTGAGTTTTTTTATGTTGACTACATGAAGTTGAATGACTACATTAATTAACTTGTATGTTTATTTGTAGGATACACATCACAGAGAATATATCTAGGATTATCACTAATATCTTCCATGAGCATTTGCATGTGATGGGTTATAATTGGAAGATGATGTCTCATGATATCAAAAATTTCTACTGGCAAAAGTTTAAATTATGAATTGGGTCTAAGATATATTTTATTTTATTTTATTTGTTTATATATTGATCAATAACAAAAGTTGTTTCACTTTTGTCTTGCTTTTTTTAATGTTTTTTTATAATGTGGATAAGGTGAAATTGAAATGTGAATAAATTCAAGAAAACTAACAACATTAAAAAGTTTCACATATCATATACAATAAAATTATTTTTTTTTCATTAACATATTTTCATTTTGGCATTATTTCAATTACAAGAACAACATTAGTGGGATCCTTCACTAGATGCTCTAGTTAAGGTTGTATAGCATAAAAAAGCTTCATGACATTATAGCAATGATGTTAGTCAGTGGAAAGATCATTGAGACCAATCAAGTTTCATCTCATGGAGTATTTGGGAAGCTTGGCAACGTTATTGGTAGTCACTAGAATTTTAGAAAAAGTATGCCCATGGATATATGAATAGGATGAGTGAGACTAGAGGTGAGGGCGAATGACCTTCATGTCATGCCAGAGGTTCCTTATCTCATAGAGAGAATGCTAAACATTTGGTACGTATATTAATAAATATTTAGATTTTTTTTTTATTTTTTTAACTATTTGTTTTAATATATGATACTTTTAAATTTTAGGTGGCCAAGTTAAAACGTTGGTCTCTTTCACATGAGCTCCTAGAACAAACTCATTGGAGGAAGGTAGATAATCAATTTGTTGATCAAATGTCTCAGGAGATCTATGTAAGTGCAAACTTTTTAGTCAATTTGTTTGTAATTTTTGTTTTTAGAAAAATTATATTACTAATGTTTATTTATTTTAAGATTGTGTAGTTGCAAGGTATGAGGTTGAGACCGCAGCAATAAGAGAGAATGCATCTTCATCTTAATCAGTTGATGCAACTCAAACTATCTAGATGAGGTTGGGGAAGTCAAGAAGAAACGAGTATATGGCCTTGGAACGATGGAATCTGTATGTCTATGATCTCAGACATCATCCAGTTCTATCAATATGCCTTCAACTAGTCAACCAGTTCAAGAATCTCATACACAGGCACAAGAAGATAGTCGAATTCAGGCTTTGGAAAAAGAGATGAGTGTGATGTGTGAGATAATGATGCAGTAGAGGAGGGAGCATTTACAGAGAGTAAAAAGCCTCACTACAGCTTTTCATGCACATATTTCAGAGCTTATCAGGGGTTTGTCAATTACACTACCCATTGCTTCAGAGTAAAATGTACCTTTTACTGAAGGATCCCACAAATTGTTAGACATTTTAATTATTTAACGGTTGCACAAGGGAACTATAAACATAAATTGTGGTTGAATATGGTATATGAAACTATTAACTAATAGTTATCAAAAGTTTTGTGTTGCATTTTTTATGATGGTACAAGAAATTTTGAAATTGGTACAAGAAATTTTGAAATTGGTACAGAAAATCTTGAATAATATAAGAAATTTTGGAAAATTACAAATTTAACAAAATTAATTAAAATTGGAAACAATAATTGCAATAGATTTTGTAATGGATTTTCCAATAAATATTTTATTACAACTAAGTAAGGTTTAGAAATAAAATATTTGTTACAATGTTATTGTGAATTTGTAATGGAATTGAAATAGAATTACAACAATATATTTTACAACGACTCATAGTAGTTGCAAATATGTTGCAACATAAATTGTAATGGTTGGTAATGAAATTGTTGTTGATTTGTTGTAAATTTACAATGGAATGGAAACAACTTTAGCTTATTCATTGTCTTTTGATTTTTGGGATTTAGCAACTGAATTCGCAACAGATATTGAATTCATTGCAATATTACAATGGAATAATTTTGTTGCAAATCCGTTGATATTTAGTAATTGAATGCCAACGTGTGCAAAATTGCAACAAGGTTTTTTGCAATAGAACACTTCTGTTGAAAATCCATTGCTAATTGAGATTTGCAATGGATTTTTATGGGTTTGCGAGAGGGATTTGCAATGAAAAAATACATTGCAAAATTGTGATTTTCTTGTAGTGATTTTATGTTATTTTTAAGCAGGGAGATGATAGTTTCTTATGCTTGTATAA